>JARHVA010000587.1:2982500-3105000 GCA_037957365.1 Torreya grandis
ATTAATTTGGTAATGTTATCTATTCCTTTTTGTGGGTCATTATTTTTTCAAATTAATTCTTTAAAATGTAATTAGGGTTCAATATTTGCAAGAAAAATGTCAAATATAGATAGATTTGCATTTGGGCTATTCAAAATATGAAACATGTTGGATATTAGAAATGTGCAAAAATGTGTTTGGGGTTTAAATTTTAATCCTCTATAATCCTAATTTAATTTAAGAGTTTGAATCTTTTGGGTAATCATAAAATGTAGATGAGTTTGAGTCTCATCATATTTGAGGATATTCGAATGTTTCAAACTTGTTGTGTTATTCTAAATATGGAAAATGTCATTGGGTTTGAATCCATTCAGTCATTAGGGTTTTATAGAGGTTGAAAGTTTTAATATGGATTTTTATCTTTGTACACAAGTTTTGTGTCTAGAAATCTCTCCTACTCTGTTTACTTGAAATACTTGGGACATGTTGAATCATTAAAAAAATGACAAGTGTAGCTGGTGAACTGTTTGACATGCTAATCACTATATTGTTCATATAATAAGCCATCAAGGTAGAGTATAGATTGTATTTTTGTCTTAGGGTTTTATTATTCTTCTCTTATCCATTGTGACTTGTCCAAGTAAGTTTAATTTGCCCATATAATTTTCTATTCATTTGTGTTCAGGGTGTAGTAGAAGAGTTCTGAGTGCTAGAACATGAGAATACCAATGATGAAGAGTTTCAATTTTTACATATTTTATAAAATGGTTTATTTGGGATGATATTATCCTTTGGTCTATTTATTACTACCTTAAAAATTAGAAGGGTAGGAGCTTGGTGATATATTACATGTAATTTGCTAGTACATTTTTCTTGAAATTCTATATTTATGAAATTTTGAAGAGAAGAGAAACACAATTAATATAAGAGGTCAAATGTCATATTGGAGGGATCCAATGTAGTTAGTTTAAGAGTTTCAATGTCATGAAGGAATTCTTCCTTATCCAATGCGGTTAGTTTAAAAAAATTAATGTCTTGGAGGCATTCTTCCTTGTCTAGTGAGATCTATATTGCCTAAAATTGAAATATTGATAACAGGGATATTACAAATCATTATGTGGTTGATAATTTCCATCTAATAATTTCTTCATTTTTATTTTGAAAGTAGTTAATAAACATATTGGATTTTATTTACAGGATGGCTATGTGCTTTTATTAAAAACTATGGAGTTTTATTGATGATTTTAGTGTGGACAACCATTTCATATACTATACCAAGTAGTCTCTTTTGGATTGTTTTATGCTTTTTATAGATCAATTTTTTCCACTTACATTGTAAAATTGATTTCATCTTGACATAATGAAGGTTTTAAGTGTGTTTTTTTTTGAGACTCTGAGATTTAGCTATATCTTGAAATTTTGAAATCTTGCAGTATACAAAAATTCATTTGGGGTAATCATTTTTTTGGGTTATTTAGATTTTAAAAAAAATCTTCTCATGTTTCATTAATAAATATTCATGTAATTTTGGGTTTATAAAATATATTATCAAAATTATGAGATCTTGTTGTATCTTTTTGATTTTCTATATGAAAAAATTTAGTGCCTTTAAGTAAATTTCCTGTGTAATTTCATTCATTTGAGGCAGTTTTTTTTTTTTTTGGATTATTTTATGTTTTTTATAGATAATTGTTACCTTGTTAAATTGTATGGATAATTAAGACTGACATAGTGGATATTTTAAGTGTTTTTAATCTTTGAACTATGAGATATAGCTAAATCTTGAAATTTTGAAATCTTATAGTATCACAAATGACATCTTATATTTAATTATTTGTTTTCTTCCCTCTCATGCCATATTAAGTCTCTAGTTTGAAGCATGCCAAGAGATAGATCCCATGGCACATCACTACAATCAGAATGGAACATAACTGGCAAAGGCACTAATATGATCTCATTGATGACCCTACTCTCTCCTAATCTATACCTAGCACCATTTAGTTCAACATGTTAATACTATGCATGTTATTCTTTAATGAATTAATTGTTTACACATAATAGTAGTAGGTGTTGTATATTTTTATTTGTCATGGTCTGTATAATAAACTTTTTGACTTTACAAAATTTGTTACTATAATTAGACTTTGTGATCTCTTTATTGAATTTATGTTGTTGTATATAGGTTATGCATTTATCTAAGTGGATGATGTGTGTGATGTTTAGGATGTAATATATGGACTTGAAAACACCAAATTTGGGACACAAAGACATTGGTTGTGTGTGCAGTGGATAAAAAAATTTAATAGACAATTTAGTTTTTGAATATCTATTTGTCAGTTGTTATTTTAAAATTGATAAATTCTCTTGAAATTAGTTTTGAAATTATTTGTAATTTAGTATGATGACATGATAACTATTTTTTTTTTAGATCCATATACCACTAGGGTCAAAGATCTTGAGAGACATTCTGAGCTCTATGATAAGCTAGTTAATGTAAGGATTAGAAGGAATTTTGCATTTGTGTAGTATGAATCCAATGATGAAGAAATAAATGATTTGGAGTCCACCAATATGAGGTACATTAATTAAGCTAGTGTTTTTTTTTAACATGTTGGAAATTTATAGCATGTTGGTTAGCAGAAAATTTTTCATTAGTAGAAGGTTAAAAATTATATTCTTTATATATGTACTAGTATTTGTAATTTTCCATGCTTATGATATTATCATTTTTATCATTTTGTTGTTAATTTCATGGCATTCTCTTATTGGCAAAAAATGGAAAAAGACAAAAAAAACATGACAAATTTAAACTATTGTGGGATGTTATGGAAACCCTTTGTTTCTCAGTTAAATATTTTTGTGTTCATTTCATTACTACATTAGTTTTGTTAAATATAAGTTGATTTGTTTAAATTATAATATTTTGAATATAATTTAGTCTACATTATTTTACTTTTCCTTACAACAATCAAATTAAACATGTCATTCTTCAAATAAAATAATTGCAACTTACAATGTTCTTCTTTTCCTTGCAACAATCAAAATGAACACGCCATTACTCTTATAAAACTATATCAACCCAAGCCAATGACCCTAAGACAAGTTATCAAGATGAAACACAACCCTTGTTCCTAAAATTGGTGTAGAATTTACAAAGTTGTCTCTCTAAATGTCATAAAATGTCTTAATTACTCCTAAAATGATACATATTTGTGTCATTTATATATATTTTACCTAAATATATTCAAAATGTGTAATTATATATTAGTTATGATATAAAACACTAAAATAATCCCATTATATTCCCTCATTTAAATTAAGGTTGAATCTTTAAAAAGTAACCATATCAAAAAATTGATTTATGCACATCATGTGCTATATAAAAAATATATAATCATATACAATACACATAAAAACATGACAAGATATTTAAAGAAAAAATCATTCATTATAATCATGTGTGAAACATGTAATCCAAGGAAATTGTAATTTTTTTTGTTGATTATAATATATAATCTAGATAATTAATTTTAAAGCTTGTACCAATTTCATCTTAATATATGAATGAAACATGCAATAAGAATAATTTCAGTAGATGTGGATAATTTAACACAATAAAATTAAGTTTTTCATAATGTTACTTAAGATGGTCAACAAATTGAATAAGGGGATGGAATCAGGATTTAACAACAAGTAGTAGGGATAGGGTGGAGATGTGGGATTGGAAAGGAATTGAATGAGTAGGTTGGAAAAGAAGGAGAGGAGATTGGTTGAAGAGGAGAAGTTGAGGAAGTTACAAGTGACCAAGGAGGGATGATAGGACTAGGAAAATAATAGAGGGTTGATAATCATGGAGATTTAAAATAAGTTTAATATTCACCTAGAATCTAAGGTGATTGATGGGGTACTTATAAAAATATTGAGGAACATTATGTGGTTAAATTTTTTGTTGAAAGTAGATAATATTAGAGATATGAACTGATTGATTTAATCACATCCCATTTTGAATAAATGGGAATAAGGTTGAAAGGAATATACATATAGACTCAGGGTCTTTATGGATTACATTCTCAATATTCAAGTATTAGAGGAGATCCCATTTGTGTCTGTGAATGGAGTACCATTGGAAGATGAATATTTAGTTTGGATTGAAATGGATCTAATGTGTAATTTTTTTGGATCATGGAAAAATTGGGATTATTTTAAAAATTAGATAATATTTAATTAAAATTGATTCCCTAGGTTGGATGTAAAACTCATAATTAATGGGTTCTTCTAGGTCTTGTTTCAATTGACCACAAACACTGGCTTTATCTTTAAGGAAGGGCCTTGGTTCTTTCAAAATGCATACATGTACACCCAAGATTGGTAAAAAAAATTTCAATGCTATTATGGAATTTATACATGATATATCAATGTGGGTCATGTTTTATAAACTACCCCCTCCCTCCCTCGAGTATTGGAGAAACAATATATTGAAACTCTATATAGAAAAGATTGCATAGTTTGTTTGTGTTTCAAATTATACAAGCATTGATGAATTATGATCATATGTAAGAGTTTATTAAGGATCATGGATCTAGATAATAATATTCCCAATGTGGTCATGTTAACCCTAGGTAATGGATATTAGATTCAAGAGTTAGACTATGAGTGCCTACCATTCTGGTGTTTTTTTTATATGTAGGTAGGACACACTAGAAAGACGTGTCTAAATAGGGTAAAATTTGACTCAAGGATAAAGTTATAAGGTTTATATGCAACATGTTTAGATGAGTTTTAGAGAAATTATAATTTTATTAGAGCCTTTAAGTCTTGGGAAGGCTTGGAAGAGGAAGGTAAAATTATATGATAGGTAACTATAGTTTGTGTGCAGGCATCACACTCAATTATTCTTCCCATGCAAGAACATTTTGGATTATACCCCTAATAATCCTAGGCTTGAGAATTCCCCCTAAAGGTGGAGGAATGAGGTGAAAAAAAGATGGGGATGGATTTCTCATTAGTCCAATATCTATCATTGGTGGACATTGAAAACCAACTTGTACTGAGGATGGAGGTGTTTGACTCTAAATAAAATATCCCTCCAACCCCCACCCCCCTTTGGTAGTTGGAGATATGGAGAATATTCTTGATCTAATTAAGGGAGACTTGATCTTGATCCCTCTGGGATTGGACCTAAAGCTAAAGGCAAAAGTATCCTAATAAAAGTACCCTCTCTCATCCATGAATTTAAAATTATAAGTAGAAGAGACTCACTTTTATATTAGATTTTCTAAGAAAATCCATTGATCAGTGACAACCAAGATCTTACCTTTCATAAGTCTTAATAAAAAATTAAGGAGGCTAATAACAAGATATGATATGAAACTCAAACTAACTTGGAGTAGGGGAGCTATTTGAAAGTCACAAAAATGTAGTTGGGTGTTAGAGGTACTTTCACCACCTTAGCATTATGAAAATATTAAGATGAAATGTTAGAGGATTGCATACATATGACAAGTGTTATTTGGTAAAGCAGTTGATAGATATCTAGAAGATTTATATCCTCTTACTTTTGAAAACCAAAATAAGTAAATATTTATGAGGAGTACCGAAGTCATGCTAGTTTGTAATAGATGATATCTTTAAAGATGATAGTGGACCTATTGGAGGCCTAGTTGTGCTATGGAATCTAAAGGTACACAATTACAACCTGATCTAATAAAAAATAAATAAAAATATGTAATGGTTAAATAAATAACTATGAAATGGTTTTTCTTACTCTCAAATATCTATGGGGTGATAATAGTGGAATGGGAAAATGCCTTATGAGATAATTTATCATGCTTGAATGTGGGATATAATGATGTGAATTTGATTCTTAGTGGGGATTTCAATATAACCCTAGAAATTTTTAAAAATAAAGGTATTTCAATCAACTTGACACAAGTAATGAGTGATTTTAATTCTTTTTTCACAAAGCTAGATTGTCCAATCTTGACTCATATAGCGAGAATTTTACCTAGAATATTAGGCATCAAGGGGACCAACTAATATTGGAAAGGTTGGATAGATTCCTACTCAACCTATTGATATAAGTCAAAAATTTCACCTTTATGACATAGATAATCAATTTTTATGGTTCAAATCACTACCTAATATTACATAAAAATGAGCAAGACTTGAAGCTACATGGGGTGCCCTTTAATCTTAAATTTATGTCGTTGAAATAAGTGGATTTCATTTGACTTGTTGAATACTATTGGAATTAGAGAGTGAGGGGATCTAAATGATTCATCCTCTCCCAAAATCTAAAAGAGGCTAAATAGGCATCCCTCACATGGAATAATAAGAAATTTTGTAACTCATTTGATAAAAAAGTAGTTGTAAAGGAGGAACTCAGGATTTTGAAAAAAAAAATTAAAAAGGAGGGAATGGTTATATGAGCTATCTACATTGGAAAGCAACCTTTTAAGGAAGAAACAAAAGCTTTTGGCCAAGGTGAAGTCTAATTGGCATAAAAATTCAAGATCTTACCAATTGAATGGGACAAAAATACAAATTCAAAGTTTCACCTCATAACTATTATTTGCAGGAATAAGAATCAAATAAATAAGATTATCACCCTAGATGGGAGAGAATTAGAAGATATATCTAATATAGAAAAAGAGGTTATACTTTTCTATAAATACTTGGTGAGGGAAGAGCTAATTTTATAGGAGGATGCCCAAAATTGGTTTCATTAGTCTATTCCATCTTTGGTCTATACTAAGCAGAATTAGAAATTGATGGCTCCTACTTCCTTAGAAGATATCACAAATGTAGTGATTATCTTAGATGCTAACAAGGCCCCTAGCCTATATGGGTTCCAAGTAGGGGTTTTCCATCATTTTGGGAACTAATTGGTAAAGATGATTTGGATGCAATTGAGCAGGGTAATAAAATGAAATATATTTTGAAGGAAAGGAACAATACACTTTTGGCCATCATCCTAAAAAAGTATGAGTTCCCATTTTCAAATTCCTTCATATATATTTCCCTATGTAACACTTTGTACAAAATTCTAACTAAGATGATGGCCTTGAGATTGAAATAATATTTAGAATATATCATTTCTGAGAAATAAGTTGGTTTCTTATTACATCAAAAAATATTTGATGGGATTGTCATTGCTCATGAGAACTTTCACTCCCTCAAAAAATAAAAAGCTATGGGTATGTGCATAAAGTTAGATGTGATAAAATCATATGATAGAATAAACTATAATTTTATATATTAGATACTATAATGGTTTAGCTTCAATGATGAGTGGAGATGCTAGGTCAAGAATTAAATATCCACGGCCTTCTTTTCAATGTTGTTTAATGGATCAATCCATGGGTTTTTCAACTCATCCATAAGAATCAAATAGGGTTTCCCCCTCTCCACAAACTTGTTTATTATAGTGGCAAATACCCTCTAACAAGAACTAGAGAAGGCTAGGATAAAAGGGAGGTTGAATGGATTTACCATAAATGAAAATTTTAAGATTATTTCACACCTTAAATTTGTTGATGATACATTTATACTTGGAGATACTTTAGATATGGAATCCAAGGAACTAAAATCAATCTTGAACTCCTATGAGATTGTAGCAGGATAGAATATGAGTGTGGGGAAGTCAAAAATATTATTTATGAATGTGAAGGGGAGGATGAAAGAAAAACTTGTTGGTATCCTAAAATTTTCTATAAGTATTCTACTAAACTCATATTAGGTATGCCTTTATTCATTTGAAGATGCAAACCTACACATTGATAGCCTATGGTGTGTTGAGTATAGAAGAAAATTTCATCCTAGAAAGTAAAATGGTTATATATTACTAATAGACATAAACTCATTCAATCCGCATTACAAGCAATGGCGATCATTTTATTGTTTGTCTTTAAAATACCCAAGTTTATAAGGGATGTAATTGAAAAAATCCATAGATATTTCTTTGGGAATGGATTGGAAGGGAAAAGAATGTATGTTATGGTGTCTTGGGATTACATTTTCCTTCCTAAATCTAGGGGAGGATTGGACCTTCACAAATTGGATATAATGAATAAATACCTAGGAGATAAGCTACTCTAGAGTATGTATGCATGTTAAAAAATGTTTATGTCTGAGTTATACAAAATAAATATCTAGACTCTAAGAAATTAGTCTACTTTTATTATGTATTTACAACATCTTCAAGGATTAGTGATTTGGAATTTTTTGAAGTCTTGACGTAATATGGTACTCCCAGGTTTCAGATGGAAGATTGTAAATGTTTTATGTATTTATTTTTTGAGAGATTCTTGGATAATTTCTAAGGTTATACTAGAGTGTAACAAGTTCCTTCATATGATGAACTATGATGATAAATATTGGGGTTTAAAGGCGGCATACGATATTGATAAGATGGGCTTAGGATGAAAGTAGAAGAAACTAATATGGATACATACTCTCTAAGAGATTGACGTTTTTGATTCAATGTTACACATAAATAAATTTATGATCCCTAGTAGAGCATATGTGGATAGTCTAATTTAGAAAGGTTATCCCTTGGGGTAGGTAAAAATTGATATGACCTACCAGGTTATTTTAATAATGGAAGGATTCAGCTATAGCAAGTTACATGTGGAGATTGTTTAGTATTTAAGGGGTTACCTAATGAAAAATTATTTCTCTAGATGAATACTCTCTAGATAATTTTAACTTTTGACCAGCTAAGGAAAGGAGTGTGTGTTGGGCCATCTATGTTCACATTATACCATGCTAATGAGTAAACGAGTGATCACATTATACATCATTACTCTTTCATCTAAGAAGTGTGGGGGTTGTTTTAGGGAAACTTAGACATTCAGTTCTATTTCCCCATAAGTTGTAGGCTCTTTCTCTTTTAGTGGAAGCTTAAATTGAACTCACCATGATTAAAATAGAACTAAGAAGCTACTCTGATGGTGGTTTATTGGAATTTATGGTTGGAAAGGAATAGAAGAATATTTCACTATCATTCCCACATAGGGGAGTGGGTCTAGCAACCAATAATAAAAAATTTAAAATAGATGGTGATGGCATGGGGGTGAATGCCCTTACTAGGGTTATAAATGAACAAATTTGTATCTAAAAATGGTATGATTCTTGTCCACCTGATAGTGGGCTTAGGGCTAGTAGGGAGTAGGGGATAGCATAAAATCATCATTGGAGAAATTTTGATGTGTGTTGAATTTAATTTAATTTTGATGGTGCATCTATAGGCAACCCTATATTAGTTGAAGAAGGTGGATTGTTTTAAAGACATGATGGTCAATTGATTCTGATCTTTCCCATGAGATAGGAGTGGAAACAAATAATGTGGTAGAGGCTCATGTTGTGATGAAAGTATTATCAATTGTATGGAGTGTGGTTAGGAGAATTTTATTTTGGAAGGATATTCTTAGATAATCATCAATGTACCAAAGTTTACTAGGATTAATTCTTGGAAAATACATAATATTCTAGAGGAAGTGAATGGATTTAGGGATTCCTTTAAGTATGTGGAGTTATGGGATACAATTCATGTATGGAATGTGGTGGTGGATTGGGATACAAATGCATCTATGAATTTAACATAAAATCATGAGGGGATTTGTAAGTAATGGAATCTCCACTTTTCTAATGATTGGTTAAAATTTTTAAACCAAGATGTCAATTTAAGCTTAGAAATTTTATCAAATAGTGAATTTTAGGGAATATTTATTCTTAAGGGGCCTCTTTAGTTTCATATAAATAAGAAATTGAAATTTCCTCTATGATGGGTTGTCATTAAGGGGATGGGTGCGGAGGTGTAAAATGATGCAAGTCAAGAGATCATTGAGAGAAGAGCATTTACTACAAGTAATCATGAAATAGGGTAGTGTGTGCCATGATTGAGAGTTTTCATGTGACAAGATTCAAATTATAATAAGCTAATATGGTGGTGATATTTAGGTAGTTATCATTTCCTTCACTTGTGCCATGGGAGATGACATAGGTCGGTGAGGAATCATTTGGTTTGACTCAAGGTGAAGTTTCAATCGTAAAGGCATCCAAATACTAGATCAGGATGTTGACCATTTATTTAGAGTTGATGACAGGGGGTAACATCCACTTAATTCATGTATCATGTAGATAATTAAATTCATAATGCACTAATGAGAATTTTGTTGTGGAAGATGTGGTATTTATTGGATAATATTGATGAGTTGGATTAGGAGATTACAAAGGTGATAAAATATTTTATGATGGACCCCAAGTAATTTTAAAATGAACTAAGGCATGGGGATATTGATGAGTGCTAGGATAGGGCACTCTATCTTTCAATAATATAGATAAGAAATATTAGACCTATTTTTGTTAGTCTCAAATTTAACCCTTCACCATATATATATAGGGGAGAGGAGAAAGGACCCCTATATATAGAGCTAAGATCCACCCCTATTTTTATTTGTGATTCTTGTGTTTGAATGAATTAAATAGTGTTAGAATCAATTGGACATAAACACATTTTTGATGCTACATAGGCAATCTATGGAGTGAATTTACTTTCAAATTCTACTATTTACTTCACACTACATCATCATCATCATCATCATATGCACTTTGAGACTCTAATTCATTTAGTTTGGTTATAATTTATGGGTCAAAACCATGTAATTATGGATGAGATGATGAAACTACAAAATATCTTATCCTTCATGGTAGCTATGATTAGGATGTACCTTCTACGGGATTGAATTTTCATGCCTCCTATGTGTTTTGATAATGAGGAGGAAGGGGAGCATGTCAATGAGAAGGGAGATAAGTATCGACATGATGAAAATTAGGTAGAAATGACTATGCATGCAATAAAGGAAAACCTATTTCTAGATACAAAGGTAATTATTCTAGAATGATATAAGGTATGTTAGATATTTTCTTGCATCAATGTTTGGGTGTGTGGACATGAATTTTGTGCCCTAATCTCTACATTCTTAAACCAGGCTAGGTATATTGTAAAGTTGATGTAATAATTAAAACTTATATTAGATATATTTCTATTTTGGTTTATGGATGGTTTCTATGTTGGTGTTTTGGTAGGTTTTTTAGGTGATCCCCACCAAGTAGGTGTCAAGCACCTAGAACAACAAACCTGGCTCTGATACCAAATGTTAGGATCCTACTCCTCAATAAGAGTATATATGATTACCTTTAGTATTAGCAACTAAACACAGAATTTAACCAGAATGATAAGTAACTAGAAATATGAAGCAACACAGGATATGAGAGACAATACACAATTGTATTAATAATCACTCAAAAGAAAATACAATAAAGAAGATGCCACACTTCTTCTTCTCACACCTCTAGAGCTCCCACACTTCTAGGGTTCACCTGTAATTCTCCTCCAACACTTCACTCTCTCATCATGGTCACAACAATCAACTCCAATACAGAGTTGTTGTTCACCTCCACTAGTCAGTAACAACGTTGCCAGTACACCAAGTACACAACCGTACTCTAAGTAGATCTCCCTTTCCTTGCTGCCACCTGCAAATCAACAGACCTTACTTGCCATGTAGATATCTCTACACCCTAAAGAACCCTTGTCCTTGCCTCACCAAGTCCTTATGATTCTTCAACCAATACCTCGGTGGATCTTCTACTAGAACTTGCACAACCTGTAACTCTATCTGATCATACACACTCAGCACCCCTTTGGAACTAGGAAGAACACACCTTGCTCTCTTCCCTTTGAAGGAGCTAATATTTGCTCTCTTACTCTCTAGCACACTTTTATAATACAGCCCATGAGTTTATTATATAGATCTCATGCATACAATAATTAGAATTTCTTAATTACAATAATTAGACACGCAACTCCAAGACTATAATTAGCCTTTAACATGCAAATTGATAGTCCAAAAATAGACCTGTCTGGAACCCGCATGCAAACTGCAGCACACATAGGTTGTCGACATCGAATTCTTCTTGACCAATGTCGACTGACTCATAACCGACGTCAGTTGCTTCTGCACTATTATATGACCAACGACAGTTGATCAGACCGACATCGGTTGCCCTACAACTGGTTCTACAACTCTGTAACCTTCACAACCTCCTCCTATTCACATCTTGGTGAAGCTTTTAGCTCCACAACCTAACAATCTCCCACTTGGAGATAAACAACTGCACCTGTACCTATACCTGTACATCATCTAATTTATTTCCTGGCTTGTATCCCTCTTCAAGCTCCATCTTGAAGACCAACCACCACACAACTGTGATGCTACACCTGTCATCCAAGTAACCTACCACATCCAAACCTACAAGTCCATGTAGTGAAGTCCTTGACCCTACATAACATGTTAACCTACTGCTAGTCCCTCTCAGATACCTGAGAGTCCACTGAACTACTCTTTAGTACTTCTTCTTTCCTGAATTGGCTCCAAACTTTCTGACAACTCCCAATGCTTGGGAAAACTCAGGTCTACACTAGACCTCATGTGATTTCGAACACTGTTCTAAGCTCTGCTTGAACTATCCAGCCCTTGGTGTGCTTACCGATTTTGCATCCTATGAATTGAACTCTTCCAACACCTTCTTCACATCAGCTCCCACTGGAGACAAAATCAACCTGTGATCTTCCATGTCTCTTATGCCAAAGAATTTCACTGCTCCCAAATTCTTCATGACATACCTCTAAACTAACTTTACTTTTAGCTCAAAAACTCTCTGCATGTGTAACCCTACAACAAGAAACCACACAACAGTAATAGGATAATTTTACAATCATCATCCAACTTGGTAAAGTCAAATACAATAGTTACACTGACATTGACTAAAGCCCTGCTTTGTCATCCACCTATCAAAACTTATACCACTGTCCTGCAGCTTCCTCAAGACCATATACCCTGGCCTTCTGTCTCACGTGTCCATCCACTCTCTTCTCTAAGATGGGAATCCATTTGTCTATCAATGCTTTTATCCCGGCTGACAACTCTACCAAAACTCCTGCTTGGTTCTCTTCTAAAGAATTCATGCCATGCTCCCACTGTTTCCTGGATTCTACTTACATTGCCTCTTCACATCTTCCTGGTTCTTGACCATCAGTAAGCAACAAGTAATATAAAGAAGGTGAACAACAAATATGAGGTTCACTTACCCTTTCTGACCTCCATATGGGTGTTTGAGACTCCTTGACAACTTTTTGTCTGCCCAACATCCGTTTCAGTGACCGATCTCGGCCATCTCCCAGTCTGCACCTGACTGATGTTGATTCCCTGCACTGACCCTGACTACTGACGTCATTTCTCTGGTTGATGCCAGTGTCCCTCCTACTGACATCGGTTCCTGCGTGTGATCGACGTCGGTTCCTACTGCCCGACACCACTGACTCTATTAATCTGAACATGACCGACATCAGTGCCTGTTTGTTCGACATCAGTTCCTCCTGACCAATGCCGGTACCTGTGTTCACCTGTGAGTGATGACTTTTTACCCATGAGCTCCTTTTAGATCAAACCCTTATCCATATTAACATGACCCTGGTTAGAATAATTTAGTCCCCTCAGCTGATCTATGTCTGTCATCTCCTCCATGAACACCAAGGCTTTCCAATTCTTAAGTTTATCAAAGATATCTATCTTCCGCTTAAGAACATGCATTCCCCTCCTACATATGTGACCAATCCTACAAAGCCACATCTCTATAATAGAAGGTGAATCAGTAATATATGTAGATAGATAAAGGATACCTACTTTCTTACCACCGTCTAATTCAAGTGCATCCACTGTGAGAGTTACTGTGCATCTCTCATCACCTAAATTTCCTGAAGAAATTAGACTCATCTCCAAGACTAGTACCTACATGACCTCATTCAACACCCATGTGTTATCCTTCTACAATTTCAACTTCACTTCCCCTTTGCCAACAATCTGACAAGGCTTACCAACCCCTAAATAAATCTCTCCAAAGTCTCCAAAGACATACCCATGAAAAGATGCTCTATTTCGGGCTGCATGGAAAGAGGCAACAGAATCTATAGACCAAGATTCTACTTTATCCAGAGCAACCTGTGCAACAACACCTGCAACATCTGCTTCTACACGTTGATCTTCTACCAACCAACAATCTTCCTTTACCTGCTCTTTCTTTCCATCAATCTGACCATTCGTGCTATTCAATTTCTCCATTCGTAGCTTACTTTCTTCTGCCATTGCTATACTCCCACTCAATCTGAAACCCTTGAGAGTGCCCTGTAATCAACAAACACTAACCAGATCTAAAACCACCTGTTAGTAACCCAACCAAAAGCTCTGATACCACTTGTCAGGCACCTAGAATAACAAACTTGGCTCTGATACCAACTGTCAGGATCCTACTCCTCAATAAGAGTATATATGATTACCTTTTGTATTAGCAACTAAACATAGAATTTAACCAGAATGATAAGTAACTAGAAATATGAAACAACACAGGATATGAGAGACAATACACAATTGTATTAATAATCACTCAGAAGAAAATACAATAAAGAAGATGCCACACTTCTTCTTCCCACACCTCTAGAGCTCCCACACTTCTAGGGTTCACCTGTAATTCTCCTCCAACACTTCACTCTCTCATCACGGTCACAACAATCAACTCTAATACAGAGTTGTTGTTCACCTCCACTAGTCAGTAACAACGCTGCCATTACACCAAGTACACAACCGTACTCCAAGTAGATCTCCCTTTCCTTGCTGCCACCTACAAATCAACAAACCTTACTTACCATGTAGATATCTCTACACCCTGAAGAACCCTTGTCCTTGCCTCACCAAGTCCTTATGATTCTTCAACTAGTACCCCAATGGATCTTCTACCAGAACTTGCACAACCTGCAACTCTATATGATCATACACACTTAGCACCCCTTTGGAACTAGGAGGAACACACCTTGCTCTCTTCCCTCTGAAGGAGCTAATATTTTCTCTCTTACTCTCTAGCACACTTTTACAATACATCCCATGAGTCTAATATATATCTCATGCATATAATAATTAGACTTTCTTAATTACAATAATTAGACACGCAACTCCAAGACTATAATTAGCATTTAACATGCAAACTGACAGTCCAAAAATAGACCTGTCCGAAACCCGCATGCAAACTGCATGCACACACAGGTTGCTGACGTCGGCTTCTTCCTGACCAATGTCGGCCGACTCATAACCGACATTGGTTGCTTCTGCACTGTTATATGACTAACATCGGTTGATTAGACTGACGTCGGTTGCCTTGCAACTGGTTTTGCAACTCCACAACCTTTGCAACCTCCTCTTGTTCACATCCTGGTGAAGCTTTTAGCTCCACAACCTAACAGTAGGTAGTAACCTGCTAATTATCTTAGTGGGTTTGAATCAAGCCTTGTTTTTTTTGTGGGGTTGAATCCTCGGTTGTTCTTCATTTTATGTTTTTATCTAAGGGTGTACCCCAACTACCTCCAAAAATTATGATTAAATTTATAATATAAATCATGGAGATGTTAATGGAAATAGATAACATGAATAAAAATAGGCTTGATAGTGATCATGGAACCAAGCACATACTAGCAATAATTTTTCTCCATCATCCCCTGAAACAACTCACACAAGATGTGACTAGACAAAATAAATATATAGGTTAAATATAAATAAGAAGTATACAAAACATTGATGATCAATAAATGTCATAGACATTAGAAATAAACAAGGACACATAAAGAAGTGTTAGTCTACTAATCATTCAATCTCATCATATATTATAAAACAACACAATATACCAAAAACTAACACTATGAAACTTATGATCAAGAGAAAGTAATGTAGAAATATTGTAAATTGTTAAATATAATTAATGGACGAGTATAGAAAAATAAAAATTAAAAAAATTAGTTATGCCCCCATCATGTGCACGTCCCATATGTAAAAACATTTTTGTGGATGTACTCAACGTCACACAAATATATACCCATGTCTCATAACTACCCTCTATATCATACATCCTAATTATTTTATATATTTAAAAATATATATATAATAATTAAATAGTTAACTCACAATTTATATAATAAATGATATTAATAAATTATATTTACCTAAAAAATGAGTTTTGTATTTTTAATAATAAATTGTTTTTTTGGGTACTTATTAAAATATTTGATATAAGAAATAAAATAATTAATGAAGCAAAGCCAATGGGCATATATTTAAAATATATAATAAAGAACATAGTTATTAAAGCAAAACCAATGGACATATCTTTAAAATATAATAATATAAGGGGCCTATGTGGTAAATAGCATAGTGTGCACCAAGTTAAATATTAAATTAGTCTTAAGAAGGCAAATAAAACTCATATTCCCCCATTATCTGGCAAAGTCATGCCTCAAAGTAAATTCTATACCATATTCCATGGAGAACTCATATGAATCCAAAATTAACAAGAGCACCCCACAAGTCTCCTGCTCTATTTTTTGAGTGAAAATTGGAATTGTCCTCTGATGTTTGCACTAAGGTTTGTCATGGAAATCATGAGGAGGAGAACAAATATAAATATTTAAGTTTTCCAAAATTAACAAGAGCACCCCACAAGTCTTATATGTTTACTACCAATCAACGAGGATAATAAATAGAAATATTTAAGGTTGCCACCAAATTGATTATATTGTCCGAGACTTATGTTATTTGACAAATTTAAAATCTTATTTTAAGACTTGATTTGGGCCAAAAAAAATTAGTTATAAAGTTAAAATGTCCAACTTTGATGTAAATAAATGAATTATATTTAATTATATATAAAAAATAAATTTATAAATTAAATTAAGGGAACAAATTTATAAGAATTTTTATTGTATCTTGAATAATTAACTAGTAAAAGTTTATTCTATGATTTTTTAACTTTAAAATATTTTTTGAAGCTTATTTTTTACATATAAGATATATAAAAAAAATTTAATTCCACATATATATATTTAGGAATGATTATGCTTTAAACTTGCAAAATAATTTCTCTTGTTTTATAAATAAACATAGAAAAGTGAAGTATGATATTAAAATTAAAATTTTGAAATATTAAATACTTGAATAAAATAAGATTTAAGATGATGTGAAGATGAAGTGGAACACAACTAACTATTAAAAAAATAAAGGCATGTAGAATAAACAAATAAATAATAAACATGTGATACACATAGCATATATAGATATATAAGTAAAGCAAAAAATATATAGAAATATGAAGAATGATATTAAATTTTGAAATATGGCATACATGAATAAAATAAGGTTTAAGGTGATGTGAAGATGAAGTGGAACACAACCAACAATTAAAAAAATAAAGGAAGGTATGTGGAGTCAACAAACAAAGAATAAACATGTGATACACATAACAGATATAGACATATTAGTAAAGTAAAACACATAAAGAGTAGGCAAAGGTACATAGTAAATCATAAATAAAATACTGATGTTACCAACATAATAATCTTAATAGGAACATAAAAATATATTAAGAAATTATAAATATAAGAGCACATTCAATATGAAATCTATATATTAGAGAAGATATAAACACCCAATATCATATAAGAAATCATGAAAGATGTGACTTAAAATGGTGATAGGAAATTCTCCATTAATGACCCCATCTAAATAATGGGGTGTGCCTATGTCCAAGACTAAATCCATAATCATGTTTATATATTATTTTAATTATTTTACATGTAAGAGATATATAATTATATAATATATGTAGTAATTTACATTACATAAATAATGACAATAATGATAGAAGTTACACTAATATAAATTTAAATGCACTAATAAATATTAAAACTAATTGATTATAAATAAAAATATAATACAAGGGTGATGTACTTAAAAAATTACAATCATATGTAACTCAAAGAAGATGGCATAAGATCTATAATTTCTCTAGATGTGATTTTGCAGGTGCTCATATCACAAATAGGGGTTGAAACCTACCTAGATGTAGCTAGGAAAGTGATACGTTTTTGACAACTGACAATGTCAAGTTTTACCAATAATTTATCCACACATAATGGTGGTAAAAAAATGTTATGAGCCCTATGCTTAAAGTTTTAATTTTATTTTCTTTATATACACACTTATTTAATTCTATGTTATAATACATGGTTTTTGTGTCTTTCATCTAAAAACTAACTATGCATGATTCATGAAAAGATTTCATAAAAAGTGGTTAGTACTTAGGGTTGAAATGATAAAATATTGAGAGTCATGTAATTACAGTTTTAATTTCATTTTTTTGTACACACTTATTTTATTATATGTGATAATACATGGTTTTTGTCTCTTTCATCCAAACACTAATTATGCATGATTCAAGACAATATTTCATAAAAAGTGGTTAGTACTTAGGGTTAAAATGACCTGAACCACCCCTTTGAGTGATTGATTTTTTACTATATTCAAATACTCCTCAATGGGGCCAAATTCTACGTATTTTTCCCACTTATATATGTTATAAAATCATGAACAATAGATAATGTAATTTTAGATTTTGATCTTTGATTGTAGGAACTATGAAATACTAATTTTTTTAGTCGATATTTTTATCGATCTATAGCTATAGGGTTAATCTTTTAAATTTTGAACTGTAGATATTCCATTTAACAATGTTCCAAGAGAGTGATAGGTATTTCCAAATTAACGTTCAAATGAATAATAATGCAAGAACAAAATTATATTTATAGGTGACTCTTTATTACCTTATCTATATGACTAACATATGCAATATTTATATGATGTTGTAATTGAAGGATAAAAATCTAAAAAATATAATTTTAGGGCCATTGGACACTGTCCACAAAGGATGACACCTATGATAGCTGATATTATCCAGCTTTACAAGTAATGTACTAGAAGTGTCGAACAAAGATATATGTTATAAAAAATGTTTATTTAGGATTCTAAATACATTATTATTATACCAATATAATATTTAATGAATATGTTTTATGTATATAGAGGTGGAAAAGATAGTATATGGGTATAGTGATATAGGTAAAATGTGATCAAGATTCACAAATATGTGTAGTGTCCAAGTATGTTAAAAATGATATTAGAAAAGAAATAAAGATAAAATTTTAGTGTCTTTAGATTCCCTTCATATTATATCTGATTTAACAATAGAAATTAATAGGATAAAATAGATAATTTATTAACCTACAAGTTATATTTTGTAAATAATTACAAGTTCAAATGGCATTCAATGTCAATCTATTACAATATATGGGGAAGGATACTCATTCATGTTCATGTTACTACATGGAAAATTCAAAATTTCCAAGTTTAAATGTTTCAATGTTAAAAAGTTTCAAAGTATCAAATAGAATCTAAATATGTCTGCAATGTTATGGTTTGTCTTCATCTTACAAGTGGGCCACATTAGAGTATAGTGAAACTAAACATCTATGGTTGCACTTTTTAAAATTTAGTGAGCCACATTTGGTGGTTTCATCCCTTTAATTATTTTATAGAGTAATCTATGCAATTAAATGAGTGTTGGAGCATACAATCTTTCCAAATCAAGAGCATTCAAATGTTTTTAAATTAAGACTTTATCACTTTTAATCTACCTCATGTTCAACACTTATCCTAATGCTTCAACAAGGGGTATCCCAAATATCCACCTTCAAGTTACATGGAAATTATATTGCATACTTTTTTATGTATATAATTTCCTTTCTCTCTTTTCAAAGTTCAAATTTAAATTTTGAGATTTCAAATTTTTTAATATCAATAATCACAAGTTCACATTAAGGCATATTACCATATAAAGATTTACATAAAAATATGAAGCATGTATTTACATAATTAATTTCAAATCTAAATTAATCTATGAATTTCACTTCATTGAATCACAATAATAAGGTGGTAAAAATTGTAGATACATAAAAATAATTATGAAGTGCTTGACGATGTTTAATCATAGCATCCTTGCCTGAATTGAGCCATTAAACATTTCAATAACTTATAACATATACTAGATCATTCATTACTCTAAAAAAATCCTTATAAATAATTAGAAAACCATTTAAACATCCTTAATTTACTTACAATAACATGTTAGATATTTTCAAGTTGATGTAGTTATCCCTCTTAAAGTAAGTGTGTGATCCATGATTGTGAAACAATATGAAGGTAACTAAGAGATTTATTTAAATGTTTGAAAATGGATTCCACTGACCTATGGTAAATTTGATTTAGACTTTGAAGATGACTAATAGAATTTATTATAATTGAAATTTGAATAAATGGTGATCTTTTGCTTAGTGTGTAGAAGAATTTCCAAGTGATTGATAAATGTGTTTAGATAAGCATTGATGTGATTATAGAGGGGAATATTGAAGAATATTTATGCTAACCTACCTTGATAAAATCAAGAGATTTATTAAGAAAAAAAATCAAATTTGAAAATTTACCATTGAGTGTGGGGGATAAAGTCAAGCTAGTGTACAAGGTTGCATTGCATACCCATCTGACCTATCATAGTCTTATATTAAAAGGACATTGAATACTAGAAAATATCTAAAAATTACATGTAATAATTTATTGTGGGTGTTTAAAATACGTTTGTAGTATTATGATGCAAGAGCATCTTCATGCTAAGAATGTATTTATCATGTTCTTGGTTGAGTTTTGGCATGTCTAGGTGTAGTAAGTTGGTTTCCCTCCATTTTTGGGTTTTCAAATTTTCAAATTCATCTAAGTATCCTTTAAGCATGAAATTAAGTCTATTGGGTGAGATATTAAGTGGTTTGAGTTTTCCTATGTTATAAGAACTATTATATTCATTTTGGGAGGTTGTTGCGTGAAGCTTAGGATAGGATTGAATATCTAAGTTGAGAAAATATGGTTTTGGATAGGGTATTTTTGTGTAAAATAGGGGATATGTATATTGGTGAATGGAGGAAGGGTGTAAAAGAGATATGCAATGCCTAGACAAACACCATATATATATATATATATATATATATATATATATATATATATATATATATATATATATATATATATATTGGTAATATTAATAAAGTGTGTCTTCTCTTTGAGTGAAATCGACTATTTGCTATTGATACGCAAAGATTTGAATATAAAACCAAACAAATGTTTGGTCTATGACCAATCGTATTAATCGATGCACCTGTGAAGATTTTACTGCTGGGTCGTATATTACTGTTGGGTCATTCCAATGTTCAGGTTGTAGTGGAGTCAGGCGATGGTTATGACCAAGGAAGATCACCCAGCGATCATGACTTGTTGGATGTGAGTTTTGTTTGTGACCAATTACTTGATCCCTTATACAGGCAATTGAAACTTCATACTTTCATTTCAAATTAAACATGCAGAGTCTAGCCAGATGGGCCAAAAAATCAAATTTTCTTTTTAAATTTAAAATGCTGTGTTGTCCAAGAATATATGGGTTTTTAGCCTTATGTCACATGAGTAAACTGTCTAGAGAAGAAGAATCCATGTGATATTTTGTGTGGAGAAAATTTTTGTTCAAAACATATAGTTTAGCCTTGTTTGCATAGATTCCTATTCATCATTTAAATGTTTGTTCAAAACATATAGTTTAGCCCTATTGGATAGATATCTATTCATCATTTGATATCAGAGTATAAGGGATTGTCCACAATCTAAAGATCCAAGTCAAAGAGAAGAAGAACGTGATTGTGAAGAAGAGGCAAGATGGCCATGAGAGTTAGGAACAGAGGTGGAGCTAGAGGAAGGAGACCTGGAGGACAGGTTGCAATAGCAGAAGAGATTAGGAACCTGACAGCTAGGCTACAAGACCTAGAGATGGCTCAAAGAAGAGGCACTGCGATGGGTGAAGTCAGTGATAGAGAAGAGGAGCCACCAGAGGAGGAATTGGTGGTGGAAGAAGAAATAGTTGAAGATAGGTTGATTAGAGCCATTATGAAGGTGAACACAAAGCCAAAAATGGAGGTTCCAATGTATGAAGGTAATTTGAATGTGGAAGAATTAATTGATTGGATTAGTGCATTAGATAAATACTTTGAATATGAAGGAATTGAAGAAGATGATAAGAAAGTCAAGTATGCCATGACAAGGCTAAAGAGCCATGCATCCCTGTGGTGGGATGGAGTGTAAGAAGAAAGGAGGAGGAAAGGGAAGCCAAAGATCAGAAGCTGGGACAGAATGGTAGAAAAAATGAAAGGTAAGTTTATGCCTAAAGATTATCAAGCAAATATTTTTAAGCAATTACAAAATTTGAAGCAAAAAGAGATGTTTGTAAAAGAATACACTGAAGAGTTTTACAGGTTAACCATAAGATCAGGTCATATTGAGGATGACACAGAAAAGGTAGCTAGATACACTAATGGTTTGAAACTTTCCATTCAAGATAAGATTAGTCTTCTCATTCCTAAGACAGTTGAAGAGGCATATCAATTTGCCCTGAAAGCTAAGGAGAAGATTGCAAGAAAACAAACATCCTTCTCAAAAGGAAGGGGCAGATCCATCAGAGGTAGAGGATTTCAAGGAGGTAGAAGATAGTTGTAAACATCTCAAGAAGAGGCCATCAGCTCACAAAGTTCAAGAGGTAGCTATACACCAAGAGGAAGAATGCCATACCAAGGATATCAAAGAGGAAGAGGAAGATTCATGGCCAAATGCTTTAGGTGCAACAAGTATGCAGGACATAGGGCATATGAGTGTCCAAAGAACCCTTCTACTAGCCATGAGAGGGGTGTACATGTGACCCAAAGTGAAGAAGTTGCAGCAACTTATGAAGATGCCCCAGAAGAAGGTGAGTCTCTTTTGATGAAAATAATTTTGTTGAAGCCAAAAAAAGAAGTTGTAGAACCACCTCAAAGGAAAACTCTATTTAGAACCACATGTAAAATTAAGGGGAAATGCTGCAAGGTCATCATAGACAGTGGGAGTACTGACAATCTTGTGTCAACTGAGATGGTGGAAAAACTAGGCTTGAAGAAGGAGGTACATCCTACACCTTATCAAGTCTCTTGACTACAAAAAGGACACAAAATCTTGGTAAGTGAACAATGTAAAGTAGATATTCAAATATGAACATATAAAGATCATATTTTATGTGATGTCATGCCCATGGATGTATGTCATATCTTGCTTGGAAGGCCTTGGCAGTTTGATAGGAAAGCCATGCATGATGGAAGGCAGAATACATACATGTCTGAAAAGGATGGGATCAAGCATACACTCACACCATTGAAAGAAGAGGTTGCTACCATTGTAGGACAGAATTCTAAAGTATTGATAATGAGTGGTAAAGATTTTCTACATCAAATGAAGAAAGAAAAGGTAAACTTTGCTATGATTGGTAAGCCAAGAAGTGTAGTCACTAGTACTAAGTTGATTGATTTGCCATTAGAAATTCAAGATATGTTGAATGAGTAAATTGACATTGTGGTAGATGATTTACCTAATGAGTTACCACCATTGAGAAGCATTAGCCATCACATATACTTGATTCCAGGAGCAAATCTTCCAAGCAAGGCTGCCTATAGGTTGACACCAAAGGAAAATGAAGAGATCAAACACCAAGTTCAAGAATTGTTAGACAAAGGATTGGTAAGAGAGAGTTTAAGTCCTTGTGCTATCCCCACAGTGTTGAGTCCTAATAAGGATGGGAGTTGGAGAATGTGTACAGACTCCAGAGCAATCAACAAGATGACTATCAGGTATAGATTTCCATTGCCTAGAATTGATGACTTACTTGATTGTTTGAGTGGAGCTACATATTTCTCTAAGATAGACTTGAAAATTGGTTACCATCAGATTAGGATAAGAGAAGGGTATGAATGGAAAACACCCATTAAGACCAATGATGGACTCTATGAGTGGTTAGTTATGCCATTTAGACTAACCAATGCACCAAGTACCTTCATGAGGCTGATGAATGAAGTGCTTAAGGAATTCACTGTTAAGTTTGTGATAGTGTATTTGGATGATATTTTGGTGTTTATTCAAACTAAGGAAGATCATTTGAAACATTTGAGGATGGTATTGAGTAAGCTACATGAGGAGAAATTGCTAATCAATGTTAAACAGTTTCTTGAAGACAAAATTGATATATTTGGGGTTTGTGATTTAAAAAGAAGGATTGAAGATGGATAAGGAGAAGATTAAGGCTATACTTGAGTGGCCTACACCTAGGAGCACATATGAGGTAAGAAGCTTTCACGGTCTGGCTAGCTTCTATAGGAAATTTATAAGAAATTTTAGTGGAATTATTGCTCCAATGATAGATACAATCAAAGGTGATAAAAGAAGTTTTTGTTGGACTGAGGCTACTGATAAGAGTTTTAGATTATTGAGAAAGAAGGTAACTAAAGAACCAATCGTAAACTTGCCTGATTTCAATAAGCTTTTTCAAGTAGAATGTGATGCTAGTGGTATTGCAATAGGTGCTATTTTAAGCCAAGATGGGAAGCCTATAGCATACTTTAGTGAGAGCTTAAGTGATGATAAGAAGAAGTATTCAGCCTATGAACACAAATTCTATGCTCTTGTATAGGCTTTGAAGAAATGGAGGCACTATCTTTTGCCTAAAGAATTTGTTTTGTTCATTGACAATTATGCTTTACAGTTCATTAGAAATCAGAATAAGTTGAGTCAAAAGCATGTTAAATGGGTTGAATTTTTAAAAAGCTTCACATTCACTATTAAGCATAAGAAAGGATAATCTAACAAGGTTGTAGATGCTCTAAGCAGGAGGAATCTGATCATGCAGGAATCTCAAGTAAGTATTTTGGGATTTGAATATTTGAAGGAGTTATATAAGGAAGATCCAAACTTCAAGGAACCATATGAAGCTTGCATGAATCTAGTAGGGGTTGATAGAAGTCATTGGATAGATTTCATGGTTCAAGAGGGTCTATTGTTTAGAGGTAGCCAGCTTTGCATACCCAAGATTTCCATGAGAGAGAATTTGTTGAAGGAAAAGCATAGTGGTAGCTTATCAAGACATTTTGGGCAGAATGAGACATTAGCACAATTGAGTGCTCATCACTATTGGCTAGGTATGGGTACTAATGTCAAGAAATTTTTTGAAAGGTGTAAAACATGCCAATATGCCAAGGGAAGTAGTCAAAATGCAGGTTTGTACCAGCCACTACCCATTCCAAATAGGCCTTGGGATTCAATAAGCATGGATTTCGTACTTGGTTTGCCAAGAACTCAAAAAGGTCATGACTCCATATTTGTAGTGGTAGATATGTTATCAAAGATGGGTCATTTTATTCTATGTTCAAAAACACGTGATGTTACTCACATAGCTAATCTATTCTTTCAAGATGTTGTTAGATTGCATGGATTGCCTAGAAGCATTGTTTCTGACAAGGATACCAAATTTCTTGGACACTTTTGGAGAACCTTATGGAATAAATTGGGTACACAATTGAGTTTAAGTTTAGCCTATCACCCCCAAACTGATGGCCAAATAGAGGTTTTCAATAGGAGCTTAGGCAACATCTTGAGAAGCTTGGTAAGTATGCATCCAAAACAATGGGATGTTGCACTTGCACAAGCTGAATTTGCCTATAATGATTCTCCTAATAGAAGTACAGGATTGAGTCCATTTCAAATTACGTATGGAATGAATCCAAGAGGTGTGTATGAGTTAAGAAATATAAGTAGCATGGAGACAAGGATTGCTGATGCAGAAGAATTTACCAATGCCATGCAAAATTTGCATGAACAGGTAAAGAAGAAACTTGAAGAAAACACCATCGAGTACAAGCTAAGAGCAGATCAAAAGAAAAGAGAGGTTAGTTTCAATGTTGGAGACTTTGTTCTTGCTCACCTTAGAAAAGAGAGGTTCCCAAAAAGGGAATACAACAAGGTAAAGGTAAAGAAAATAGGACCATGCAAGGTAATAAGGAAGTTTTCAAATAATGCATATGAAATAGAATTGCCAAAAGGAATTGGAATCTCTCCAATCTTTAATGTTGTAGATATATATCCATACAAAGATGAAGGACAACCATCTAAAGAGATTGAAATAGAGGTAGATGAAGTTATCCAATGGGAGCAACAACTACCAAAGGAAGTGCCAAAGGAGATTGAGAGCATTTTAGACAAGAAAGTGGTTAAAAAGACTAGGGACAAAGAATATTTTTGGTATCTAACTAAGTGGAAGAATCTACCAGCTGAAGATGCAACATGGTTGACTGTAAATGACATCCTTAATCTGGGCACAAGCGTAGAAGAATTGATGAAAAAAAAAAAACAAGTGAAGAATACTTCTTTTGCTCCTTGGAAGAATGATGCAGGAGCATCTTCATGCTAAGGATGTATTTATCATGTTCTTGGTTGAGTTTTGGCATGTCTAGGTGTAGTAAGTTGGTTTCCCTCCATTTTTGGGTTTTCAAATTTTCAAATTCATCTAAGTACCCTTTAAGCATGAAATCAAGTCTGTTGGGCGAGATATTAAGTGGTTTGAGTTTTCCTATGTTAGAAGAACTATTTTATTCATTTTGGGAGGTTGTTGCGTGAAGCTTAGGATAGGATTGAATATCTAAGTTGAACAAATATGGTTTTGGATAGGGGATTTTCATGTAAAATAGGGGATATGTATATTGGCAAATGGAGGAAGGGTGTAAAAGAGATCTGCAATGCGCAGACAAACACCATATATATATTTTCTGGTAATATTAATAAATTGTGTCTTCTCTTTGAGTGAAATTGGCTGTTTGCTATTGATATGCAAAGATTTGAATATAAAACCAAACAAATGTTTGGTCTGTGACCAATCGTATTAATCGATGCACCTATGAAGATTTTACTGCTGGGTCGTAGTGGAGTCAGGCGATGGTTCTGACCAAGGAGGATTGCCCAACTATCACGACTTGTTGGATGTGAGTTTTGTTTGTGACCAATTACTCGATCCCTTATACATGAAATTGAAACTTCATACTTTCATTTAGAATTAAACATGCAAAGTCTAGCCAGATAGGCCAGAAAATCAAATTTTCTCTTTAAATTTAAAATGTTGTGTTGTCCAAGAATATATGGGTTTTTAGCCTTATGTCACATGAGTAAATTGTCTAGAGAAGAAGAATCCAAGTGATATTTTGTGTGGAGAAAATGATTGTTCAAAACATATAGTTTAGCCCTATTTGTAGAGATTCTTGTTCATCATTTAAATGTTTGTTCAAAACATATAGTTTAGCCCTGTTGGATAGATATCTGTTCATCATATTACAAGAAATTTTATAGAGTAATGAATGCTCCCATGTAGATTATAAGTTAACAGAATGCTAAATGGCCCAAGTGAGGTAAGGATGTCAAGATTAAACATTATCAAACACTTAATGATAATTTTTTTGTGTATACAATAATATTATATTAAAAATTGTCATTGAAAAAATATGAACTAAATAAAATTTTCACTTATAATAACTACACTTGTGTTAATGGATGTAGTCAAAATGTGTCATTTTATAAATACATGCATAGATCAATGTCCTTCCAAAATAGTATATATAATTTATAAATACTAAAATTTAAAATCTAAGGATTTATTGCACCAAATTTTGGGTAAATTGATCTATCATGTTATAAATTTTATTAGAGAATATCTAGGGTTGAGCATGCCCGAAGGAGATGTAATTGCTTAATGTAGGATTTCAAGACTATAAATGTCATAATTTCCACTAGACAACAAAATTCCATAAGTTGATTTATGTAGTAATATCAACCTCACTTCCATGGGTATCAAAATAACACTTTTATATAACCCTAAAATTAGTTTTGTATGTATTCTTATGTAAAAATATTACCTAGTGTAGACTGATATCGACCCAAATTTCTCATGTAGTATAATCTTTCCCTACCGATCCTCAACCATTTTTATGAACAAAGTACATACCCTATATGGTTAACATATTCCTCAAAGTGATGTAGTATGTCAAAATTTATCTATCTAAATATTAAAAAAATGTCTTAATTGTTCCTTTAAACAATGAAAATATGTTTCATTGTGATCAATCTCATTAGAAGTTATCTCAAAATGTGAAATTATTTATATAGAATGATTTGAAACACTAAAACAATCCCATGGTATGCCCCCATTTAATGATGGATGAAACATTCAAATCGCTCATCTAAATAAAAATATTTATGCACATCATGTGCTATAAATAAAAATTATAATGATATAAATTATGTATAAAAACATGGTAATATTTGTCATAAAAAATAATTTCTCAGTGTAAGCATGTATAAAACATGTAATTAAAGAAAATGACAATTAATTTTTTTTAGAATATAATATATAGTCATGAAACTTCATTTTAAACTACATGTCAATTTCAGATAAATGTGTCAATGAAGCATGAAATAATAAGAATCCCAATAAATTCATCATATAAATAATGGGAATGCCAATATAAATAAGTATCATGTAAAGAAAAAAAATGATTTATATTGGTGATATCACTAATCACATACTATAATTATAATTTTTCCATATAAACGTACATAAACATGCACAAAATATCATAGTGGATAAATCATAACCACAATCATCATGATAAAAAAACATTGAATCATATTCAGCATGACACAGATTTGAAATCAGATGAACATGTAATGAACTAGAGGATCCTCTGAAATAACTCACACATGATGCAATCAAACAAAATCAATGTATGGGTAGAATATAAAAAATAAGTATAGAAAAAATCAATGATCAAGAAATGTAAAATTCATTAGAAATAATTGAGCATAGGGTAATCAGTGTTGGTATACATAGACATTCAATGTCATCATATACTATAACAAAACACAAAATTAAAATAAAATAACATTATTATTTAAGATATGAGAAAGAGAAAGCAATGTATAAATAGTCTAAGTAACTTAATATAATGAATGGAATAAAATAAGAGGATATAACTTTAAAAATAGAATAAAATATGCCCTCATCATGTGTGTTCCCCCTATTTATAAAAGTTTCATGTGGGTGTGATCAATGTCAGAAAAATAAATGGCCATGTCTCATAAATAACATGTATGTTCTACATGTAACTCTTGTATATAGTAAAAATCACGTGCTTAGTAATTGTGTGTGTGTGTGTGTGTGTGTGTGTGTGTGAGAGAGAGAGAGTAAAAATATAAGAATAAAATAATAAATTATTCAATTTAAGAAAGGGTGGTCATGAATGTAATCACTAAGAAACTATGTATAATGAATAGTATACAAGATAACCTACAATCTCATCCAAATGATGCTAACTTTTAGGTCTTGTATCAATTAGTGAAAATGTCAAATGTTGTGGGTGAGCATGAACATGTTAGAGTAGGTTAGTCATGTTTACTAGGTGTTTTTTTAATATTTTTCCTATTGTGGATTTATCCCACATTGGTTAAGATTCTTTGTTCCTTGTATGTCCTTGCCTATATATGTAAGGCTTCTCATTTGTAACAATATAGAATAATTTTGGATGTAATATATGATATTTTCTACTTTGTTCTATATATCAGTTTGAAACCCATTATTTTATAAATCTATCCTTTTGTGATATTCTTTGTTTTCAACACCTAATATTTTACAGCTTAGACTGATCTGGTCATCATTCCTTTCATGGTATCAAAGTGGTAGGTATTGTAACCATCCATTTGTGAGTTTCTTGCTACAACATTTTTTAACATTTAGATAGATCATTATCTGGATTCACATCCTCAATGTTCTTCATTTTCATCTTATTATGCTCTCTATTATATTGGTCATACAATTATTTTGGAGAAATTATAATTTTTTTTCCCATAAATATTGACTATCTTGCAAATCAATTTTCTCCTCACATAGGTGTATGATTCAAAAAATTATTGCATTGCTAGAAAGAGGACTTCAATAGGTTTACACAAAGTGGTCATAATAAGGATTAAAATTAGTATCGAATGAGATATGAGGATCTAAATATCCCCTTAGGAATATTTTTTTTGTGATTTTTATGGGCAATAAAAAAATAACTTGTATTCAAAGTGAAAAAACAGTGTGGAAAATTGCTCTATGTTGTAGATCACCCTCCAAAATCAACTATTCTTTTCATTTTATACAAATTTCCTTTCAATACAAATTTCCCAAATCTATGATAAATAATTTAATTTTTTCCAAGCATTTAATATTATTTGTATAGTGTTTACTTATTTAACCCATTTTAATGACATGAAACATGTAAAAATTGTATATTTTAATCTGTAACTTGAAATAGGGTTCTTTTTCTTTTTCATTTTTTTTTTTTACTCTCCATACACTAGGGTCATTTATCTTGTGAAACACACTCAATTATGAAGTTCTAAATTTGGGGGGTTTACACCTTTTTAATGGTTTATTTGTTCTTTGTCATTATTTAAATTGGGAGTTGTTATTTTATTTTTTTTGGGGGGGGGATATTTATTTATTATTATTTAGTTATTCCTTATATTTTAAAAATGGCTCCCCTCAACATCTCAAATAAAACTATTTGGAAAACAAAAAAGAAGATACACCTTTAGTTGAAATGTTTTTTGATAATGGTACTCGGTGACCTTCCCAATGTCATAGATGAGGAAGATATTATCTGGATTGCATCTATATAATATGAATCTCTTCCTTTGATTTTCATTAATTTTTAAATAATTTTCACATTCATATTATGGTTTCCATGTCACAAAAAGAAGTTTGGGATGCTCTTTTATCCTTCATTAAGGAGGATTTGAAAATTTTGCATTTTCTAAACTCTCTTATTCCACCTCTTATTCTACTTCCTTCTCCTCCTATTAATGATGATTTATATTTTGACGATGACATGGATAATGTTTTTCCATCTCCTTCTCCTATCAATAATGTTTTCTATTCAAATGGTGTACTCTCTCCTCTTATTATAGTTTCTTATGATGACACATTCTTGATGGGAATTTCTCTTCTTTTTATCAATCTACCTCTATGGGATGAGTTCTATCAGAATTTAGAAGTCTATTTATAGAATCTAGCTTTGTTTTTATGTAATATGTTGAGCCACCAAAAATTATCACCTCAGAGGACTCTACAGTTCTAGTGAGTGTACACTTGTTGAGAATTATGCTCCACTTCCTTTGGACATTATTTTAATGAATTTTTTGTGTCCTTGTTTTGATCAGTTCATGTCAATGGCATTACATCCAATTATTATTCATGGTATTGCTAGACTTATGCCACACTACAAATGTATATGTGATTCAGATATATTTGTACTACTATTTCCTTCATCTTATAATGTGGAATGGGTAGAATTATAATGCAACATTTTTTTTATTCCTTTGGCAAAAGGACGAATCATCATTCTATAAGATAAAGCTTTTGTAATCTTCTAGCCGAAGATATCGACATTAACATTATTCATCTTATGAGCCTAAATCAGAGTATCAATAACTTTAGTATTGATGACATATTTCCTATGGGTATTCCATATTAATTCCTTACTTCTTTTAAATAATTTTGGGGGAGAGTTTTGTTTCCTATGGTTTTTTTATCTTTCTCTACTTCATGGATATATATTGTACATGAGCACCTAATCATGGATTATTACTGGGACTCATACTATAGATATGCCACTTTATTTTAGGATATTTTTATCCCTTAGCTTCACTTGACAGGGGTGTTATAGTAGCTACTCATGTTTAATAGGTGTTTTTTTTATCTTTTTCCTATTGTGAATTTATCCCACATTGGTTAGGATGATTTTCTCCCTATTTGTCCTTTCCTATATATGCAAGGATTCTCATTTGTAAAAATATAGAATAAGTTTGGATGTAATATATTATATTTGATACTTTATTCTAAAAATCAATTTGAAACCCTTTATTTTACATATCTTTCCTTTTGTGATGTTCTTTGTTGTCAACACTTTAGATTATATGGCTTAGAATGATTTAGTCATAATTCTTTTTAGAGCATATATAATTCTATAAAAATAAAAATAAAATGTTAGAATCCATAGAATATATTGAATCATTGATATGATCAATATAATCATCTATGTACTTTGTAGTTTCAGTATTATATGTAACCCATGGACTCTATTTTATGTTGATATAAAGAATCAATGTTATTTTTTGAAGACACCTAAAATATTTATTAAAGAGTACCATAGGATGCGAGGAACTAAGTAATGTATAATGAAATAAAGTATTCCATTAGTGTATAGGATGTTGGAGAGTCAGTCATCATGAAAGATTAATCACTTATCACTGTAGTGTAATTTGGATGGTTTGCAGGTTATAATTTTAATAGATTTTTTAATAAGTTGTCATGGAATTATAGGAGTAAATTTAATGGGATGGATATGGTATTCATACAAAACACCGATAAACATAACCACTTTGACATTATGGACATAATTCAGCTAAAAATGTAAAGAATATTAGATTGCACATATCCTTTGCATCCATAGTTCTCCCAATACAATGTCAAAAATGCTAGTTTTGGGAAAAAGTTGAACCAAGTAGTGATATTCTAACATTTCCCATGAATCCCATTTACCATGTATGTTATACATATCAAGTATTTATGTGTGTACCAAAGATAATAAGTAATTTCAAATTCCATATATATTTCCTTGACTCATTATCCACCATAATACTCTATGTATGATTTCAATTAACAAAATCACTTGTGAATAAAGGTGAATGTTTAAAATCACAATCAATAATTTGATGGCCATAAAATGTAATTGTAGGTAATTGTAATTATATAGTCACAAGTGTACCAATTTCCATCTACAGGATCATCCTACTAGGCTTATCAGTATAGGAATACCAAGAAGGATGTGCATTGTAAATCATATATACTTAAGTGTTAGTCTTGTATTATTTCATTGCATGTTTTTGAAATAGATCAATAATCATTAGTTTTTGAAACCTAATAATTAGTAGGTATGCCATTATCATTAAAATCAATAGTGTTATTATCAATTAGGTCTTAGATATTATGTTTCAAACCATATAATCTATTATTTTAATTGTACATCTATACTAACAAAATATGGATTGATATCATTTTTTATTTTTATTTTTGATTGTCACGGAAATATACATAGGTGGACAAAGGGATATAGGGTTGTATTTAATTTGAATTTGATTTAATTTATGATGAGGCTTTGGTACTCATGTAAATTTTGTATGTTGAGGATCACAAAGGAAAATCCCTTTTGAAGGTTGTGAAACTACACTTCCTATTTTTTAACCTCATTTTTAGTATCATTGTTCATAGCTTTGAATGGTTATTTTACTTTAAACTTAATGTTTTAGGAGGCTAGATGTTTGTTACCTTAATTGATTTTTTTAATGTCAATAATATTCACCTCATAGACTTTTATCATATGTCACATTTCATTAAACTATTTTAGGTTTTTGAATATAATAGATCAATGAATGGAAGAAAGCAATATCTATTTGAAAATATCTTGTAATTCCCTGTCACTTGCAGGATTTTTAATTTTTAAAAGTGTAGTCTTATTGAAAAGTACATAATCATTAAAAGGATAATTACATACTTAATTTAGTTTTGCAATTTGAGCATAGAAAATTTTCTCACTTGATAGATAAATGGGCTAAGAATTAATCATCAAAAGGATTGAAAACATGTTCTAAGTGAAGAATAAGGTCATAAAACCATCATAGTGCATATTAATTAAGTCTATTAGGATTTATATTTATTATTAACTTATCAATAAATATATAATATATATGGTTTGTTGAATGTTCTAAGATGTATTTTTGGGTCACCCTTACCATCAAAAGATTAATCATAGGAGAAATAAATTCTAAACCCACCAAATAGTTTAAAATGTGTAAGGAAAAAGGGTTATAAAATAGTTCTTGATATTTCACTATATGACTTGATCTATTATAACTTTATGCTCTTTGAAAAATCTTGGCTTGAAGATCAAATTTATTTATATGAGTGTTTCATTACTCACATTAGTATCCATATTAGGTACATTAGGATAAAAATGTGTTACATGAGTTATATAACTTGGAACCACGTAATATATACTATGATTTATAAGAGTAGTCACAAATATCTAGGTAGTAAACTATGGTGACCTCATAGTAGGTATACATTGAGTAGCTTTCACTTGTATAGCCATAGTTATCAAGACATGAATAGAGTAATAGGAATCATAGTATGAACACCTATTTTAGGTTGTGATCCTATAGAAATTAGATTAGAATAATTACAAGTTTCATCATGTGATTCCTTAGATGTGGTTTTATTTGTTTTGTTTTTATTTTTAGCTTCTAAAATAACAATCAAGATAATATTTATCTTCTTATGTTATTTTATAATTCTATTCAATAATTTGAAATTGATTCTAATTGTTTATACTCTACACCATTAATCTTCTAAATATGTATTTACCATGATATTCCTAATGTTTTTCAATTTTAGGCAAAACATTATTAAAAACATGTCCACCAACATTGATATGTTCAATGTGAAGCTTATATACTTTAATTTTTTGGGCTTCTCTTTTTTTACTAGTTTTTTGGTTTTGTGGTTGCATGTATTTTTGGATTTATACATGCCTCCTAATGATATATTAGAGGATTTTTTATCTTTCTTGGTTTTATTTAACAGGTAGATCCTTTTTTACCATAGTGTATTGGCTCATTTACCTTTATTATTATTGATTAGAAAAAATTCCTAAGGTCAATTCAAAGTTTGTATCAAAAGAATAATTAACATGTAATTAAATAAAATTTAATAATTATATTTATAACAAAAACATGTGACTGAGTTAAATTAATCTTAATATGATAAATTTCTCTACCAATTAATCCACCACTTCAATGTGTAGGTATATAGGACCTAAACTTATTATATTACATAAAATGTGTTAATGAAATAAGTAATAATAATATGTTAAAGGATAAAAAGTTATATTTATTCATGTAAAAAGGGTAAATCAGAAATTACACATGAAATTCAAATATTTATAAGATAAAAAAAATCTGAAACTCTAAGAATATTTTTGAAACCCTAATGTACAAATAAACCTATGGTTTTCACTACTCAAATAAATAACCTAGTTGACCAATTTTTCCCCTTGTTTTACACATAAGACATAAAATAATAGAAACAATGTTATAATTCATATTACCCAAAAGAGGAGTTAAGTACAATGATTTGAATTTAAACATGTTGATAGATATTGCAATTAATTGATTTAGAATTGCATTAATAAAATAAATATGATTGATTTAGCTAGTTTAGATTGTTTTTAACTCATATTAAATTCCATGGGACTCATAAATGATCTAAATGTATTTAATTAGTTGATCATATTAGAAACAAAGACTGAAAAGCTTTCCTAGTCACTTCCAGTATATCTAACAATTATGGTGGTTGTCTCTATTAAGGTTTCCTAACAATATCTCTACATATAATAAGGGGGTTTTAACTTATAATATCCCTATACCTACTTTTTAAACTAATTAATATGTAATGAAACTTATTAAATACTATACAATAATAAATATTTTCAGCTTTTTCCTTCTTAACCCTAATTACTCTTAATTACCATAATATTCCCTAAAAATGGGTTAGCATGTTAGATTGGACAGATGTCAAAAATTAATTTTTATTAGTTTAGAATTACCTATGTTATATTGCCTAAAATATGGCTCAAACTGTACATAAACCCCCCACTTATATGTGTGTGAAAAAAATCATGAATCATCTATAATTTAGTTCCATAATTTTATCTTTGACATTTGGCACCATGCAACTTTAACCTTTAGTATATATACTTTGCTTTATGGGTGCTCATTCAATATTTTAAATTATTATATGTATTTTTAATAATTTTTGAAGGAAATGTTAGGTATTTTCCAAGTTAATCTCATGTGAATAACAACCTGAGTGGTGATTTTTGTATATATATGTGACTCTTTGTTAATTTCATGATATTGTTAACCCATGAAACATGTCTAGGATTATATAATGAATACTTGATTTTTTTTCATAAATTACATTGAGGTCCTCAAAAATTTAGGGTATATAGAGATAACTATGTTATCAAAAAAAATTAATGTTTATTTTTAGTGTCCTGAAAGTGCAAAAAAGGGATTTAACATATGGAGAACATATGCCTAGGATTACAAAAGTGTTCATATATAGACCAAGTTGATATTGAATACTTATGTTTCATAGATAGAGTTGGCCAAGTATGTACATGGGTATAATAATAGACTAAATTTTTTTTCAATATTCAAATATATGTGCATTATCCATGTATCTTGAAGTATGTCAATGTTGACATAACCAAAGTCACAAAGATAAAATATAGGTGTTTGCATATAGATGTTGTATAAAAATCATGTATTTGTCTTGAAAATATTATCAATATCTCTTATATAAGTTTAATAATTACATTAAAACCACTATAATTATTTGGATGATCATATAAATAAAATTTGAACTATAACATATTCATAATATGTGAAATGTTTCCCATAAGATGTACTAGTATCTCATAGTCTTTTAAACCTATTGGTGAAATTCATGTTGAATGTTATGGCAGTCTACTTCAAAATGATATTTAAAAATTAATTGAAAAAAAATTGAATAATATTATGGTAATTATTCAAAGCTTCATGGAAAATTGGAATAAGAATTATGTGGACATACTACTGAGCCAACTTCAAGATTCAAGGCTTACTAACCTAACCTCTTAGGTTGAGGGTGATCATAAGGGACCTAAGAACTATGATAAGAGATCTGAGCCTCTTAAAATATGAATTGATGATGTTGGGAAGAAATATAATAAGGATGATATATTGGCAAAGATTAGTTGGGACATGTTACTTGAGCATTGTTAGCTGTTGGATCTAAATTGGTCCTTTTTTTGGGATATTTTATTTTTATTTTTTTATCCCTTTTTAATATTATAAGTGTTTTTTAATACTTTATTATTTTTTTATACTCTATTTTGGGCTTGACATGTCCTATATATGGTTTATTTACTAGTTTTTGTGTATCCTCTAGTCGCTTTAACTTGTGTTAATACTGTTACAATTTTTTTTTAAAATGATTCCCATAATAGCTAAAAATGGTAAACAAAAATAAATTTTATAATATATGTAACAATCAATGAAATAAAACAATTTCATAAATAAAAATACAAGCTAAAATAAATACATGAATTCCTAGTAAAATTTGTCTTTCATTAGAAATTTGTATGCTATAATTTTTTTAAAGTGTTTTCCATACATTTATCTTTATAATAAGTTTTATTTTATTAGTAAAGCACATGAAATAAATTTTCCATATTTATATTTAAAATATAAAGTTATTTTGGGATGGGAAAGAATAAGAAAAGGTATTTGGGTGGAAAATAATTAAAAATTAAAAGGCAACATGTGAATAATGTAACAATAGAGGCATTCCTATAGGGAAAATAACATACTTAATAATGTGATGGTAAAATAAATAGTTAAACCTAAATTAAATAAGTCATACAAATAAATTTTGATATGTAAAATCAATGAAGGATATTCAAAATATGAAAGCAAGGCAAGAACAAATGTATAGATCACATTTTTAAGCAAAGAGAAGAGAAAGATGGAAAGTAAAAGCATATTAAAGTAGAGTTCAAATGGAATAAGGTGTAATTTAGGAAAGGAGGATAAAAATAGGTAACCCAACACAAAATAAGAAAATGATAGAAATAAGGATTTCAAAAGGTCGCATGTAATAAAAATAAAACAAGTAAAGCAACATGTCAAAAGAGGAGAAAAAAATATGTACATGAAATAAAGAAGGTTAAAGTGTAAAAGTAAGAGATTAATAAAATAATATTAAAAAAATGAAATAATCATACTTTAGGGAATCCACACAATATTATATATAATTTAAAGCACCTGTATCATCTAGAGTAAAATGAGGATGTTGAAGTATCCACAAGTCTATGAAAGATAGTGCATTATCATTATCATCGGCATCATCATTGTTATCATCATTTCCCTCTCTCTAATACTTTTTATCTATTTTAACTTATTTATAATACACATATAATATGTTATGACCAATTTTGAAATAAATTAGAAAATACTAAAAATATCACGAATAATATTGCAAATGAATGGAAGAATACTATGTTGTATAAAAATGGGACCATAATTGCAATATAATATCACTAGCCTCTTTGAGGGGACATATTCCTTTGAGTAAAATCAATAGACTAATATTCATGCATATATTTATACTAATCTATGTTCTTAATTATACTAATTATATTCTATATAATTACCACTTTTCATGCATGTGGGATTATTACAATTAGTTCAATGGATGGATTACAATGAATATGCATATGCAACTTTTATTAAGTATATGGAAATTATAAATAAATATATATGAAAAGGGAGTTATAACATTACCACCCACTTAATAATTTTTACCATAAATGATGAATATTAGGAAACTATTGTTGGAGTTTAATGATTGGTTCACACATCACATCTACTAGATTCATTCCATGTTATTAGAATAAAACCTCATTGATGGTCTAATTAGGAAGTTGATTTTAGTTTCATTCTATAATAAATTAATGTTTAATAAGGAGAGATCCATCTCCATAGACCTTACAAAGTACCTTTTTTGATGTGACATCAAGGTTGAGAACATTATTCAAACATGAGACATGAAAAATTAGATGGGCATGCAAAGAGAGCTGAGGTTCTTGTTTGTATGTAATGAGAGAAATTCATTAATGAACCTTATAATTTTTATATGAGTTTGGAGTATGTTTCTGACATCCATTTATCATAAGAGATGGATACTTATAATATTTTAGTTAGATTAAAAACATTTATCTCCATTGAATGGTGAATTTAGAATGATGCTAATATGCATGTTTCTTCATGTATTTTTTTTACATGTGGATGTTTTCTTTGTGAAGGAAAATAATATTATCATTGGTGTCCACTGAGAGCTTTTATGAGGATAAGTAATAATAAATGATGCATTATGAACATAGTGATCTTCATAAGGAGTTATCCCAGTCATTGTATAATATAATGTGTTGTACCACCATTCTTCAAGTACTAATCATTTGACCCATTCATGTTTTTGATAACTAAAAAATAATGAGTATATGATTGTAGAAAAAAATTATCAATTTTAGTCTATCTATCTATGTGTGGTAACCCAAGCTCATTTTTACCTAGGTACTTATGTTTTTAAAGAGTTTCTATAATAATTGACTTGTGAATGTTGATTCATGATCTGATACAATAGTATCAAGGATTCCATCAAGGTATAATATTTTATCATGGAATATTTGGGTGATTTTTTAATTAGTTTAAGGATGGGCCAGGGCACTTAAATAAGCATATTTAGAGAGATAATATACCACCACCATAATGAATGAATTTTAAATATATTATGGCAAGCATTCTATAATATCCATGGAGATGTCAGTCCAAAATGTTGTGGAATAGGTATGGGTTGTGTATTGGAATTACTTCACAAATAAATTCTAATGATAAAAATATATCATAATATGAATATAATAAAATAGAATAAATGAATAAATGACAAGCCACTTTCAAGGTAAAATGATACTAACCTTACATTAAGAACCAAATTTGTAATATGATGATAAAATACTAACCCCTTAACTCCTATTTATACCTAAATTATGTTAGTAAACATCCTAGGCTGAACTTACCACTAATATATGTATAAATAGATGATAATATGACCTAATTAAATACTACTATATCCAAAAATTGGCTACACATTTCCTAATACATCTTATAGGCTAAGTGCATAACATACCTCATCTCTTCAAATAATCAATTTCCTCAATACTGATGAACTATGATTGTTGTTACATAAACTCTTTCTCCTCCCATGTTTCATATTCATTATTAAAATTCATCCACTTGATCATATACTCATTGATTACCTAATTCCTCACCCTATTAAAATGTGCATGAAGTATTACCTCAGGTTCTAGAATGATTTCACCTTCTTCATCAAGATCATGCAACTCTATTTGGGTAAAATTGTTTTATCAAATTCCCTTTTGAAGGTTGTGAAACTACACTTCCTATTTTTTAACCTCATTTTTAGTATCATTGTTCATAGCTTTGAATGGTTATTTTACTTGAAACTTAATGTTTTAGGAGGCTAGATGTTTGTTACCTTAATTGCTTTTTTTAATGTCAATAATATTCACCTCATAGACTTTTATCATATGTCACATGTCATTAAAAGATTTTATGTGTTTGAATATAATAGATCAATGAATGGAAGAAAGCAATATCTATTTGAAAATATCTTGTAATTCCCTGTCACTTGCAGGATTTTTAATTTTTAAAAGTGTAGTCTTATTGAAAAGTACATAATCATTAAAAAGATAATTACATACTTAATTTCGTTTTGCAATTTGAGCATAGAAAATTTTCTCACTTGATAGATAAATGGGCTAAGAATTAATCATCAAAAGGATTGAAAACATGTTCTAAGTGAAGAATAAGGTCATAAAACCATCATAGTGCATATTAATTAAGTCTATTAGGATTTATATTTATTATTAACTTATCAATAAATATATAATATATATGGTTTGTTGAATGTTCTAAGATGTATTTTTGGGTCACCCTTACCATCAAAAGATTAATCATAGGAGAAATAAATTCTAAACCCACCAAATAGTTTAAAATGCGTAAGGAAAAAGGGGATATTTCACTATATGACTTGATCTATTATAACTTTATGCTCTTTGAAAAATCTTGGCTTGAAGATCAAATTTATTTATATGAGTGTTTCATTACTCAAATAAGTATCCATATTATTTACATTAGGATAAAAATGTGTTACATGAGTTATATAACTTGGAACCACGTAATATATACTATGATTTATAAGAGTAGTCACAAATATCTAGGTAGTAAACTATGGTGACCTTATAGTAGGTATACTTTGAGTAGCTTTCACTTGTATAGCCGTAGTTGTCAAGAAATGAATAGAATAATAGGAATCATAGTATGAACACCTATTTAGGTTGTGATCCTATAGAAATTAGATTAGAATAATTACAAGTTTCATCATGTGATTCCTTAGATGTGGTTTGCTTTGTTTTGTTTTTATTTTTAGCTTCTAAAATAACACTCAAGATAATATTTATCTTCTTATGTTATTTTATAATTCTATTCAATAATTTGAAATTGATTCTAATTGTTTATAATCTACACCATTAATATTATAAATATGTATTTACCATGATATTCCTAATGTTTTTCAATTTTAGGCAAAACATTATTAAAAACATGTCCACCAACATTGATATGTTCAATGTGAAGCTTATATACTTTAATTTTTTGGGCTTCTCTTTTTTTACTAGTTTTTTGGTTTTGTGGTTGCATGTATTTTTGGATTTATACATGCCTCTTAATGATATATTAGAGGATTTTTTATCTTTCTTAGTTTTATTTAACAGGTAGATCCTTTTTTACCATAGTGTATTGGCTCATTTACCTTTATTATTATTGATTAGAAAAAATTCCTAGGTTCAATTCAAAGTTTGTATCAAAAGAATAATTAACATATAATTAAATAAAATTTAATAATTATATTTATAACAAAAACATGTGACTAAGTTAAATTAATCTTAATATGATAAATTTCTCTACCAATTAATCCACCACTTCAATGTGTAGGTATATAGGACCTAAACTTATTATATTACATAAAATGTGTTAATGAAATAAGTAATAATAATATGTTAAAGGATAAAAAGTTATATTTATTCATGTAAAAAGGGTAAATCAGAAATTACACATGAAATTCAAATATTTATAAGATAAAAAAACTCTGAAACTCTAAGAATATTTTTGAAACCCTAATGTACAAATAAACCTATGGTTTTCACTACTCAAATAAATAACCTAGTTGACCAATTTTTCCCCTTGTTTTACACATAAGACATAAAATAATAGAAACAATGTTATAATTCATATTACCTAAAGGAGGAGTTAAGTACAATGATTTGAATTTAAACATGTTGATAGATATTGCAATTAATTGATTTAGAATTGCATTAATAAAATAAATATGATTGATTTAGCTAGTTTAGATTGTTTTTAACTCATATAAAATTCCATTGGATTCATAAATGATCTAAATGTATTTAAATAGTTGATCATATTAGAAACAAAGACTGAAAAGCTTTCCTAGTCACTTCCAGTATATCTAAAAATTATGGTGGTTGTCTCTATTAAGGTTTCCTAACAATATCTCTACATATAATAAGGGGGTTTTAACTTATAATATCCCTATACCTACTTTTTAAACTAATTAATATGTAATGAAACTTATTAAATACTATACAATAATAAATATTTTCACATTTTTCCTTCTTAACCCTAATTACTCTTAATTACCATAATATTCCCTAAAAATGGGTTAGCATGTTAGATTGGACAGATGTCAAAAATTAATTGTTTATTAGTTTAGAATTACCTATGTTATATTGCCTAAAATATGGCTCAAACTGTAAATAAACCCCCCACTTATATGTGTGTGAAAAAAATCATGAATCATCTATAATTTAGTTCCATAATTTTATCTTTGACATTTGGCACCATGCAACTTTAACCTTTAGTATATATACTTTGCTTTATGGGTGTTCATTCAATATTTTAAATTACTATATGTATTTTTAATAATTTTTGAAGGAAGTGTTAGGTATTTTCCAAGTTAATCTCATGTGAATAACAACCTGAGTGGTGATTTTTGTATATATATGTGACAACACTAGGAAGTTCAACTTATTGTCATCTTCCTTGAGGGCCATGAATAATTTAGTTATACTATTAATATGTGGAGCCAAAATGAATCTTAAATAAAAAATGGAATCAAGGATTACATACAATCTAATGGAAAAATATTGTACATCCTTTTTAATACACTAAAGAACCTGAATTACTTTGTATTGTTCTCTGAGTGTTTTCAACTCTTCCTCGAGTTCTTGCCTGACCATTTTAGTTTTTTTGATACATGGCCATGATAACTTCCATGTGAGTTTCCATATATGTTTTCAAGTCCTCTACATATGGGGACTGACCCTTTTACCTATTTTATCTTTTTCTTAAGGAGTATACTTCCTTTCTCTCTTACAAGATCAAGCTCCTACCCGATCCATCTTCTATCTTCCTCTTTTTCACCCTCCATATTGATGTAGCGGCTTTATCAAATAGGGAGCTCACTATTGGCAATTATGTATTCTTTAGATTGGGCCTCTTTGAGGTTGAGGCTCCTAGTTGTTTATCCCAATATGGAAGAGTGAGATTTAAGGATCAAATGGAAATGCTTCTAGTTGAGTACTCTCCTTTGGTTCTTTCTCAGTGGATGTGAAAGGATTAGGTATTGTAGGCTAAATAATATTTAACCAGTATATGATCCCATATTATAGCATTGGATGAACCATATAGACTGGTTGTCTCATGGGTTCCCTCTTAGTTATTACCACTATGGTTACTATGGTGGGAGTGGAAGATGTCAATGATGAACTCAACTAAGTATAAGGGGTTGTAGTTGAAAGCATGGATTGAGTAATGGTTGGGATGGACAAGGCTAATGTTGATTGAATGGATGTTAATTAAAGGGAAATAGAAGGGATGAAAACCATAGGGATATAAATTATAGCAGTATAAGTGCAAAAATGATATGTGGTTTTAGGCAGACTCATGTATGGGTCTAAGATAAATAGATGCATTGAGACTTTTTGTTGAGGAATAAATGTGGAGACAATAAGACCAAGGATGATTGAAACTATAGGTATAGACATAAGAGTGGAAAAACTCAATAATTTTTTGATCAAGGGGCCATTACCAAATGAGGTACCTATGATATGTGATTTATCCTTGAGTTCCTATAGGCTCAAAACCTTCACATATTGCAATTCTTCCTTGTCTACCTCCTAAGTTGGATGGGTATGTGGTATGTGTTGACCATTTTGATCACAATTCAAAATTAGCCAACTGGATATAGTCAAAACATGATATATGGATATAATATAATTTTATAGGGTGTGTCATAGTTAATTTTATGTGATTTGATGTCATTTTAGCCTTGGTCATGGTCTAATTAGTCCTTATGTCATTTTGAGTCACTTAGGGATCATAAATGAGCATTAAATGTAAGTGGTATGGTTTTCACATTTTCCATGTGTTCCTAACTCCCTTAGAATTTCCAATGTATCACAGTCCTTGTCAATAATGTTAAGACAAACTAAAATTTGTAGGTACCTAATTAAAAATCAAGAAAACAAGTGTGAAATGAGTTTCCAAGGTGTACATCCTATTAGAGAGAATGTCAAGTGGGAGAATATTTTAGGCTAGCTCTTTAACTTCTTGAGACTCATTTACATTCTTGACATTATTTTTAAGTGCCAAAAATGGGACAAAACCATTATTCTCTTCCATTGCTCCACCATACAGATGAAACTAATCAACAAGTTTTTAGTTAGTATGACCAATATGAAGACTTTCAAATCAAATCCCTTTTATGGGTGATATTACATTCATTCAAATTCAATTTCATGTTTGGATTTCAAATAATGGTGTCTTATACTTTAACAACCATCTCTAATAAGTTGACTGTGTTTTTCTACCTATTGTTTCCCATACCCTATAATCTTTGCTCTTGTTTGATCTAGTACATATAATTAAAATTATTATTTTGAATATATATGATTTTGTCTCTCTCCTCTCATTTTTCCCATGCTTATTTTCATGTTTGGAAAGGATTTCATGGATCAAACAACTCAAGTTGTAGGAAGGTGTCACCATAGAGGTCTCAGTCAAGTTTCACTACTTGTAGAAGGTTTGTTTCACTATAAGGCTTTCATGTGGATTTTATATAATGTTATCCATTTATATCATGTCATATCAATAACCTTATTCATTCTTGGTCTTACAAAATCATGCATTGATCAAGCACACATTCATATCAAGCTCACAATCAACTTTTTGATTATCCCCAACTATAGTCATAATGTTTTGAGGTTTAAAAACATTAAAGTAGGTATTTTGAGAGTCAAAAATGTGTTTTAAATATTCTTATTTCATGATTAATCAATTAATCCCTTCCAAATTGCACAAGGACTTTGGTGATAGTCAATGTTATATATACACATAGTCAACCATGAATGTGCACCTACAGGTGTAATGAAGAAAATGTTATATTGGAATGTTTATTGAAACTTATTTAAAGTATTTTTAGGGTCATCAGTATGAATTTCAACACATTTTGAATAATTTTGGTAAACTATTTGCATACTCATCTTCCATGCATATAGTATATCTTCACACTCATTGCCTGTTTGTAATATCAAAACAAATTTGTAAGGGACTAAGAACATTGAGTTAGGAGTATTGAGATTTGTCCCAAAAAATTAAAGGTTGGTGTTGATGCTTATATTTTTACCCTTGAAGATATTTTCATCTCTTCTCATCCAAGTGGCAAAATGGAATCATCTCTCTTTTTGCAGGTGATAATTTTATTGAGATGAATCTCTAGATTAGGGGCTATCTCCCCATGTTGCACATTTAAAGCTCTCTCTAATCTAACAATTGTGTATGAAAAGGGTTAATAAAAATAAATAAGAAAATATAATGGTGATGCACCAATATGTATTATCCTCATATTTGATTGAAAATACACTACTTAAAGGTAAACAAGGATGTTTCACACAAACTCACAACAAAAAGACATTGTTGCATCAGTATTTTGTAAGTTAGATTCAGAAAGGTAATTGACACTTAGGATACTTATGAATGATTATATGAAGATAATAAAGATATACGACTTCTAATATTCTTATATACTTATTAAATAATACTAACAGAGACCTGAAATAACATCCCTTTTGCACATTGGTAAGTGAACATAGATTGACATGCTAGAAAAGTAACTCTTTCACAAGTCATTATCAACAAGATTAAAACCTATAATCATTAGTATAATGTGTGAATGATGAAATCACTTTTATATTTCTTCAAGAGTTTTGCAAGTACAAATCTGGCCAGAATTTTTCTAATAACCAGTGGAGACTCGTTAAAAGAGTTGAAAGATTGCATATATATAACTTTTTAGAAAGGAATCAAGTAAGGGGGGTCAAATATCACTTGTACATGTGTCCACTTGAGAATAAAAATAGTTATGTTTAATTCTATAATATTCTCTCCTTATGGTTACAATAGTAGAATCAAGATAATCTGAATTGCATTTTGCTATAAGTGGGTCGATCTGTTGGAAATTCATTTTGATGATAGCTACTCTTTACTAGCTCATCAAGCTATGTAATGGTGTAATAACTTGAACCATCGACCTACCTATTTTTATTTATATACATATAATTCTCAGGATCCTACCATTTTTCACTTCCATGTTTGTTTTTCAAGTTTCTATTGAGCTTTCCTTTCTAGACTCCAACAACTAGTTTCCAAAGTCTGAAATTGATGTTTTGTAGGCCATCACTCCTTTATTCATTCAGACATTTTCCCATGATCACTTTTCATAAATAAATTAATTTTGGTTATTTGATTCCATTCTTTTCTTTCATCTTTTTTTAATGGACCTTTGGCTTTGAAATGTCCCTTTGGAAGGTTAAAGATGATCCTTCGAAAAAGATGCAAGTGTCCTTTCAAATTTTGGAATAACCCTTTCAGAAGATTGAAGATGCCCTTTTATTTTGAATTGCACTTTTATTTTGAATTACCCTTTGGAAAAATTGTTATGGACCTTCAGAAAAGTTGTTTTAGATAAAATGTCTGAAACAATTCCTGCCTTAAATTTTTTTCTAAAAAGGACTTTCAGAACTTCTAAAATGGTTCTTTAGGATTTTTGAAATTGAATTTTTTGAAGGAAAAGAATACCATTGAGGAAATTTAAAGTGCCCTTTTGGATAATTTTCAGAGTGTCCCTTGTATTTTAGAAATGGTCCCTTTAGAAAGGTAAATGTATTTCAAAAAAATTGTAAGTGACCATTTCTCTGAGAAAATTCCTTTTGGCCCTTTTAAAAATGACCCATTGGGTAAAATTGGAAGTGTCTAATAAGCCCTAAAAGGTCCTTTAGAAAATTTACAAGTGTCTTTTCAAAAAATTTGTAAGCATCCACTTTCTAAAGAAAATACCCTTCAGGAAAGTTGCAAATAATCCTTTGGAAAAACTAAAGTGAAACTTTTCCCGAAAGGAAAGTACCCTTCGAGAAAGTTGAAGTGGACCTTTTCCTAACAAAATATAGCCTTCGTAAAAAGTAACATACCCTTCAAAAAAATTTCAACATACCCTTCAAAAAAGTTTCAACATGCCCTTCATAAAAAGGAACATAACCTTCAAAAAGTTTGCAACATGCCTTCCAAAAAAATGTCAACATACCCTTCAGAAAAGTTGCCTCAGACAATTTTTCTAAAAGAATTCCACCGAATGAAAAGTCTGAAAGAAATACACTTAAGGAAAAGCTTCAGAGAAAAAGTCCAAAAGAATTCATAAAAGGCTTAAAACAAAAACCTAAAAGAATTAGGCAAAGGCTTAGCAAAGACAAAAAATGAACTTTTTGGAAGGAATAGACTTGTACATTTTTTTGGGCTTTGACAAAGAACACTTATTCTAAATAAAATCTAAGTAATGGACCTGGCCAAAGATATAGACTTAGATGATTTTTTTTTTGCAAATAGGGGTGCCTAATTTTAGTTTGAAAGGCTAAAATTTGGTTAACAAAATGGTGACTCATAGGGGTAGTATGCCTGCTATATTGACTAGACTAATAGCCTTATCCAACTTAGGGCTAATGGATTCAATGGATTCTTGAAGATGACTAATAAAGATTATGCCAAAACAAAACACAAGGAAACACACCACACAACAACATCAAGACAAGGACAAACTCACACATGTGCATAATCACTTAGGGAACACAAAGAAAATAAGAAACTATGTACAAAATAAAAAGATAAATTTAGTAATAATGCTTTAAATATATCCCATTGAATAGGATACAAATCTTCTCCATCCAACTTTGAGAGTTGGAAAGCATTACGTTGTTTGCATTATGTGATCACATATGGGCCACTCTACAAAGCATCAAAATTTGTGTGCCTTCTAGGTTTGGTCCTATCTTCATCCCATTTTAGGATAATGTCTCCTTATTTGAAACTCCTTGGCATGTATTTCTTATCAAAATACTTCTTTGTTTGCTATTGGTGAGTAGTCATGTTGTGCATAGCTTGATCTCTTGTCTCCTCAAGCTCCATCAACTCACATAATCTGACTTACATGCTCTCATTCTCCATCAATTATAGCTGATAGGTGAGGTCTAAAGCTGGTAACTTGAGTAAGATAATAATTCTAGCCTCCCTTCCATATATAAGTGTGTATGGTGAGTTCCTAATTACTTTATTTGGGGTGATCCTGTCAGCCCAAAGAGCTATCTTCGACTTAGTATGCCAAGTCCTTTGATTCTCCTTCATTATCCTCTTTATGATCTTCATTAAGTTCTTGCTTGTGGACTTAGCTAGTCCATTCCCTTTGAGACAGTAGTTGGAGGATGTGCTAAGGTAGAGGCCATGCTTCAAATCCCATTTACATGTCCTTGTTCCTAAGAAGGCTAATGCATTATTTGAAATGATTATTGAAGGAGCTCCAAAATTGGTTACTATACCTTCATAAAAGTCTAGGAATAAGTTTTCATTTGCCTCCTTAAGAGCTATAGCCTCCACTCACCTTTTAATGTAATTAGTGGTAGTCAACAACCATTTTTCACTAGCACTAGAAAGAGGATTGATTAGGCCTATGAAATCCAAACCCCATTGCATAAAGGGTTGTTCAACCTAAATTGGATGAAGAGGCAAGGTAGCTAGATTTTTTTCCATTAAAGAGAGCACACTTTTGGCATTTATTTACCCAAGAATGAGTGTCCTTAAATAATCTAGGCCAAAATTATCCAACCCTCATTGTTTTGGTAGCTGTTGTTATAGGAGCAAAGTGACCACTAGCTGGTCCATCATAGAACTAATGCAACACTTTGTCAATCTAGTCCAAATAAATACATCTCAATAGCACACCTAAAAGGTCATTTCTAAATAGCACTCCATTAACAAGTACATAAATAATGGATTGTAACCTAAAGTACCTTCTTTTGGCCCTATCAAGACCTTGTGGACACTCACCAATTTGAAGTAAATGGATCATGTCTTGTGTCTAACACCTCATGGCTAAAGGTACAACTATTGTATGATCATCATGGAGTGCCAAAACCACTTCCCTATGCTCTTTCATGTTTGAATCAAGATGTTCACATAGTCATTTTCCTTTAATTACATGGTTATTTTGATCTCCACATCATACTCCATCACTTTGGTGATCCAACCTTCCCTTTTCTCATTCAAATATCTAATCAATAGGAATTTTTTCACACTAAGATGAGGCACAAAAATGTGAATATTTTTATTAGATAACATATGTCTAAATTTTTTAAACCTCCTTATGACTGAAAGCACTTGTTTCTCAACATATGTGTATTTTGTCTCATAGCCTTCCAAACCTTGACTAAAGAAGATAATAGGTTGTTCAAAATTTTCATTATTAGCTTGAGTAAGCATTGTAGAGATTACCTCTTCATTCCTAAAAGTGTAAAAATTGAATTCCTTGGATAAGTTTGGACTTGTAAGGGTAGCAGCTTGGGCAATAGCTTGCTTGATCTCCTCAAAACATTATTTCCTCTTTCTTGTCTATGAATATCTCACCCTTCATTATCATGGAGGTTATGGGCTTGACTAGATTAGGAAAATTAGGAATAAACCTCCTAATGAAATTTATCTTTCCAAAGAAATTTTACAAACCTTTCTTATGCTTAGGCAAAGATAATTCCAAGATGGTACTTACCCTTTCAAGGTCGCTAGAAAGACCTTTCTTAAAAACAATGTGGCCTAAGAGTTTGCCTTCATGAAAAACAAACACTCACTTATTTGGGTTTAGAGATATCCCAAACTCTCTACACCTCTCAGAAATTTTCCTTGGGTGGTTCAAATGATCTTTTTCTTCCTTAGAGAAAATTATTACATCATCAAGATATACCAATGCAATGTCATTGATTTATCCTTGAAAATCCATATCCATTTCATTTTGAAAAGTAGCTCCAACATTTGACAATCCAAATGGAATATTTCTATAGGCATATGTTCCCAATTTGGTGGTGAAGGTTGTTTTATATTGGTCACTTTCTTTTATTAAAATTTGATTGTACCTAAAATAAACATCTAGGAGGGAAAACCTCTCACTAACTACCACCACTTATATAATTTGCTCCATGGAAGAGATAGGATAATGATCTCACAAAGACACTCTATTCAAGTCCCTAAAATCCACACACTACCTGATTTCCCCATTCTTCTTTCTAAAAGGGACTAAGTTGGCCAGCCAAGAAGAATGCTTGATAGGAAAGATGATTTTGGACTCAATTAATTTGGTGAGTTCTTTCCTCATGAGAAGCTCAATCTTGGGATTGATTGGCCTTTGTATTTTCTTTATGGTTTTAGCATTTTGATCTATCTCTATGGTGTGTTGAGCCAAGCTTGGATCAAAACCCTTAAAATCACAATATTCCCATGCAAAAATATCACTAAACTCTTTTCATAGTTCAATGAAATCATGCTTCTCTTGACTAGTGCATACCTTTCCAAGTGCAAGTAATTTATCTTTGAAGATATCTACCCTTTCATACTTCTCTTTATTTTTTGACATGATTACCTTCTCCTTCTTGAGATGGTCATCCTCATTGAATATGCTTTCAAGAGTCACTAGGGCTTTATGAAGCTTATTAGACTTTAGTTGGACAATCTGCCCTCCATATTATTGTTTTAGTTTAGACTGATTCTTGGAAGAAAACTTAGCCTCTTCTTGTAGAAAAATTTCTATTTGTTGGTCACTATAAAAAACCTACCAATTGGTGTCATTATCTGGTATGGATGGTCTCACAATCACCTTTAGATGGGGTTGGTTTTTGTCTTCCTTTATGCCCTTTGGAACATCAATTTGAGCACCAATAGATGCCAACCTATTAGCATGCATGTTATATTCCCTTGAAATATAAGTGATATTAAAATCCATGAAATCTTGTACAAGGTCCCAAACTCTATGCTTATAGGATTTGAGTAAGGAATTCTTGGTCAAATTTTGCCCTCTAACTTGATTCACAATAAGCTCACTATCACCAAACACTTGAAATTCCTTTACACCTCTTTTCCTTGCCCATTCAAGGCCATGGATAAGGGCCTCATGTTTGGCTACATTACAAGTACAAGAGAACTAAAATATGAAATTTGAAAAATATCTTTCCTTTGAAGGTGAAACCAACATAGCTCCACCACCTGCCCCAATCTTGCTTTTAGACCCATCAAAGAAGAACTGCCACAATCCATTCACATCCTTGCCTAATTTCATCATATTAGGTGTGAAAGACTCTTTCTCATGCATATAATAGTCTCCAAGACCAGATTATTCAATAAACTTATAAGGATCATGCTCATAGTTATTATCTCCCCACTCATCTAGGAACAAGTCAGAAACTCCTTCAAGGGAAGATGATGGGGATTGGTCAATGTGAAACTCCCCTTCATCAGTGATAGCATAGTTAACATTTTATACCTTAGATGAGTATGGTTCCAAGTGATCTCTATGGATAGGTTAAGTGATCTCTATGGATAGGTTCTGACTCAATCTTCACTTTAGTACCATATTTTTTTCTAAACACCATGTAAGACCAATTTGTTATCAAATATCAACCTATTGTGGATGTAAAGTTCCTTGATAAGAAAAGAGAAAAATAGGAAGGTAAATCTACTAGTACCATATCATGGGGAATTGAAAAAATAGGAAAAGCATGAAGGTTCAAATTCAAACCTTTCACTATCCCCAAGGTCTTGGCCAGTGATCCATCCAATTGCAAAACTCTTTTAGTCATTGGCTCATACTCGATCCCTAGCTTATCTATTATACATTTGGGCATAACTGATGTGCTCACTCCACTATCTATGATGAAATTATGAACCAAAAATCACCAATAATTAGAAATAGGTAAAAATGGGGAGCCTACTCATCTTTCTTCACTTGACCATCTATGGATTGAGTTCCATTCACCAAAACGACATTGTCATTTCTAGATGGGCTAGCATGTTTGCCCAATCCATGCTATTATTTTTGAAGTATATCTTTCTACCCTAGTGACATTAGAGAATACCATAATGATATGTTCATATGAAACTTCTTCATCTATTACACAACATTAATGGAATGATTACTTACCTTGGGGTTCTCTTTATGAACATTTGCACCTTTGATGTAGCTTATGGAGGTAGAGTTGTAGCAGTTGGCCTAAAGCTTGGAATCCTCTAATTTTAATACATTTTAGGAGATAAATTAGACCCACCTCCCATTTGAGCTGATGTAGGAGTCAAAATAGGTCCTTGATTGGTTCATTGAGTTGCTTCAATAGCCCTCCTTTTGGACCTAGTATTGGAGGCAACACTACTATTCTAATTGTTTGTATTCCCTACGTAATTAATGGCACAAAACTCACCCTCTAAATGATTCATGAGAGTGGAATCAAGCTGAACCTATCTTTTCTCCATCTTGAATTGCATTGGCATCTCAAAATTTTAAATTTGATATGTTTGATCACCTTATGTAGTCATGCCTTGTTTCTACATCTCATTGGCATAAGTAACTTGTTCTTGACCATGTTCAAAATATGAATAGCTGGGTTGTTCTTGGACCAAACTATTTTGAGTGGGGATAATAAATTTGGAAGATGAAGTAACATTAGTATTATATCTTTGATAAGGCTTGACATGGGTGATTTGGCCTTGTCCTTATGCATTAATTTGAAAAGCAGGTATGTTTGTTTGTCGAAACTGATTATAGGATTAGTATAGACTATACCCTTGGGCTTGTTACCTTTTGAGTGAAAACTTTAAATTTTTTGCATTTCATTGCTAGGAGCAATGGCAAATTTTTCTTGACTAGGCAAAGGAGCTAAAGTGGGAAATGTACTTTAACTAGGAGAGTGCAAATCAGGGAATAGTGGCATTGGAGGTCTAGGAGCTATCTTTCCCGCTTGAAAAAGGAAATTCTCAAATTTTATGGCTATTTAATAGGTAGAAAGCAATGTTTTTCCACCCATAGATTGAATCATCATGGCAATGTCACTATTTAACACCTTCAAATAGTACAAAGATGCATAGTTTGTGGTTGGCCTCACAAGAATTAGGATTTTGTCCCATGTTTTTTGGAACCTAGTATTAAAATATTGCATGAATTCATGTGATGCCTTCTTTATTATGGTAAATTTCTCATATAGAGATAGGTAATCCCCAAACCTATTAGTTAATAGGGTCCCCAATTCATCCCATGAGCCAATAGAATTTATAGGTAGGGTCCCATACCAATCTAAAACTTTTTGTTTAAAAGATAAGGCCAACAACCTAATAGATACATTTTCTTGGGTGATATTGTGGATATTACAAAAGTTTTATATATTCTGAATGTGCTCAATGGTAGTAATACAACCATTCCCACTAAAATATGGGACACTTTTGAGGGTAGCTCCTATAATTTTATCATATTGGGCAAGATGCAAGGGAGATGCCCCAGTGAAAGGCATAAGAGGTTGTCTTCTAGGAATTTTGGAATGATTACTATGGGTGTTAGGGATGGAATTCAATACAAACTTGGAAGCTTTTAACACAAAACCTATTTTGTAATGATGAGTGTTGACAAACTTGAACCTTTTGGTAGAATATGGAGGTAATTACATAAATGCAAAGGGTACACCTTTAGCATTAGACCTATTAGTCACCTTTGGCATGGAAAGAAGGATTGATCATCAACCAAAAACTTGAATTCTTCAATTGAGTCACCAGGTATTGAATGTAGATGTTTCTTTCAACTTCTCTTATGCCAAGACCATCACCAATATTGAACCATCTTCTAAGACTAAGAGATCCCACTGAGCATTCCAAAAAATGTTGACACTTAGATTTGCACCATTGAGGAGATGTTTAGCTCTTCTCATCCAAGTGATAAAATGGAATCATCTCTCTTACTATGGGTGACAATTTTGTTGAGATGAATCTCTAGATTAGGGATTAGCTCCCCTTGATGCACCTTTAAAGCTCTCTCTAATCTACCAATTGTTTATGAAAAGGGTTAAGAAAAATAACTAAGAAAATAAAATGGTGATGCACCAATATGTTTTTCCTCCTATTTGACTAAAATTCTACTACTTAAAGGTAAACAAGGATGTTTCACACAAACTCACAACAAAATGACATTGTTGCATTAGTATTTCATAATTTAGATTCAGGAAGGTACTTAACACTTAAGAGAGTGATGAATGATTCCACAAAACTAATAAACATATACCACTTCTAAGATTCTTATACACTTAGTAAAGAATACTAACAGAGACCTACAATAACATCCATTTTGCACATTAGTAAGTGAAAATAGATTGACATGCAAAAAAATTAACTCTTTCACTAGTCATTATCAACAAGATTCAAACCTATACTCAATAGTACAATGTGTGAATGGAGAAATAACTTGTATTTCTTCAAGAGATCTACAAGTACAAATTTGGCCAGAGTTTTTCCAATAACTAGCAAAGGCTCTTTAAAAGAGTTGAAAGAATGCATATATATAACTTTTTAGAAATTAATCAAGGGGGTTCAAAGATGACTTGAACATGTGTCCAATTTAAAATAGAAATAGTTATGATGCATTCTTTAAGATGCTCTCCTTATAGTTACACTAACAAAATCAAGATATTTTAAACTACATTTTTCTATAAATGGATCCATTTGTTGGAAATTTTCTTTGATGCTAGTGACAAATAATTCCTTCATTTGGATTTTTTTTAAAAGGACTTCTAGAACTTCTAAAATGGTCCTTTGATATTTTTGAAATTGACTTTTCCAAAGGAAAAGAATACCCTTCAAAAAAGTTGAAGTGCCCTTTTGGAGAATTTTCAAAGTGTCCCTTGGCTTTGAGAAAGACCTTCCAAAAGAAAAAAACCCCTTCATATTTTTGAAATGGTCCCTTCAGAAAGGCAAATGTCCTTCAGAAAAATTGTAAGTGACCATTTCTCCCAGAAAATTTCTTTTGATCCTTTTGAAAATGACCCCTTTGATAAAATTGGAAAAAGTTTCAAGTGTCCTTTCAAAAAATTTGTAAGTGTCCACTTTCCAAATAAAATACCCTTTAGGAAAGTTGCAAAAGATCCTTTTATTGGGGATCAACCAACAATGTTGATTACTCTTATGAAAGCAATAAAAGCGGAATTAACCAGAATGATAAGTAACTAGAATCAGATAATAGCAAAGAAAAAGAGATACAAGAAACCACCCTAAAAACTTGTATTAAACTCTTTACAGAAGGAATACAATTGAAGAAATTTCTTTTCTTCCACACCTCTCTCAGATGTATAGATCTCTCTCTAGATCTCTTTCCCTCAAGAGCTCTCTCTCTCAAGTACAATCAACTCCAACAACCTGGAATGATTCACATATACAATTCTGTACTATTTTATTCAACATACTTTTACATTAAGCTAAGAAGAACTATCCTATTATATAATAATTAGGAAACTTGAGCATGCATTTACAACTAACAGTTATGCCTCTTAAACAAAGGCTCTAAAATAGTCTTACTAATAATAGAGATGTGGACTTAAGACTATGACTTAATCCCATCATGCAAACACTCAGTTATGTCCTCGGAAATAGCTTTTTGGATGCACAAGTAACCGACGTCGGTTCCTGCCTGTTTGCTTGTGACCGACGTCGGCCGATCCCTACCGACGTCGACATCTCCTGAACTCCTCCTGACCAACGTCAGTCACTCCTGACCGATGTCGGTGACTGTGTAAACCTACAACTACCAAATCTACTTACTTGGTGAAGCTTTTAGGCTCCACACCTTAACAATCTCCCACTTGGAGATAAATAGCTACACCAGTACCTGTACAGCAACATCTTCTAGCTCCTCCATCTTCAACTCAATCATGAAGACCAACAGAAGTTGAATGAAGATTCAACTTCTCCTTTGTAACTGGCTTGGTTAACATATTAGCAGGATTCTTATCTATATGGATCTTCTCCAGCTTCAACTCATCATCCTCCAATACCTGTCTTATGAAGTGGTACCTAAGCTGTATATGCTTTGTTCTTGAATAAAAGGCTGAATTCTTAGCCAAATGAATTGCACTCTGACTATCACTGTATAATCTGCAACTCTCTTTCTCCTTTCCAAGCTCTTCCATGAACCGTTCCATCCATATCATCTCTTTGCTAGCCTCTGTGACTGCAATATACTCTGCTTCTGTAGTTGACAAGGCAACAACTTTCTGCAACTTTGATATCCAGCTAACCACCATTCCACCAATAGTGAAAACATAACCTGTGGTGCTCCTCCTGCCATCCAAATCACCTGCTATATCTGAATCTACATAACCATGTAGAGAAGTATCTAAACCTCCATAGCACAAATGCCTATTACTGGTTCTTCTCAGATATCTAAGGATCCACTGAACAGCTTTCCAATGTTCCTTTCCTGGATTGGCCATATACTTACTTACAACTCCCACTGCTTGGGCAATATCCGGTCTAGTACAAACCATTGCATACATTAAACTCCCTACTATGGAAGAATATGGAACTCTACTCATGTACTCTACCTCATCATGTGAATTAGGACATTGTTCTTTACTCAACTTAAAATGTCCAGCCAAAGTGTGCTTACCAATTTTGCATCCTGCATATTGAAATGTTTCAACACCTTGTTCACATAATCCTCTTAAGACAAAATCAACCTGTGATTTTTCTTGTCTCTCTTAATGCTCATGCCAAGGATTTTCTTTGCTACTCCCAAATCCTTCATGGAAAATGTTTGAGCTAATTTCACCTTAAGCTCAGAGATATCCTGCATGTGTGATCCTGCAACCAACATATCATCTACATACAACAACAAAATAATATATCTACCATTATCCAATCTCTTAAAATACACACAGTGGTCAGATTGACACCTATTATAGCTATGCTCAGTCATAAACCTGTCAAATCTCAAATACCACTGTCTAAGAGCTTGCTTGAGGCCATACAAGCTTTTCTTCATTTTGCACACTAACTTTTCCTTACCTTTGACCTCAAATCCTTCTGGTTGTTTCATATATATTTTCTCATCCAAATCTCTATGAAGAAACACTGTCTTAACATCAAGCTGCTCAAGATGCAAATCCTCAATAGCAACTAAAGATAATACAGTCCTTATAGAAGTCATTTTAATAATAATAGAAAAAATCTCACTAAAATCAATACCTAGCCTTTGTGCAAATCCTTTCACTACCAATCTGGCCTTATATCTCATCTATCTGTTCTCACCTTCCTTCAACCTATAGGTCCATCTGTTCTTTAGTGTCTTCTTACCAGTTGGCAACTCAACCAAATCCCATGTTTGGTTCTCATTCAAGGACTCCATTTCCTCAACCATGCCACGCTCCCACTGATTCTTGGATTCTACCTGTATTGCTTCTTCAAAACTCTCTGGTTCTCCACCATCAGTTAGCAATAAATAGAATAATGAAGGAGAATATCTAATTGGAGGTTTACTTACCCTTTTTGACCTCCTGATGGGCGTCTGAGACTCATTCACAACACGCTGTCCAACCAAATTCTCTAACAGTGACCGACCTTGGTCACCTCCAGGCCTGTAACTAGCTGACGTCGATTCTTCCTGACCGACGTCGGTTCCTGTCTGGCCGACGTCAGTCACTGTGTGACCGACATCAATTTCTATTCTGCCGATGCCGGTTCCTACCTGGCCGACATTGGTCTCTGTGTTTTCCTTTTTATGATTAATTTTTCTCGTGAGCTCATTTTAGACCGTCACCTCATCCAATTCTCCATTGCTCTACCCAGATTGATTTAGCTTCTTGAGCTGATCACTATACATCACTTTTTCATTGAAAACAACATCACGGCTCCTAATTATTTTGTTAGTTCCTAGATTCCAAAATCTAAAACCAAAATCATCAGAGCCATAGCCAATAAATGTGCACCTCATAGACTTAGCATCTAGCTTCTTTCTATTTTCCTTATCAACGTGCACAAAGGCTTCACAACCAAAAACTTTGAGAAATGAGAGATCTACATTTTTACCTGTCCATGCCTCTTCCATAATTCCACCATCCAGAGCTGTAGAGGGTCCTCTATTAATCAGGTACACTACAGTATCAATAGCTTCTACCCAAAACTCTAAGGGCAAACCAGCATGCAATCTCATACACCTTACATGCTCCATAATTTTTATGTTCATCCTTTCAACAACTCCATTTTGCTGAGGTGTCCTTTAAACCATCCTCTGCCTGCAGATTCCATGCATATAACAATATCAGTTGAACTTATAGCTGTGGAACTCACCACCATTGTCAGATCTCAGGCACTTCAATCTTCTACCTGTTTCATTCTCAACCATAGCTTTCCAAATCTTAAAAGTCTCAAATACATTAGATTTATTCTTAATACAATAGACCCATACCTTTCTTGTAGCATCATCTATGAATGAAACATAGTACTGTGATCCTCTAATAGAAGCAACTTGAGCCAGTCCCCACACGTTTGTGTGAACAAGCTGCAACTTATGCTTCTTCTTTATTGACTTAGTCTTGAGAAAACTCACTCTCTTCTATTTTCCAAAAACACAGTGCTCACAAAAATCCAGATGTATGCTTTTCAAATCTAAAAGCTTACCTTTTGACTTAAGAATTAACATTCCCTTCTCACTCATGTGGCCGAGCCTTGAGTGCCACAATTTTGCATCCACATCTGAAGTAGATAATACAGAAGGAGAATTGTTAGTAACACAATTACATAAATAGAGAGTGCCTACTCTCTTACCTTTGGCCAATACAAGTGCACCCTTGGTCACCTTCCAAGATTCAGCTGTGAGAATTACTGTACAACCCTCATCCCCTAACTTTCCTATAGAAATCAAATTCCTCTTCAAGCTAGGAACATGCATGATGTCTCTCAACACCCATGTGTTGCCATTCTGCATTTTCAGCTGCACTTTACCTTTGCCAATAATTTTACAAGGCTCATCATCCCCTAAATACACTATTCCAAAATCTCCATGGACATAGTCACTGAAATATTCTCTATTAGGGGTAGCATGAAAAGATGCACCAGAATATAAAACCCAATATTCTATATTATTATGCAAAGAGAATATTAAAGCATCTTGTGCAATACCTGCAACCTTTGCTTCTTCTTTTCCTTCGTGATGATTGTCCTCCTTAGGCTTTGACCAACAATCTCTACTTATGTGCCCTATCTTTCCATAATTCCAGCATTGTGGCTTCCTGCCATTTCTGGATTTGGATCTACCTCTCACCTTTGACTTAGACCTTGATCTCCCTTTCTTGCTCTTCTCTTTTTGCCTTCCCCTGCTCTCAAAACTTAAAGTGTTCCCTGATGTTTCTTCTATGCTTTCCCTGTGAATTTTCTCATTCAAGATAACACTAACAACATCCTCTACTTTTAAAATATTTGAAGTAGATGTAGTATTACTAACTGCCATTACCAAGCTATGTCAGCTTTTAGGCAAAGAACATAATATTAAAAGAGCTTTAATTTCATCATCAAACACTATTTTGACTAAATTTAATTGATTTAAAATTCCATGGAAATCATTCAGATGATTAGATACAGATCCACCTTTCTGCATACACAAATTAAATAACTACTTCATAAGATATACCTTATTAGAAGCTGGGGGTTTTTCATACAAATTTGCTAAAGTAGTCATTAACTCTACCATAAAATTTGCTTGTGATAAATTAGATATCACAGTAGATACCAGAATTAGTCTTATAGACCCCAGAGCCTTTCTATCAAGAACTTCCCATTCGTCATCATCCATGTCTGTGGGCTTCTTTGCAATCCCACCTAACAGTAAGTATAGATCTTTTTGATATAGATAATCCTCTATCTACATTCTCCAATTTTGATAATTTTTGCCATTGAACTTCTCCATTCTCAGTTTACTTTATTTTGCCATTGCTTCTCCCACTCAAATAGAAATCCCTGCAGAAACCCCTCTGAGTACCCTGTAATCAATACACACTACACAGATCTGAACCACCTATTAGTGAACCTGAGCTATGATACCACTTGTTGGTATCAAGCTCTAAAACCTGCAACCATGCTCTGATACCACTTGTTGGGGATCAACCAACAATGTTGATTACACTTATGAAATCAATAAAAGTGGAATTAACCAGAATGATAAGTAACTAGAATCAGATAATAGCAAAGAACAAGAGATATAAGAAACCACTCTGAAAACTTGTATTAAACTCTTTACAGAAGGAATACAATTGAAGAAATTTATTTTCTTCCACACCTCTCTCAGATGTACAGATCTCTCTCTAGATCTCTTTCCCTCAAGAGCTCTCTCTCTCAAGTACAATCAACTCCAACAACCTGGAATGATTCACATATACAATTCTGTACTGTTCTATTCAACATACTTTTACATTAAGCTAAGAAGAACTATCCTATTATGTAATAATTAGGAAACTTGAGCATGCATTTACAACCAACAGTTATGCCTCTTAAACAAGGGCTCTAAAATAGTCTTACTAATAATAGAGACACGGACTTAAGACTATGACTTAATCCCATCATGCAAACACTCAGTTTTGTCCTCGAAAATAGCTTTCTGGATGCACAGGTAATGAACATCGGTTCCTACCTGTTTGCCTGTGACCGACATCGGCCGATCCCTACCAATGCCAAAATCTCTTGAACTGATCCCGACCGACGTCGGTCGCTCTTGACTGATGCCAGTGACTGTGTAAACCTGCAACTACCAAATCTGCTCACTTGGTGAAGCTTTTAGGCTCCACACCTTAACACCTTTGGAAAAACTAAAGTGGACCTTTTCCTAAAAGGAAAGTACCCTTCAAGAAAGTTGAAGTGGACCTTTTCCTAATAAAAGATACCCTTCAAAAAAAGGAGCATACCCTTAAAAAAATTTGAATCATACCCTTCAAAAAAGTTGCAACATACCCTTCAAAAAAGTTTCCTCAGACAATTATTTTGAAAGAATTTTGCCGAATGAAAAGTCTAAAAGAAATACACTTAAGTAAAATCTTCAGATAAAAAGTTGAAATAATTCGAAAAAGGATTATTATAAAAACTTGAAAGAATTAGTTAAAGGATTATCAAAGACAACCAATGAACTTTATGAAAGGAATAGACTTGTAAATTTGTTGGGGACTTGACAAAGAACACTTCTTCTGAAGAAAATCTAAGTACTAGACCTAGCCAAAGATATAGACTTAGATGATTTTTTTTAACAAATAGGGGTGCCCAATTTTGGTCTAAAAGGCCAAAATTTGGTCAATAGTTGGAAGGATACATTTGGATTATTTTATAGGGTCCAAACTCACTGAATCTCATATACTATACATACTGTTAACTTACTCATTCTCACTACCTACATATGAAAATGTCAACCTACAGGTGGTGATGATAGAAAGTTAAAAATGTTAATGAATGTTTGTAGACATGTTTTGAAAGCCTTGATGGAGTTTAGATGGTTGAATGATAGAATGGTAGACATATTTGAGGTATTGAGATACAAGATAACATTGAAGAACTATATTCAAATCTGAAGGACTATATTTAGGGACCATTACCCTAAAACACAAAAAAAGGTCTAAGGAATTTTGATGATGCCCTATAATAGTGTTATAATGAATCTTAGTGAACCCAAATTCACTCATCTTGTATCCCCCACATAGATTTATAACCCTAAAAAATAAGGAGGGTATGTGATTAGAGAAGAGTAGTGTTTAAGGGCTCCCAAATCATCACTTTGTTCACTAAGTTCAGATAGTGATATCTATAGGACTTTGCCTCCAAGTGACCTCTACACCCAAGGATGGAAAATTGATAACATGAATACATGATGGATAATTACATGAATTTAATGAGGATATTTGTGCCTAAAATATTGATCAATAAAGTATGAAGAGCTATGTTTTGGACCCTATCAACACCTATAGGTGTTATTGGTCTGAGCTAGTGGACCTGCAGTTGACTATTAAGTCCTAAAAATCCATACTATGAGCTCAAACATGAAAATATAAAAACATAGAAACACATAAAAGTTTGCCAATGCTCCCTAAGATAGGACCTTACATATTCAACTATAACTGATTATGGAAGGACAGTGAGTAAAAGATGGCGTTATTGATGTTTATATTATAGGAATAGGACTTGGATAGATCCAAATGGATGTAAAATGGTTAATAACACTCTAAATATGTATTTTTACATTGACATAAGGCCTAAATCATGAAATTCACCTATAGTTGCCTCTTCCAAACACACATACATAATTAACAATCTAGTCAAGTTGAAAGGCAAGGCATGTTTGAGGAGTTTGGTAATGTTTATGAAGGAAAAAAGTTGGTAAAACCTTCATCATGATGTTAGAAATATCAATATCCCCTCATATCATGAAAATAAGGGAATTAAAAACTCCAATAAGATAACCTATAGTTAGTACATATGACCCTGCACACAGTCAACATTTTGTAAATTTTTGTCTTAGGTTTTTAAGGATTTTAAGGTGCTAAAGATAAAACTAAGCTTTGAAATTCATCATATAATGTCTCCATAACTTTTATAATGTATCCAATATCCATTTTACCTAGGATAATAGGGTAATTACTCTCTATTTTGTCTCAGATAGAGGGTACACCTCTAGGATGCTAACCTACAGACTTTGAAGGAAAGAGATAACAAAGTGAGTTAAGGTTTGATAATACCTTACAATAGGTTATGTAAATTTGAATAATACATGATAAATCATTCATAGAGGTGACAAATTCAACAAGGTTTCCTAAACCTCCAAGCATGTAGGTAGACCTATTAGGTCTCAACTAGGCCTAAAGGCTAACTAGAGGGTCAATTTCATTTCTAACCTTAGGTAAGCACTCCAATGAATTGAAACATGTTTTTAGGGAATTATAATGTGTGTTAAATATTCTACCTTGCAGATAAAACACAATAAATCCATTTTTAGGATTAAAACTACATTAAAAATGAAGAACATAACTCAATAAGGCAATTTGAAGTGCTCACATCTTCTTGGGTACTTTTCATGGGAGATCAAGGATCTTGCACAAGTTGGAGAGGGTTTTGATCAAGAATTTTTTGGAATTAGTTCCTAATTTCAATGTCACAACTCTAGAAAAAAGGCTAAGGGTGGAAAGAGCATAAAACCCTCCAAAACCTTGGATAAGGACCTAATTAGGAATATGAAGTATTAGATGTATCTATATTGCAAGGAATGACCATAAAAGTGATTTAATGTTGTACATTAATCTCTAGAGATCCTCCCAATCAACTTGAGGTATTCCCTACTTATTTAGATAAGGGGAATGATGTTTTATTGACTATTTATGGTGTTGTGTAGGTATGGAAAGGCTTAAAGAGGTGAAACAAACTTTAGGATAAGGATTGGGACTTAAGATAACCCCTAATTTCAATTTACTATATAATAAAATCTCCTAAGCACTTATACAATTACTCTCACTAAAGCCAATCAAAATTTCCATAGTGAACAAGCTAGTGAGAGGGTGTAATTTCTAAGTGAGAGGAATTTTAATGTGTACCTAAGGAATCTAAAACTAAGGGATTTATTTAAATTTTCAATTCACTATTTTTTATGTATTTTAATGGAAAACTCAAGCCAAATTTGAGACCAAGTGTGAGGGGTGAGTGAAATAAGATTTATTTGGACTACAAGCAATGATAGCTCATCTCAAGAAGAATATTGATGATTAAAAATGAAAATAATTCATGTTAAATAATGTATACAACCCCTCCCCATCAATCCAATAATCACATCTATCCTTAGTCAATTTTGGGGTGTTCCAAAAGGGCCAAATGATGAAGGTAGTTTTATGAGTAAACAATGAGAAGTCCTATGCCACATTTTAGGAGTTTCATGCATTTGAGGTCCATTTGTCCTATCAAATCTTACATATTCCATATAAAACTTAATTATCCTACATTTTAACTCATTTTATTAGCATTAAATATGTCCTAGTGACTCTTGGACTTCATTCTCTTCTCCCCTCTCTCAAATTTTATAAGTAGAAGCTATTTTGGCTCTTGTAAGCTAATACCACACCATTTATGGTGAAGCCTTGATAGAATGATATTGTATTTTATATTTTAAAATTAATTAAATTCTATTTTTGAGTTCATAAACAATTTTATAAGTGTGCAAATTGAGGTATGGTGATGCAAAGTGATAATCCTCTATCCTTTCTTCCCTTATCCTCTCATGTTTATGCAATAATTCCTATTAGAAAAAGTCATATAGAGTCTATTTAATTATTTTAGGATCATTTAAAGTGTAAAACTATTCTTGGAGTGTATAATATACCTTCTGGTCCATTTACGTTGTGTTTCTTCATGCATCGCACCTCTATATTGAAACATTGATGCTAGAATCCTTTAAGAATTTGAAGATAGTTTGTATACCTTGTTTCATTGTGATAGGAATATGATGGTCATGTGGAAATCATATTAGTTTATCACCCCCTTATATTAGTTTCAATGAATATAACTTATAATTTTTTTCCCGCAAATAACTATTTAATTGAATGACAAGCATTTCAGGGAGCTAACCCTTAAATCTAGAGGCTTACTTCCACCATAGGTGCGCCCACATACTTGGAAGTATTAACATGTTTCAAAAATATATAAGAGGCTTTAAAACCCTATTCTAGGGTGAAATATTTGGTGATAATAGTTATAGTGTGCTTAATGGGACCCATTGTCTTCAAGATAACTTCTCAGGGTGAATGTTGGTCTTGACAACATCAGCTACAAAATTGGTGTGCTACTCAGCATTTTTTGACTCCATTCAAGGTAAAATCTAGTTCAAGGCCATTATTTTGTCATCAAATTGTATTCATAATTCATGGGTTTTACTAATTCATCATATAGTAGAGTGTCCAACCCTATCAATTCACCTATCTATCCTGAACTTCCTCTTGAAGTTTAATACCCTCATCCTAATATGCCTTTTTAAAACCAAGAAGATTTTTCTAGCGAAGGAAGTGAAGAGGTGAAATAAATTGAAGATCCTGAATAAAATATGGATAGGCCTCATTACTTTCCTTCCTTTAATACTATAAATCCAACTCACCTTCAATCATATTATGCCATTCCTCCTAATGCCATAAAGAGTGTACCTATTTTCAATGACAACAGTGAACATATCAAGGATATCTCTAACTTTTATAGTTTGCACAATGTCACTCAAGAAAACATTACCATTTGACTCCTTATCATGTCCCTTAGGGTGAAAGCTCTTGATTAGTATAGGACTTTGTCTGGTAGATGTATCACATTATGGGATGACTTTGAACTGTTGTTGACTTCTAAATTTGAAGATGAAAGTGACCATACCTCTCTCATTCATCAACTCAATGTAATCAAGAGATGATCCAAGGACATAATGCATGACTTCAATGAGAGGTTTCAAAATACTTGGTATATATTTCCTCCTCCCATGAGGCCACCTAGTATTTTTGTGTTCCCTACATACTTGAGAGCCATTGGTACTGAAATTGCTATCATGCTTCAATCCATGGGTGGTTCCACTCTTCCCAAAGCATATGAACTTGCCATCAAAGCTGAAAATAGTCCCATTGAATATGGAAGGTCGATTACTAAGGTGTTTATGCCATTTATACCTAATATTTATACTAATTCTCCAAGTGTATCCCAAGTTACCAATACTAACACCAAACCTAGAGATGTTCCTAAGAAGGAAGATAATGTCATGGATAAAGATGCATAAATTCAAATATTATGATCTCATCTTAGGAAATATAACATTTAACAAGGTGCCTATAAAAATCCTTATCATTATCATTAATAATATGGTTAACAATATGGAAGATGAAGGGGTTAAGGGTAGCCTAATTTTAATAGACCTACCAATGTGTAAAGTCCCAATTCCATTACCAATGCAAGGGAGATGGTACCAGTGTATAGTAATTTTGTTCAAGGAGAAGATTGTAAATAAGTCCAATTTATGGATATGATAATGAGGGTGGATAAAAATATTTTATTTCTCAAGGAGGATCTACTCCTCTCTTATCAGCTGAAGATGAAGTCACGATGAAATCAAATGAGGCATGGCAGCCTCAAGGAGAAAGATTCACCAACTTCTTAGTAGAAGACACTTTTGTACTCAATCAACAAGCCTCTATTTATATAATACAAGGGCAAAGAATAAGGATCTAGGAGGTGATAATAAAATGCCTACCAGTTCATCTAATCTCCCTCTAAGGAAGTAAATCATGTCTTTAAGCATGATAGCTCTAAACACACCTACACCTCCTTCAAGTCAAAACATTGGAAATTCTACTCAAGGCATTTCAAATCCTCAAGTTATAAGCAATAATTTTCCTCCAACAACTCAAGATAAGGTGATTAATACTTCCCTAAACATATTGTATTCTTTGAAAAGTGATAAAGCATCAATCTCTTTGTGGGATGTTTTCCTCATGCCTAGACAAAAAGAGCTATTACAAAAGCAATTGTCCACTATACCTACTAACTCTTCACATTCAAGTCAAATTCATAGTCATGTTTTTCTTGAAAATTCCCTTAATAAAATTATTTAACCATATACTAGGGATAAGAAACCTCCACCATTATACCTCACTCTCATAGTGGGTGACAAATTGGTACACAATTACATAGTCGATAGTGGAGTTTCTACTTTAGTCATGGCCAACATTATAACTGATAAGATGGGCCTAAAATATGAAACCCATAGCAAAGGAGTGATCTAAGTAGATGGTACACTTTATAATACAATAGGGATAATCAATTTTTTGAAGGTCTTATTGCATGATTTACCTACTTTTCCTATTCTTCAAGACATAGTTGTTGTTGACCTCTCATCTCACTTTACAATCTGCCTTTCAAGAGACTTCATATCTAATATAAATTTTTATCTCTCCATTGATTGGTCCTTATTGGCCTTTAGGAAATGTATGGAACTAATGTGACCATTATAACTCAACCTCTTGCAAGGTTTCATATTGATCTTTACATTGAAATAAGTTCTAACTTGAGTTGTGTTGTCCATGAGAAGGAGGAATATAATGTCAATGATGGTGCTCCTAAACTTGAGTTCATTTATAATTTTTTATTAAATGAGTATGGTATATATGTATATGAGCATGATACTTACACATACTTTGAGAAAACTAACCTTGGTACTTATCATACTTTGAAAAGCCATTTAAAGGAGCTGAGGTAAGTGTCAAACAATATCATGATGTTGAAGGTAACTACATGATTCATACGTATGATGATGATAAGTTAATGAATCTGATTAAGCACCGTAATGAGAAGAATGATGTATTTATCCATACTATTGATGAATCTACCCTTGATGATGACACCCATGAGGTAGATGAGAATGACTTATGGCAAAGGTTTGATGTCATATTCAAGAGTTTGATCAGCTTTGTAATTATAATTCTCATCTCCAAAAGCATATATCTAGTCTAGTTAATGCCTCTAATAACATGATGTTGATTATCTCACCAAGTATGGAGAAAGTTTGATATTGTGACTGAAGAGGAACTATGGAAAAGTCTCAATGTAATATTCAAGGAATTTGACAAGTTGGGTAAGTCTCCTTTTTCCCAAATATATTGCATATCTAATGTTAAAGTTTATAATGAGACTAATGATCATGTTGTCAAGTGTCCTATAAAACATGAAGGTGAGTGTATTTCTATTGATCATGAGCCAACAATCATGAAGGAGTTTTATGTATTTTCTTCCCAAGAAGTTGCAAACATGGAGGATTAGGTTAAGACAAAAGTTAAGGTTCCTCAAGGATAGTTAAGATCTTTATTTGAGGTTGAATCCTTTGCAGAAGTATTGGATCGTGAATAAGAGGAGTTTGATATTTTAAAGCATCAATAATAATCTATCCTAAAAGAGGACAAGGTTGAGAGGACTTTCATACACTCCAATTTACTTTTTTTAGAGCATATAATGGATATGATATAAATAGTAGTAGTTGTACCCCCAATCAAGGTTATTAAATAGAAAGGAAGAACACTCATGAAGGCTCCAAATAACCCATTTGTAGGCATGAAAATGCATAGAGTTGGTAACCTTTTTGACCATACACATATGAAAATAATTGGTGTTGAGCATGCTCCTCATGTTTGGATGCCTTTATGGACCGAAAAACATGCAAGGGGGACTATTTTTTTACCCCAGTTGAGGTATGATCAGATGTTCTACCTCAATAATGAGGTTTATAAATAGTGTAATAGGTGTGTGTGTGTGTGTGTGTGTGTGTGTGTGTGTGTGTGTGTGTGTGTGTGTGTGTGTGTGTTTCTTTTAGTTTTGTTATGTTTAATAAGTGTTCTAGTTGAACACGTGTGTTTCTTTTAAGTGGGTCTTATGTTGTGTGCCTTTCCTTTTTTTGGTGTGTTATCAAGTATAATTTTTGTGTAAAACCTATGTATAGGTGTCTCCATGGAAAAATGGATAGGATTAGGCTATTGGTCATGGCATAACAAGCATATCACCCTTGGGAAATCATCAAGAATGTTGACCATTTTGACCACAAGTCAAAATGGGTCAACCCCATATAGTCAAATCTTGATATAGTGATCTAATATAATTTCATACAATGTTTCATAGTTAATTCTATATTATTGTATCCTTAGTCATGGTCTAATTAGTCCTTAAGCCATTTTAAGTCACTTAGGGGTCATAAATGAGCATTAAATCCAAGTGGTATGGTTTTAAAGGTGTCTATGTGTTCATAAATCCCTTCAAAAATATAATATTCTAGATTAATTATTATTAATGTCAAGACTAACTAAAGTTTTTAGGTCCCTAACTAAAAATCAAGAAAATTGGTGCAAAAAAAGGAGTTTCAAAGGTGTATGGCCTATGAGAGAGAATGGAAAGTGTGAGAATATTTTGGGATGGCTCTTTAAATTCCTTAGACTCATTTACATGATTTATATTCTTTTTAAGTTAAAAAAATGGGCCAAAACCATTCTACTTTTTCATCACTCCATGCGCATAAAATTGGTCAATAAGTTTTTAGTTCGTATGGAAAATAGGAAGAGTTAAAGATAATATTCCTTTGAAAGGTGATATTACACTTAATAAGCTTCAATTTAATGTTTATATTTAAAATAATGGTGGTTTATACTCTATGAACCATCTCTAACAAGTTAACTATGTTTTTCTGTCTATGGTTTCCCACACCCTACATATTTTTTCTTATTTAAGATATTTCATATAATTAATCTTATTATTTTTCTTCTATAGGATTTTTTATCTCTCCTATTATGTTTTCCATTCTTTTTTTCATGTTTGGAAATGATTTCATGGATCAAAAACTCAAATTATAGGAAGGTGTCACCATGGAGGTCTCAATCAAGTTCCACTACTTGCAAAAGGTTTGGTTCTATATAAGTGTTTCATTTAGATGTGATATGATGTTATAAATGTCTCTAATGTCATATAAATAACATTATTCATTCTTGGTCTTAAAATATCATGCATTGATTAAGCACACATTCATATCAAGCTCACAATCAACTTTCTTCTTGTCCCCAACTGCAGTCATGGTGTCTTGAGGTTTGAAAATGTTCATGGAGCTATTTGGAGAGTCCAAAATTTGTTTTACATATTCTTGTTGCATAATAAATCAACTAAGGCCCTCTAAAGTGCACATGAAGGACTTTGGTGATAGTCAATGCTATATATACACACAGTTAGCCATGAATGTGCACCTACAAGTGCCATGGAGAAAATGTCATGTTGGAATGTATATTAAAAATTGTTTGAAGTATGAAAAGATCATTAGTATGCATTTAAACACATTTGAATAAGGTTTAGAAACCATTTTCAAACCCATCTTCCATGCATACAGTCCATCTTCATACTCACTGCTTGGTTACAATGTCAAAACAAATTCTTTAAAGGACTGAGAACATTGAGTTCAGAGTATTGTGACTTTTATAAAACCCTTGAAGGTCAAAAGGATACATTGGGATTTGAGAGGGTCCAAACCTCATTGAATCTCATATACTATACATAATAATAACTTGCTCATTGTCACTGCCTGCATATGAAGATATCCACCTACAAGTGGTACTAATAGAAAGTTGAAAATGTTGATCGAGGTGTGTAGACATGTTTTGAAATCATTGATGGAGTTTGGATGGTTGAATGATAACTTGGTATACATATTTGAGTCATTAATTTGGTAGATAGAATTGAAGAACTATCTTCAAAGCTGAAGGACTATGTTTAGGGACTATTTCCCTAAAACACAAAAATAGAGATATGAGGCATTTTGATGATGCCCCATAGCAATGTTGCAATGAATCTTGATGAACCCAAATAAACTAATATTATATCCCCCACATAGAGGTATAAGCCCAAAAACTAATGAGGGTATGTGACTAGATAAGAGTAGTGTTTAAGGACTCTTAAATCATGATTTTGTTCACTAAGTTCAGATAGTGATATCTACAAGACTTTACCTCCAAATGGCCTCTACACCTAGCGATGGAAAAGTGAGAAAATGCGTACATTATGGGTGATTTCATGAAATTAATGAGAATATTTGTGCCTCAAATATGAATCAATAAAGGATGAATAGTTTTGTTTTTCACCCTATTAACACTTGTAGGTGTTCTTGGCCTAAGATAATGGACCTACAGTTGACTATGGAGTCGTACAAGTCCATAGTATGAGCTCAAGCATGGAAACATACAAAAATAGATACACATAAAATTTTAATAATGTTCCCTAAGACCTTAGATGATCTCAAGGGTATATGACATAGTTTCTAATGAATATTCTCACATATAGGACCCTTACACAATCAATTGTAGCTGACTATGGATAGACAATGAGCAAAAGATGGTGTTTTTGATGTTTATATTGCAAGAATAAGGATTGGATAGATCCAAATGGATTTTAAATGGTTAATAATACTCTATTTAGGTCTTTTAACACTGACACAAGACCTAAATCATGTAAATACACATATAGGTGCCTTTTCTAAACACATATACATAGTCAATAGTCTAGTCAAGTTGAAAGGCAAGGCATGTGTGAGGAGTTTGGAAAGGTTTATGAATTAAAAAAGTTAGGAAAACCATAATTATGATTTAATAAATATAAATATCCCACCATAACATGAAAATAAGGGAATAAGAGACTCTAATAATATAATCTACAGTCAGTATATAGGACCCTGCACATAATCATCAATTTTTACATGTTTGTCATAAGTTTTTAAGGAGTTTAAGGTCTTAAATATAAAAATAAGATTTAAAATTAATCACAAAAAATTTCCATCACTTGGAGAATCATATATAACATCTATTTTACTTTGGATAATAGGGTAAGTACCCTTTATTTTGTCTCAGATAAAGGGTACTCCCCTAGGATGCTAACTTACAGACTTTGAATGAAACATATAACAAAGTGAGTTGAGGGTGGACAAGACATAGTAGGAGGTTGTGTAAATTTGAATAAGACATGAAAAAACATGATAAAACATACATAGAGGTGATAAATTCAATAGGGTGTCCTATACCTCCAAGCATGTAGGCAAACCTATTAGGTCTCAACTAAGCCTAAAGCCCAACTAGAGGGTCAATTTCATTTCTAACCATAGGTAAGCACTATAATGAAGTAAAACATATTTAAATGGATTTATAAGGTGTGTTAAATCTTTTACCTTGCATATAAAACACAATAAATCCATTTTTGGGCTTTAAACTACATTAAGCTTGTGCAAAATTAAGAACAGAGCTTGATAAGGTAGTTTGAAGTGCTCACATCTTCTTAGATACTTTGCATGGGAGATCAAGGAGCTTGGAAAAGTTGAAGAGGATATGTATGAATAATTTTATAGAATTAGTTCATAAGTTTAATGTCACAACTCTATGAATAAAAGCTAAGGCTGGAAAGAACCTAAAACCCTCCAAAACCTTAAATAATGACTTGATTGGGAAGATGAAGTAAAATACATATCTATATGGAAAGTAATGACCATGAAAGTGTTTGGATGTTGTATAGGACTCTCTATATCTCCTCTCCATCAATTTAAAATGTTCTTGGTTTATATAGACAAAGGGAAATGAGGTTTTCTTGACTATTTCTGGTTTTATATAGGTATGTCAAGGCTTCAAGAGGTGAAATAAACTTTAGGAGAATTATTGAGACTTGATCTACAATTTATTTTAGTATAAAATCTCTTAAGTTCTTTTACAAGTACTCTCACTTTCATAAATTAAAACTACCATAGTGAACAAGCTAATGAGAGGGTGAAATTTTTAAGTGAGAGGCCTTTTAAGGTGTACCTAAGGAATCTAAGACTATGGCAGGTCTTAACATTGTCATTAATTCCTATGTGTGTATTTTCATGGAAAACTAAAGCTAACTTTAAGGCCAAATGTGAGGGGTGGCTGAAAGAGGAGTTATTTGCACTATAGGCAATATAGCTCATCTCTAGAAGAATCTTGATGATTAGGAATGCAAAAAATTCATGACAAAGCATGTATACAACCCCTAAACCTTAGTGGAATCATCATCTCTATCCTTATTCAGTTTCAGGATGTTTTAAAAAGGTCAAATGATGAAGGTAGTTTTATGGGCAAATAATGATAAGTCCTATGCCACATTTTAGGAGTTTCATGCATTTGAGGGCCATTTGTCCTATTAGACATTACATAGTCCAACTCACACTTAATTATCATACATGTTTAACTTCTTTTATCATCATGTCATATGTATTAGTGACTCTTTGACTTCATTTTCTTCTCCCATCTCTCAAATTCTATAAGGTATCCATTTTGGATCTTGTAAGCTAATACCACACTAGGTATGGTAAAGCCCTACTAGAATGACATTTTATTTTCCTTTAAAAATAAATTAAAGTCTTTTTTTGAGTTCATGAATAATTTTATAAGTGTGCAAAGTGACGATGGTGATGCAAAGTGATAATCCTTTATCTTTTCTTCCCTTATCCTCTCATGTTTATGCAATAGTTCCTATTATAACATGTTATATAGAGTTTATTTAAGTGTGTTAGGATCCTTTCAAGTGTACAAGTATTCTTGGAGTGTTAAATTTACCCTTTGGTCCTTTTACCTTGTGTTTCTTCATTCATCTCACCTCTATATTAAAACATTGATGCTAGAATCATTTAAGACTTTTAAGCTAGTTTATATGCCTTGTTTCATTATGATAGGAATATTATGGTCATGTGGAAATAATCTTGTTGTATCACCCCCTTATATTAGTTTCGATTCATGCAACTTATAACTCTTTTCCCATAAATAACTAATTAATTAGGTGACAATCATTTCAAGATATATTCAAAGAGCTAACCCTTAAATCTAGAGGCTTACTTTCACCATAGGTACACCTACATACCTGGAAGTATTCCCATGTTGCATAAATTTGGAAGAATCTTGTTAGGATTGAAACAAGAACAATTGATTAGTTTTGCAAGAAACTAAACACGAAATTAACCAGAATTGAAAGTAACTAGAAATCAGAATCAACAAAGAATAAGAGATACAAGAAACAATGAAAACTTGTATTAAACTCTTGGAAATACAATTGAAGAAATATCTCTTTCTTCCACACCTCTCTCAGATGTATAGATCACTTTCCCTCAAGATTTCTCTCTTCACAACTACAAACACAATTCAGCTACTTGAATTGCCTATCTTACATCTTACAACTTACAAGCTATGAAGATCTATCCCTATATATAGAATTAGGGATCATGAGCTATGCAATATCAACCATTAGATACACCTCCTAATCTAAGGCTTAAAATAGTCCTACTAAAGATAGAGACACAGACTTAAGACTAACACTTAATCTTATCATGCAAACAATCCGTTCATCCCATGAAAATAGAATTCTGGAATGCACAGGTGACCGACGTCGGTCCTTATTTGCCTGCACATGACTGACATTGGTCGATCCATAACCAACATCGGCAGTCTCCAGTCGATCCCTGACCAATTTCGGTGATTGTGTAATACAACAACCTTGTAATTTTCTCATTGGTGAAGCTTTTATCTCCATACCTTAACAATCTCCCACTTGGAGATAAACAGCTACACCTGTACCTATATAGCAACATCTTCTAGCTTCTCCATCATCTTCAAGCTCAATCTTGAAGACCAACAAAAGTTGAATGAAGATTCAAATTCTCCTTTGTTATCAGCTTGGTTAACATATCAACAGGGTCCTTATCTGTATGGATCTTTTCCAGCTTCAACTCACCATCCTCCAATACCTGTCTAATGAAGTGATACCTAAGCTGTATATGTTTGGTTCTTGAATGAAAGGCTGAGTTCTTAGCCAAATGAATTACACTCTGACTATCACTGTATAATCTGCAACTCTCTTGCTCCTTTCCCAACTCTTCCATGAACCATGTCATCCATATCATCTCCTTACTAGCCTCTGTGACTGCAATGTATTATGCCTCTGTAGTAGACAAGGCAACAACCTTCTGCAACTTTGAAATCCAGCTAACCGCCGTTCCACCAATAGTGAAAACATACCCTGTGGTGCTTCTCCTACCATCCAAGTCCCCTGCCATATCCGCATCTACATAACCATGTAGAGAAGTGTTTGACCCTCCATAACACAAATGCCTACTGCTAGTCCCTCTCAGATATTTGAGAATCCACTGAACTGCTTTCCAGTGTTCCTTCCCTGGATTGGCCATAAACTTACTAACAACTCCCATTGCGTGGAAAATATCAGGCCTGGTACATACCATTGGATACATTAAGCTCCCAACTATGGAAGCATATGGAACTCTACTCATGTACTCTACTTCATCATGTGAATTAGGACACTGATCTTTGCTCAACTTGAAGTGTCTAGCCATAGGTGTACCTACCGGTTTTGCATCCTGCATATTGAACCTCTCTAACACCTTGTTCACATAATCCTCTTGAGACAAAATCAACCTGTGATTTTTCCTATCTCTCTTAATACTCATGCCAAGGATTTTCTTTGCTGCTCCCAAATCCTTCATTGCAAATGTGTGAGCTAATTTTACCTTAAGCTCAAAAATATCCTACATGTGTGAACCTGCAACAAGCATATCATCTACATACAGAAATAGGATAATATATCTACCATTATCCAATCTCTTAAAATACACACAATGGTCAGATTGACATCTACTATAGCCATGCTCAGTCATAAACCTGTCAAATTTCAAATACCATTGTCTAGGAGCTTGCTTAAGACCATATAAGCTTTTCTTCAACCTACACACAAGCTTTTCCTTACCTTTGACCTCAAACCCTTCCAGTTGATCCATAGATATTTCTTCATCCAAATCTCCATGAAGAAATGTTGTCTTAACATCAAGCTGCTCAAGATGCAAATCCTCAATAGCAACTAAAGACAATACAGTCTGAATAGAAGTCATTTTTATTATAGGAGAAAAAATTTCCCCAAAATCAATACCTAGTTTCTGTACAAATCCCTTTACTACCAACCTGGCCTTGTGTCTCATTTGTCCATTCTCACCTTCCTTTAACCTGTAAACCCATTTTTTTTAGTGTTCTCTTACCCGCTAGCAACTCAACCAAATCCCATGTTTGTTTCTTTTCCAAGGAATCAATCTCCTCATTCATGCCAAGCTCCCACTGTTTTCGGGTTTCTACCTACATTGCTTCATCAAAACTCTCTAGTTCTCCACTATCAGTGAGCAATAAGTAGAATAATGAAGGGGAATATCGAATTAGATGTTTACTTACCCTTTTTTACCTCTTCAAGGGCATCTGAGACTCATTCACTGCTTGCTGTCCACCCAAATTCTCTGTCAATGACCGATCTCGGTCATCTCCAGGCCTGTACCTGACCAACATTGGTTCTGCCTAACCAATGTCAGTTGCTGTCCGACTTATCTGACCAACGTCGGTTCCTGCCTGATTGACGTCAGTGTCTGTGTTTTTATGGAATTGATTTCCCATGAGCTCATTTTGGATCACAATCTCATCCAAATCTCCATTGCTCTACTTAAAATCATTCAACCTCTTGAGCTGATCCTTATACATCACTTTCTCATTAAAAATAATATCATGGCTTATAATAATCTTATTAGTTTGTAGATTCCATAACCAAAATTTGAAATCTTCAGAGCCATAACCAATAAAAGTGCACCTCATAGATTTAGCATCCAGATTCTTTCTATTTTCCTTATCAACGTGCATAAAAGCTTCATAACCAAAAATTTTGAGAAATGAAAGATCTTCCTTTTTACCTGTCCAGGCTTCTTTTAGAATTCCACCATCTAGTGTAGTACAAGGTCCTCTGTTAATCAGCTAAACTGTAGTGTCTACATCTTCTGCCCAAAACTATAAGGGCAAACTAGCATGCAACCTCATACTCCATGCACACTCCATTATTTTTCTATTCATCCTCTCAAAAACTCCATTTTTTTGAGGTGTCCTTGGAACCATCCTTTGCCTACGTATTCCATTCATAGAAAAATACCTGTTGAACTTATAGCTGTAGTACTCACCACCATTGTTAGATTTAAGGCACTTCAATCTCAAACCTGTTTCATTCTCAACTAAAGCTTTCCATTTCATAAATGTGTCAAATACATCAGATTTCTTCTTTATGCAATAGACCCATACCTTTCTTGTAGCATCATCAATGATAGTAACATAATATTGTGATCCTCCAATAGAAGCTACGTGAGCTGGTCCCCACACATATGTGTGAACAAGCTCCAACTTGTGCTTCCTCCTTGTTGACCCAATTTTGAGAAACTTCACTCTCTTCTGCTTTCCAAAAATACAATGCTCATAGAAATCTAGATCTATGCTTTTCAAATATGAAAGCTTACCTTTTGACTTAAGAACTTTCATTCCCTTCTCACTCATGTGGCCGAGCCTATAGTGCCACAACTTTGCATCTACATCTGAAGTAGATAATATAGAAGGAGAATAATCAGTAATACAATTACATAAATAGAGAGTACCTTCTCTCTTATCTCTAGCCAATACAAGTGCACCCTTGGTAACCTTCCAAGATTCAGCTATGAGAGTTACTGTACAACCCTCATCCCCTAACTTTCTTGCAGAAATCAGATTCCTCTTCAGGATGGGTACATGCATGACATCCCTTAACACCCATGTGTTTCCATTCTACAATTTCAGCTGCACTTTTCCTTTGCCAATAATTTTACAAGGCTCATCATCCCCTAAATAGACTTTTCCAAAATCTCCCTGGACATAATCATTATAAAATTCTTTATTTGGGGTAGCATGGAAAGAAGCACCAGAATCTAAAACCCAAGATTCTATTTTATTATCCAAAGAAAGTACAAGAGCATCTTGTGCAAAAATACCTGCAACTTTTGCTTCTTCTTTACCTTCATGCTGATTTTCTTCTTTAACCGGCAACCAACAATCTTTCTTTGCATGCCCTATCTTTCCAAAATTCCAGCAGGTTATTCTTCTTCCATTTCTAGATTTGGATCTTCTTCTCATCTTTGACTTAGACCTTGATCTCCCTTGCTTGCTCTTCTCTTTTTGCCTTCCCCTACTTTCAATACTTAAAGCATTACCTGATGATTCCCCTATGCTTTTCCTGCGAGTCTCTTCATTTAGGATTACACTAAAAACATCATCTACTTTCAAGATATTTGTAGTAGATGCAGTATTACTAATTGCCATTATTAAACTATGCCAACTTTCAGGCAAAGAGCATAATATTAAAAGAGCCTTAATTTCATCATCAAAAACTATTTTGACTAAATTTAATTGATTTACAATACCATGGAAATCATTTAGATGACTAGATACATATCCACCTTCCTGCATTTGCATATTAAATAATTACTTCATAAGATATACCTTATTTAAAGCTGAGGGCTTTTCATATAAATTTGCTAAAGTATCCATCAACTCTACCGTTGTCTTTGCCTGTGACAAGTTGTAAATCACAGAAGATGCCAGGCTCAACCTTATGGATCCCAGAGCCTTTCTATCAAGAACATTCCATTCTTCATCTTCCATATCTATGGGCTTCCTTGAAACCCCACCCAACAGTAAGTATAGATCTTTCTGATACAGATAATCTTCTATCTGCATCCTCCATAATTGATAATTCTTTCCATTAAACTTCTCCATTCTTAGTTTAATTTCTTCTCCCATTGTTATACTCCCACTCAAAAAGAAATTCCTGTGAGTGACATGCAATCAACACACACTAAATAGATCTAAAACCACCTGTTAGTGAACCCAAGCTCTGATACCACTTGTCAGCTGGTATCACTTAGTGAACTAGAAACCTAGCTCTGATACCACTTGTTAATGGTATCAAGCTCTGAACTAGCAACCTTGGCTCTGATACCACTTGTCAGGATCAAAACAAGAACTATTGATTACTTTTGCAAGCAACTAAACATGGAATTAACCAGAATTGAAAGTAACTAGAAATCAGAATCAACAAAGAATAAGAGATACAAGAAATAATGAAAACTTGTATTAAACTCTTGGAAATACAATTGAAGAAATCTCTCTTTCTTTCACACCTCTCTCAGATGTACAGATCTCTTTCCCTCAAGAGTTCTCTCTTCACAATTACAAACACAATTCAGCTACTTGAATTGCCTATCTTATATCTTACAACTTACAAGCTATGAAGATCTATCCCTATATATAGAATTAGGGATCATGAGCTATGCAATATCAACCATTAGATACACCTCCTAATCTAAGGCTTAAAACAGTCCTACTAAAGATAGAGACGTGGACTTAAGACTAACACTTAATCTTATCATGCAAACAATCCGTTCGTCCCACGAAAATAGAATTTTGAAACGCACAGGTGACCGACGTCGGTCCCTGTTTGCCTAAACATGACCAACGTCAACCGATCCATAACCGACGTCAGTAGCCTCCAGTCGATCTCTGACTGACGCCGGCAATTGTGTAATACAGCAACCTTGTAATTTGCTCATTGGTGAATCTTTTAGCTCCACACCTTAACAAATCTTGAACACCCTCTTCTACAGTAAAAGATTTGGTGACAACAATATGTCCTTAGGCTTCCTTTGGTATGTATTTTTTGTTCTTCCTAACTATGGACTTGTAAAATATGATGGAAGAGAAGAGAGAATAGTTATTATCATGGAGGTTGAAGTTGTTAGTGTTCCCTATTCATCTGAGGATCCAAGAATATAAACCCAATTTCCATCGGTGCTTCCAATTTTGCACTATATCCAACTGTAGTTATCTCCTCGACTAACTTTTTCTTGACCTTAATCATTTCAACTATTGAGGTTTGAACTAGGAGCACTTGTGTTTATTCTTATGTTGATATAGGTAGTTGTTCCTCCTTAACTTCTTCTTCTTATTAGTCTCCACTGACTAGTGCTTTAGCTACCAACTGTTATTGTTCTTTAGGCTAACTTTGTTCTTGTTGAGGATCATACCCCTTACCTTCTAGCTATTATGATGGTCTCCCACTTCATATATTTTAAGATCTCCATTCTTTAAGAGGTTGAATTTAGTACATTGATTTACCAAATGTCAAGTATGGTTCTTCTTGAATTACTCTTAGCAAGTTCTCATTTATCCTTAAATTGGTAACCCTTTCTTTGAAATGATTGTCATCTTTAGTTTTCAAGAAGATAAAGTCATGATTGATTGACTCGTGTTTATATTCAAGGCTGAGGGTGTGAATTTTATTTTGGACCTTTTCATGAGGGTCCCAGTTTATGTAAGGGTGGGTAATGCATAGGAATTCCTAGCATTACTAGCCTCTCTGAACTATCTACTAATGGTGTATTGGATTCACCCAATGGATATATGAGAACAATGGAATGTGGGATTCTTATTTTTTGTAAGATATTCATCTATGTTGTTTCAAATTTGATGAATAATTTCTTGTTTATCCACCTTATCTGAAATAAACTTTAAAATCTAAAGAGCATCTACTTTATGCCCCACCACCATAATCACTATGAAATTATAATATAGCTAGTAATATCCAATGTTATTAGCTAGTGTTTGGGCTATGCTTGGGGAGATTATTAACAATGGCTCATTATGAATAGTCATCCATAGCTGAGGATAAAGGTCTTTGGCAATCTTTATTATGTTCCTCACATATGAACAAATTGTACTAAGTTGTAGTAATAACATATCCTAATTTTTATGACCTTATCATCGGCATACCATAGGACTTTGTTATGCCTATACATAGTGCACATGAATATATCCAATAGATATAACATCATATAAAATTTTCCCCCAATGGCCACTTATACTTCTCTATAATCTACTCTTAGATGTGTGTGCCATTGATTTCCCCCAATGTGTAGGTACACTCCAAGGTAGTCAAAAGGTCTATAAAAGCAACCCATTCTAGGTATATATAATAGATACTAGCATGACCAAAGATCTTGTTCAATAGTTCCATCCCTAAGTAGAATCCCATTTTAAAACTGGTAATGGGGACCACGTTCTTTCAAGGTGAATTTCTCCTTGGGTACCAACCATTTTGAAAGAGCTCAATCTAGATGGTTTGCCTTTTTCTATGTAGCTATAGTATGTAAATCATATGTAACATCTACAATAGGCAAGCTTAAATACCTTTTAAATTCTTCTCTGAATATGCATGCAATAATAATATCACTATTTATGTAATATAGATAACCTCCATCCATGATTCTTCTTTTAAAGAATAGAGCTAGTAGAAAATCAATGAATGGCATCACTGTTAGTTTTACAATAGAATAGTGTAGGGCCTAACATTTGAGAGGGAGTAGGTATTTTATCATATGCTACTTATCCTCATCATTATGTCTTCCTCTAGTGCACACATATTGGTGTCCTTGACTACTTCCCATAATGTTTAATAATTTGAATAATGCCCATAGAACACAATAGGCTCAAACACAGTGTCAAGGTATTCTATAGAGTCCATGATTGAGAACCTAGATGGTGTCAGGGTTATATTGTAAGTCTTGGAAGATGATTCCATGGTAATTGTGCTCAATAATAGTATATGGCAAGCTTTTGATAATGGTTTTATTTCACTAAGCTGAAATCTCTCAAGTCACAATTTGTTGTGATAGTAGTTAGGGCTCTTAGGATTAATTGAAGATAAATTTTGCTCGAACTCAGATTATTTAATGATGTGAACTTGGTTGGGGGATCAATGAAAATACTCAATATCTCCTACATTGATTTCTAATTTTTGTGCCATTAATCATTAATATTTATGACCTCTTCACCTTCATTCAATTTGAATTTGAACACCCTATCCTCATGTGATGCCATGTAGGATGCCTTATCATGTGCAGAACCATGGTATAACTTGGATTATCACCAATGAAATTATCATCCCAAAGAAGAAGAACCTCGTACATGTCACTAAGTTCAAGATGGGGGTTTGCATTGGGATGTCCCTCCTAAACAAACTTTATGGTTTCCCAAGTATCCATTTTTTCTTTATTTATCTATTTTTTTATTTCTTCTTTTTCCATGGGAAAAATATCCATTGGGTTCTTCTTTTGGATAAGTTGATGACCTTAGCATTAAATTTTCCATAGAGAAAATAATTAACGTAGGGTATCATAATATTTTTTACATAAGGATAAATAGCTTGTGGCCATTTTCATATGATGTCATATCTCCTAGACATGGTAATGGGAACTGTATACATGCACTTTGGGTCACCCTAGAGGCCAGTTTAAAATTGCATAAAAACTCACATTTGTGATTATTATAAATTCTTATGAGATAAATTCAATGTCCCATTGAATGTATGAAAATTCCCTTTGATATATCTCCTAAGAGATGTCTTCAAATGTCTTGAAATACCTTCATGGGTAACTTGAATGTATATCCTGGGAGATACCTTGAAGATACCCTTGCAATTATTAGAAGTCCCTTCAAGTTATCAAGTTATCACCCACTAGTTCTTTCAAGGTGAGGGGAAATTCTACTCATGTGCATGTTGAAGGTATCTACTGGGAGATACATTCAACATCCCTTTGATTGTATGAGACCACCCTTCGAGGTGTCTCCTAGGATATTCCTTCAAATGGCTTGAAATAAACTTGTAATACTATCATGGTTAACTTGAAGGTATCTCCCAAGAGATACCTTGAAGAAAAAATTCACTCTTGTGCATGTTTGAAAGGTATGTCCTAGGAAATACCTTGAAGGTACCTATTTATGGGCATTTTGACACATATTAGAAACATATTTCCCCCACATCTTTCTCCTTTGAAATAAATGTTTTTGGATTCCTTTGCCCATCATATTATATTGGTTGGTGGTTGTTATGTTTGAAATGTATAGTCAACTTTTAGGCCATCCCATTTGAATTATTTTTACATCTCTCTACATATAATTTATTTTTAGTTTGGTCATACACTATTAGTTTAAGTGTGAGTTAGTGTATATATTATGTAGATTTAATATGTGTTTTGTATTGTAGTTTATAATTCACATTTTTTGATATATAATTAATCACTACTTAATCACAAATAATTTAGTTAACTGATGTAATATGAAACTTGCATTTTACAAAATATCATTACTTAAATCATTTCAATTGCTTTGTAAAATGTCTTCAGGTGAGAAAAGAATTCCCACACTTAAAATGTAGTAGAAGTCCTCACTCTAAGATAATTTGTATATATTACCATTTAAACTACCAAAACTAAAATTAAATCCACATCACCATCTTCCATTTTATGGTGGTGACAAAATTTATTATGTTGATTGGTATTTTGAGTTGTTTAGTCCACCAAATATACATGAAAATATTTATTTGTTTAGCATTATATCAAGAAAAGAATATTCTCAGATTGGAATAATCATTGTTTGTGATAAGGATGAAATTGAATATGCCTTTCAATTCTAATAGTATGGAATAGAGAACATGTAATTCTCCATCATGCTATAGTTAATTTTAATAAATTTACACCCAGTAAAATAGAATTGACAAATAATATTTTTTCTCCTTCTTTTGAAAAATCTAGGTTTCTTTTGAATAGCTATGACAACCTTCAAATCTTTGGGTTGATATATAGAGATAATTTGGTCATTAGAATACAAAATATGTTGAAATAAAAAAATGAACAAGGGACAAAAAATTCTACTTTTCACCATGTAAACATGTATTTAAGATACCCTGTAGTCATGATAGAAGAAACATTGAAGAAAACAAGACATGAAAGGGAAACATATTTATATGCAAATTTGAAAAAGGCCATATAATTACTCACACAACTGGAGAAAAATAAGATCAAACAAAAGTTTGACACACTTTTTTTGACACAAACTTATTATTAGACACATAGTGAATTATCTAAATGGTATATTTCCTATAGAAATTACACCTTAAACATTCTTGTAAAGCTCTGTGAATTGGGGGATGATAATATCAAAATAAGAAATTTGAATGAAAGAGGGGTGAATACTATAATTCATTCATTTTTAAAACATAAGGAGGTTCCAATGAAGGATAATTTTTTAATTCCTTTTCATCCAAATAACCCTCAATGTATTATCAAATCAAAAGAATTCCTAGAACATATGATGGAGAAAAAAATTGTAAGGTTTAAAATTGTAGATGGCCAGCACACAATTACAACACAACAGAGAACTATTTTAGAGGAGGAATAAAATTCACTATCATTGAGAAATAAATGCTCTATTATAAGGGAAAGATTATTAAAAACTTATACTTCATTCCATATTGTTCATAAAATATGTAACCAATATAATGAAGCCAATGAAATAGTTTATAAGGCTTCATTTGTATAAAGATTTCGATATGCACGTTACCTTATCCAACTGAGAGGTTAGAAGAATCTTGAAATAGGGAAAAAAAAGATTGAAGAAATACATGAACAATATAGACACTTGTTCACATAAATAAATTATTCAGCATAACAACTATAGGAGAAAAAATGCCTTCTTTTCATGGAACAACCTGATTGGGATTATTTTGATAAGGCATTTGATTAGTTTAAAAGTGTTAATTTACCTGATTCAAATAAAAAATAATTAAATTTTATTAGTATAATAGTACTTAGAAATATTCAAGGGCTTTCAAACAAACCAAAAATAGAACTAGTAGAATTATTGGAAAATGGGTATATTTCCTTCTTGAAAGCCCCTAGGTATAACAATATGGATACTTGGTGTAAAAAGGTGAAGATAGAAAGTAAGATATTATCAAAAATTGTAGATTATTTCACCAACCATGATTTGACACTTCCAATAAAAAAAAAATCACATCTAAATAGGTAATAGAGCACTATACTATTTTTGTGAAGAGGTTTGACTATTTGTGTATCCTCAATGAAGGTATTATAATAAATAGAAAAAAGATGAGAAGCATTATATCTAGATTCAATAAGTATATTGATAAAATATCTACATAGTGATGGAATTCATCTTCCCAAGATAGATATAAAAATATTCAGTTGCCATTATGAGCCCCCATGTCTTTGGCCATACATTTTAGAATATTTCAGTGCAATGTTCATTGTTGGTGTGAATGTTGATTTGATAATTGTTGATCTTTTGAATCTCATTGAATTTTTTAAGGAAGAACATCTTCACCTATTTATTCTAGAATAGATTGATAAAGTTATTTTTAGGGATTTCAATGTATTCATCATTCACAAACTTGACCATTTTTATGGCATTCATAACTCTCTCAAAAATATGTGTTGGTTACTTCCATTTCATGCAAAAAATAGGTGTCATACTTTTGGGTCTAGATAGTGATGGATTAATTTGGAATCATATTATAGGTATCAATTTTTCTTAGGATCCCACTTATTTTCAGCTTGAATATTTTATCCTCCATTCATAACAAAGTAAATTAGAGGAAGGTGTTGACATCAACAAAGGCATACCAACATTTCAAATGATTGGTTCATACAAAATAGGAAGGTGATTGAAAAATTAAATAGATAACTTCTTTTAGGAGAGACTTATATCTACTTTCAACAATTTAGAGACTTATCTATGTCCTTTTTCATCAAAATATTCTTAACATGACATCTATTCTTCATCGAATTTCTCAAAATAAAAATATTTTTATCCTTTCAAAGAAATCATTTTTATATTCATAAAGATCATGGATACTCAACATCAAAATTTATTGTATTATATACATAGTATAAAACATATCTTCATAGAGTGGGCATAAGACCCATGAGAGGCCAACACCCACACCTATAGATATAAATCCACATCATGGTGAAGAGAGAGATCTTGTGGTTCTCCAGATGTAGGGGATGATGTAGGATGCACATATGGGTATATGAAGTTGTGAACAAGAGCCTAGTGTCCATTATTTTTACCTATTATATTTTCCCCTTCAGATGTTATTCTTATGGCATAAAGAGATGTAGGTTGGGATATAGGTGGAGATGCATATGATGGTACTCCAATGGGATTGACATCAATAGATGAGGTATCAAAAAAATCCACATGTAAATATCATGTTTTAGTTTGGCATTTGATTTTGGTATAATGTTAGATAAATTATTTGGTTCTATAGATGTAGTTAACTAGTATTTTTTATCTTGTAGCTACAAGAAACATGAATGGGTGACTATGGTAAACCATGTGATATAAGCACTTACATAGAGTTTACCCATAGATATAGTTTTTAAGGTTTTTATGGAGAGATTTTTTGATATTACAAGTTCCCATGAACCTTTATTTGATCGTGTAGTGATGTTATATTCATGTATCTAATGTGGCCATTGAGCATGAGGATTTTCATGGTGAATTAGATATACATGACATCTCATAGTATAATTCCACAGAGATCATGTAGGTTATTGTTTATATATATGATGCACTATATAATGAGAATGAGGATATGGTGTGGTGGCTAGTATATTATAAGGAGAGAGTATGTGAGCTATCTCATACATGTAGTCCCTAGTTGTACTCTAGTGCCTCCACATTAAGAGGTGTGAGGGTTGTGGATATATAGTGATGAGGAGTATACACCTGGGGATATGCCTCTAACATATGACTAATGTTTTAATTTGTATAAAATTTATACCATTTGATAGATATATGACATTCTTCACATGGTTTATTTTTCATCCAATGGATGTGAAATTTCTAGTTCTTTATATTTGATTTATGTATTTATTTTTACAATGTGTGCTTACATATAGTAAATTATATAATAAATATTTAAATATAATGAAATTATTTAATTATAGTAATAATATAGGAATCATCATGTGCAATGGAATCCAATAGGAAATAATAATGCCCAACTATAATGATCATGTGGTTGTGGAACTACTCATTTTAATTTTTTGGCTAACTCGGTTATACTTGAATAATTAACATGTGAGTCTCTAGGTACTAGTTTTGGCACCCAAATATTTTTTGTACATACATTCCTTCCATGTGTCCCTCTATAAATGACCTTATAAACTAATGGTTCCTTGGTAGTATTAGTATGGTAGTGATCAATCCTAGTAGAAGGTACATTAGGAGAACAACTTTTATTAGTGGTCATATTCTACCAAGGTCAATGGACCATGTGTTCCTCAAAAGAAGTAGCATGGGATGGATCGACCCTCTAAGATGAGCCTTTAGGATAACTATATGAAATAGGTTATGTTTTACAAAAATGTAATAATTTTCCAATTGGATAATTGTGTAAGTTATTCCTCGAGAGGAAAAAACTCATTATCTTTGTACTCATTAATATCATGGTAAATACAAAAGTGTTTTTGTTTCCCTTTTAAAATTGGTGTTGTGGATAAGGTGAATTTGGAGGAAGAATTATCATCCATTTATTCAATAGTGTGTGAAATATATCATGTGGTTTACCTAGATACAAATCAAACTAAATATGTTGTCTTTTGGCAGATGTATATGGTCTAACTATGGGAGGCACTCTGTGAGCATGTTCTTTTCCTTTGTTCAACATCTTTATCATTTATTATTTGACATATACTTATGTTTTTGAATAATATGTTTGAATTGGTTTATGAACACTCTTAAATTTATTTTTTCCTTAAAAACATGAATTTTACCATTTTTGGTTTTATATAAAAAAATAGGCAACTTGGTTTGTGTGTTTGTTAGGGCAACTTGGTTTGTGTGTTTGTTAGGGCAAATGTATATTTATGCACATACCAATATAAAGTATAGAGTGGAGTAAAGGGATTATGCAATGATATTTATCTAAGTGGAGAAAAAATACCCATACGAGATACAAATTTTAGTTCTAAATCTGAGGGTGTATAGTTTAAGTATATAAGGTGTCCTAAAATTGGATAATACAATCTTGCATAGACTCATTTTCATTTTATGTCAATGCTTGACAATGTTCCAATGGTAAATTAGGTAAGGTATAGCAATAAAATTTTGATAGGAATAAATTTTCAAGTTTTTTTAAAAGTTGATAAGGAACCATTTTGGAGGCTATAAAACCAATCAAGATCCCCTTTTGTTAAACTGTGATGGAAGGCCTTTAATAACAAACTTTCATTTTCAGCCCAATGTCCAAAGGAGTGTATATATTATTTCAAATGAATTGAAGGATCCAATTGACCATAAAATGAGTATAATTTAGGGATGAATTTTTTTTAAGGATAAGGATACTCAAATACAAATATATCAATATGTTACTTTGCTAAAATATTTTCCTCGAAAATAGCCTCATGAGAAGAAATTTTAAACTTAAGAGTGTTAACTTGCTATTGTGAATCTCCCATGGTAGTCATGATAGATAATATATCACAAGGAGAGGTTTAAGATTTAGTTAGTGGCTACAAATTACCATGGACACAAACATAAGAATGATATAATATTTAACACTTTTGAGAGTAGGATCATCACATGGTTTTACAACATTTAGTAAATGAGTACTTATGGTTAAAGAGGTGATTATATCATGTTGTATATCATGAAGGTTAATACCATTATAATTACAACATGTTATTTTATTTGAAACTTCATGAAATACAATAGAAATAGAGGAAATAAATTCACCTATAAACATTAGTTCTTCTTTAGCAAAAAATGCAGAGGGAGGAAAACATTATCTACTTCATTTGAAACATTGTGAGAGGGAAGACATAGATAGCAGAAGACCTCCCTACCTAGGGTATCCTCTAGTGTGAATCACTTTCAAGGAAGACTAGATGAAGGGAGAAATCCCCTTGAGCTCCACATTTTTAGAAATTTCTCTGGGCACTCTAGGTTACAGGACTTTAAAACACCTGGTTGTTGTATTACTTTGGTCTTTGGGACTTTTAATTCACCTATTATCTAATTTTGACTAAGTCATGGGACCTTCAGTCCACTTGTAAAAGGTTGGGGGATCCTTCAAACCTTATTTTCTATACTTTTAGGTTATAGGATCCTCAAAACCCCTAGTTATGGAAATATTTAAAACCCTCATGTTCTCTAGTCTTGCCAAGGTCACGAGTACCTTTACTTCTTGTTTTCTCATCTTACCTTGGTCACAATACCACTAATCCACTTAGTAAACATTGAGGGAACCTTAAAACCCTCATGTCTTTCTTGGTAATGGGACCTTTACTTCACTTGTTAAAGTTTGAGGGATCCTTCAAACCCTCTTTTTTGTACTCATAGGTTATGAGATCATTAAAACCCTTGGTTGTGGGAATCCTTGAAACCCTCACATTCTCTAACATTTCTAAGGTTGGGGATACCTCTACTTCTCTTGTTGTTTATTGGGGGATTCAAACCCTTGATGATGCACTTGGTATTTAGGGGGATCCTTCACCCTTTTTGATGTACCTAGATGTGGGTCTAGTTGTCAAAACCCTCACCAACCCGGTTCATATCTCTGGTTTCAAAAGAATTTGCCCTATCAAATAAAAACATTATGAGAGGGAAGAATGTAATTTTCACTTTCATTTATAATTTTTAAATAAGGGAGAGAATATGCATTTCTACTCTTGACTTTATTTGATTTATATAAATTGATCTTTGAAAGAGATGAATCAAATATACTTAGAAATTTATGCATGTCCCCAAATAATGCATATTTTGAAACAAATTTCTTATTAATTTTATATACACTGTTATTTTTCCATTCAAAAAATAAAGGGGAAGAAGTAGTACAATCATTTTTCTCATTTCAAGCTAAATAAAGAGAAGGAATTAAGGAATTTCACTATTTTCATTTGAGTCATCCAAAGAAGGGATAAAAGTTTGAGTATGAGTGTCATTTTGAAAATAAAGAACACACTTGATTCATCAACATTAGAATCATAGGAGATAGGAGAAGAACATGCAATTTTTTCATAATTTGCATCATTGAAGTGAGAATAATAATAATAATATATTTTTTATGCAACTAAATAATGTATGCATATAAAATTTTAACTTGCAACATTATGATTGATACCATTTTACATAGCTATTTTATCATACATTTGTAAGGGTTTAAAAAAATGCATTGTTATTGAAATCTGATCTTAATAAAAAATTCCTAAACTAGGCCCATGTGAAAAAAATAGATCTAAAAAAGTATATAAATATGAAATGAATTTTTAAAGGAGAAAACCCTACATGCAAACTAGGGTTTAGGATGAAAAATAGGGGATAGGTTCACCAAATGTTCTTATGCTTTTTGGAGTTCACAAGAAAACATGCAATAAATAAAATTTGTTTGAATGCAACATAATAATATTTATAATTTAATGGTATACAATAAAATTAAAAAAATTAACCATTCACACATATGAAATAAAAAAATACAAAGGAACTAAGGGATAGAGAGATCATATCTTATTTAAATCTTTGATCTAGATTGTGATAGTGATCTAGCAGTCATTTTTGAATAGTCATCAAGCTATGGGATCTAATCATTATTGATTCTAGATGTTTTCCCACTAGACACTTGCATCAACCAAGGATAGTTGTGTCAATGTAGGCATTTATCTATGATGCAAGTTTCTGGTCCTAGATATACACATGAATGGATCTAAATTTATATCAAGATTTTGTTATCACTTATATAGTTATTTGGTACCTTAGGATATATTATTTTATGTGTGATATCTAGACAATAAGTAAAAAACGTAGTTTATTTACCTTGGACCTCATGTAATTGGTAAAAAGGGGTTAACATGTGATTCGATCTAAACCTAACAACCCCAATTTTAGCTAAGTGTTACCTACATAGCCATTTTTTTATAATTAAAAATTTATCAAATTTATAGGTTGTGTAATAAGACTATAACTATTTTATATTTAGGGATCTCTTTATATTAAATTAGGACCTAGTGGCATGTAAAAATCCAATAATAAAATGAACAAATGGTACTAATGAATTGTCACAAAATTAAAATATATGGAAAAGGATGTAGAGATAAATTTGGACACTTATGTCAATGCAAGTGTTTAACATGGACACAAGTGTCCAAAGGCTAAAAATATATAAATAATAAAATAACAAATAGAGATCTCTAGAGAATGGTGAATAAAAAGGTGTCTCCACAACTTATAGGCCCAAGGGGTAGGTATAATCAAGTAAAATATAATGGAACCAAGTCCAACAAGACCACTCCACTAGACGTCTAATTCTTGATCAAGAGGTTTATACATATAAAAGCTATAACAACATGCAAGGAACTGTGCTTATAGAAAATATGGGTATCTAAAGTAAGAGTAGATAAATATATGTATGTATTGATTAATTTTAGTTATATAAAATAAATTAAAAGTATGAAGCATAATATACAATGTACATTTTCACACATTATAGGAAATACACCTTACTAAAATTATAAATATGGCACATAATTTACATTCTTGAATATTAACACACCATGCAAAATTATATCTTATAAAATCCATACCACAAGTTCTCATTACTTTTTTAATATTAAATATTTATGATTTAGTATAAAATTAAAAACATAGTATTTTATCCATGAGAATAGTTACATAATATTAGTGAGTTCAAGATTCAAAAACGCATGACATTAATCATAAATTATTTTTCTAATGTTTTCAATTTCATCCTTATTTAAATTGTATTAGACTATTAGTTGTGTTTGATAAAATATCCAAGCTTGTATGAGTTTATCCATATCATTTTTGTACAAGACAAATTTCTATGGGTATTTTCTATGTTTTAACACACTTCATTTACTTATGTATATTTGACTATTTTTTGACACATTTGAAACTGTATTAGACTATTTATAATCTTTTATAATATAGATATCCTCAAATTCATATATTATTATCTGTATGATCCTAGTCATCCACTTTTTGAGTAATTATGTGTCCATTTTGATGATTTATTTCCCCTAATACAAAATCATCAACTTATTGGTTATGTCTCAATGTCCTACTAATTCCATTGCCTATCTTTTTGTGTGTCCTATTTTCCTTAGCCTAATTTCCCACAAGTTTGATTTTAATTGGCACATTATTTATTGGTCTACCTTAGCACATATTTTCCTATATAAAATTATAAATACAAATCACTCATAGTAATTTACCAATGGATATTAAAGTAATAATCAAATAGATAACCTTTCATAAATTTTAGTCATTCATTGATCAAATTTATTACTACACTTTTGAGGGACCTTGTTCATTGAATCTAAAAGAGTCTACATCACTTCAATACTTTTGTCATAAACATATTGGATTCAAATATATATTTATATAATTTTCATGTAGTTGCATTGGATTTTTTATGGAGAAAAGGCGGATCCTTTCTCTCAATTGGATGTTCACTTACATGCATAAGATAACTACATTGAATCTAATTTTGGGCATGTATTTTATGTAACTACAACTCCTCAAGGGGTATTTTGAGTTAGATAGCATTGTACACATTTTTTATTTCTTATTTTGATGGCTATGCCAATGAGTGGAAGAGATAAAATTTAATGTATTATGCCCATCAATTCCACACAACAATCACACAACCCTACTTAGCATCAATTTATGTACCTACTCAAAAACGTGTATAATAAAAAATAGAAAATAAGATACATTTTGTTTCAAGGTAAAAATTCATTAGCAATGGATGGTATATATTTGGTTATTTATTTTGTATAAATTCATCATAATGTTGGTTATTTCCTAGTGATTGTTAATATTTAAATTTAACACAAAGCAACACAATCACATATGGAACATAGATGTACTTAAAAAAAAATTAAATATAAAGTAAGTGTGTTAGATTCTAATTTGTATTGCATTTTCATTTTTATTATATGATTTAATATTTTCCTATTCTATTTTTTCATATTTTTAGCAATAAGATAGATTTAATTATTGTTATAGATTTGTATATCGTAGATATATCTTGTGTATTAGAAAAAATTACTAGTTCATGTTTTAATTTCCTTAAAACCATAAATATTTAGAACATTTTGGTGAGCCCCTTCATTATTTTAATGATAGAACCTAAGGTTTTAATAATTCTTATTTCCCTAGGGTCTAATTTTATGATATTTTATTTTGTTAGGGTTTCATTTAAATCATCTCCTTTTATATACCTTAATACCAAGACTTCCTTGGATCATATCATGATTCATTTACTTCTATTTGGTCCACTTTACATTGATACATTTAATTTCCCTCCTCTTAAGGTAACCCTTATATTTTTCACTATATGATGTTTCATTATGGGGTAAATGTCATAACAACTTGATGGAGTAGGCCACACAATATTAATAACCCTCCCTTATTTCCTTGAAAAGTGGGGTTAATCAAAACACCTCTCCTCAAGCTTATAATCTCTCCCTTGTCCTAGTATTATTTTAATTTAAGTACCCAAACTTATGAGCTTATGTAATAACGCCATACTACCCAAGTCAAGTTTTCATATTATAGTTTCTCAAAGGATTATTCATTTTCAAATAATATTGTGTGATGCTAATTTTCCAAGTGATTCTTAACCAAATTAATATAATTAAATTACTTAAATGTTCATAATAATGAAATATATAAAATAATTAATAGCATAACATTCAGATTTATAAAAGAGAAAAATATTTGATAATAATGATGAAGTCACTTTTAAGGGGTGACCTCTAGAACAATGAAATAAAATTATAATTTTTAATATAATAACTCCTATATAAACTCTACTTATCCATTTTTATTCCATAGGCTAACCATACTAAGAACATAGAGAAATGTAATACGATAATATGAAAGGTATGTAAGCCACAAGTCGGTCATACATATCCCTAGATGCACTATAGATTAAATGTGTATAAATTACTTTGTTTTTATTGTCAATACTTTTAAATATTTTTATAATTTATCTCCTTTCAATTATAATATTTTTCTTCCAAATATATCATTGACCAACACTTTGCCTTATACATTTAAGTTTAAATGAAATTTTTAGGAATAAAGAGGGTCCTCAGAGATAATGGCTTGGGATTTAAAACTTGTAGTGAGGCAGTCATAAATATAATTGGATTTTATATTAATTATCTTACACATTTATATATGTTCATAAAAGGATTTGAAAATCAATCATAAAGATTCCTAGAAACAATTACATTAAACATAATTGTTGGGGCTAAAAGGTTATTTATGCCTTGTCAAGTGATGTATAATGGATTTAAGTACATTATTTAACTTGGTAGACCATGAATTAATTAAATAAATGTAATTACATATACATTAAATATATGATTAAAATATGTTCATGATGGTTTCATGTATATGTTTCTTGTAGACAATCCATCTTTCTAGTTTTTAAAATTTGTGGAGGCCACAAAAGAACTTGTATTATAACTTGAAAAAACAAAACCAAAGATTATTACACCTCAAAAATATATTCCCATGGAATTAATTCATAAACATTTTTTGTGTTAAATTAGTAATACCAATGAGGCCAGTCATGCTCAAGATTAAGAATACAAAGATGAGTACTGACCTAATAGCATAAATGAGAAATTGTAAAAACTAAAGATTACACCACGTGGTCCTAGAGAGTATATAGATGACATGAGTATATTTAGTATTGTAAAATTATACTTTAATCCCCATTATTATAGTAAAACTTTTCTAACAACCATGCTTAATGATATACCATCTTCTAAGGAGAAAAGAAAAGAATTTATGACAAACACTTGTTTCAACTAACCAACCTAAAAAATCTTTGGGTCCACCATGTAACATATTTCAAAAATATGGAATCAAATTAAAATGTATTAAATAAATGGTATAAAAGTTAAAGTCTTAGGAAAAAATGAGAAAGGTATTCAAGGACCCATCATCCTAAATTCCCATCAAGCCAAACTAGGTCGTAGCTATACTAAAGAGATTAAAGTTGAATAAATACCATTCTATGTGGACCATGGGACTTTTAGTGCTTATAATAATTTTTTTGTGTTAAAAATATAAAATTTACATGCCCACTTCTCTAAATTTATTACATATCTCACTAAAATTAAGTTTATAATGCTACATCTAATAAGAAACAATCACACTAATATCATTTTTTTATCAAACACATATGTTATGTTGTTAATAATGGCTTACTAGATTCATATCATAATGGAAATATTTTTTTATTTTGAACATACATAATATAATGATTATTCAAGGTTTTTTTTTACTTGTACTTTATACATATGACCATTGGTTTGATAATTGAATTTTAGGACATTGTGATAGAATTTCTTTTTCCATCTTACATGACTTGAATTTTATTTTATCGACCAATCATCATTCATATATTCTATACTTTTGATAATTTATTGGAACTTGTTTTTTAATATTTCCTATTGATTATTACTCTCATAATTTTGCATTTTTTTACATGTTACTTTATTTTATTTTTTCATGTACACACTTGATGCTTATTTTTCTTATCTTATTATCTCACCACATATCCTTAGAACCTTTATTTAACATGATTTATATGGGAAAAGGGATTAAACACATTAACATGGTAAAATATCATACATCTATATATGACACACGATTTAGATACTTTATTTTAATTATATCTTGTCTACTTCAAGGATATATCATCTCATATTGGCCTACACATTGTTTATTATGGGAATCATACCTACACATTACTCATGAGTTATTCATGTGATAGATATTGTATCAAAGAGGACAACATAATATGTTCTCAATCATATGGATCTTATATATTACCTTTGTGGGAATCATACTGATGCATGTCTTGTGAACTTCATTGACTATATCCTTACCTATCTATTTCCTTTAGGGGAATCATACTTATTTGTCCTCCATGAAATTTATTAATGAATATATTATATATGTGGATTATATCATACCCATATGTCTATTAATATTATACAAAATAAAACATGAGATTATGTTATCATGCATATACCTAATGCAATGATGATGCCACATGCAATTTCTCTATTGACTTATATTTACCAGCAATGGGAAAGATTATTTAATAAAATGATTAAAATGGAAAAAACATTAGTAAGCATATATATATATATATATATATATATATATATATATATATATATATATATATATATATATATATTAAAATTTATTGATAGATACATATCATGTTTATATACCTATGCTAGTGATTTGTCATAAACATGTTTACACGCTTGATTCTCATGGTATTATTTAAATGGGTGAGATGTAAGATATAAACATTTGAAATGATCATTAAATTTTAAGTGTTATGTGACTACTTTCATGCCCACACCCCAAGGGACATTGTCACATTGGTGGTATGCACTATGTTTGGGGAAGATTAATATAGAGACTTTGTAGTTATGTCTTTTTATATTTTTTCATTTATCATATAGATATACTTAAATTGATTAAACATATCATACTATTGTCTACATCTTATGTGTTGCATGATTATATGCATTTTATTATTACATATGACTATTACATTACATATCATCTTGTGTGCATATGATTACTTAATTGGCTAATTTTTGTACTTGTGTGTGTTCCTTGTCAATGTCTTTTATAGTCCTTGGAAATATAGGATCCTATATTCATCATGTTATATTATGTCAACATCACTTCTAAGTTAAATTTCCTTGCATAATGATTTATTGTGCTATGTGTGGTTACATAATTGTGTTCACATTTCTATACCATATTATGCATGGTCCCTTAATCCTTGTGTAAATACATATATTTAGTACAATCTTTATTTCAAAATACTTTGAGTAAAATTTACATGTATATATCTCAGACCATGATTTATATACTTAGTGTGGAATCTCTCTTGGTCTTATGATTATCTTATTGATAATATTTTGGATACATGACACATGTATCCTATCATATTTAGACTTATTTTCCATATTATAGAGATATTTGGCCATTTTTTCATCATGGATTATTTTTAGGCATCAATTCGGTACTTCCATTTATAATCAATATCAATTATTTTACTGACTGAAGATTATTTAAGTGACCAAATCACATTTTTTTTTTATTTTGGGCATGTTTCACTTTTTGACTACTTTTTGGCATGTTTAAACTTATTTTTCTTGGATTTGTGTGCCATTAGGTCCTTAATTGAAAGTTATAGACTCCTAGATATACATAGATACTATAATATATTTGGAAAAAATAACTACACATTGTCAAAGTCTATATAAGATTAAATAATACATATACATAATTATTAAAGATAAATTTTAATTTTACAAAGGTTAATTTAAATATGCATGGTTGTAAAAATAGAAATATAGGATAAAGAGCATCTAGGATTACATCTATAATTATGAAAATTTGCATTAGTGACATAACTACATTCAATTTTGAGACATCATCATAGTATTTACAATGTATTATAATGTTTGGTTAGTCAACAAGGATTGACCAAGGTTAGTCCAACTCAACCCTTTGGATTGAAATATAGATTTGATGTCAAATTTCTTATATATAAGTAGTTTTGAGAATATTGGTGTACTTGCATACTTCAAGAGTTGTTAAAAGCTAAAAAAAGACATTAATATCATATTTGTATCATTCCAAAATAAAATAGGAGCTCATTATGTGCCATGTTAACCAATTCATGTTAGTATTGGTTATTGATAATGAAGTAAAATGATAAAACCTACAAGGATATTATAGGTAGAAATGAGACATAAACAAAGCATTTATATAGTCCTTAGATGTAGCTTTTAGTTAACCATAACTTCAAATAATGTGGAAAATAAGTTAATATCCTCTTTATCTCTTATCATACAATCATTTCTATATTAATCCTATATTATTGTCATAGCTCAAATCGATTGCATGAGCATTTTAGTATATTATACAAATCTCAAATAAATAATTATTTTAATCATTTATATCCTATTAGGGTTGTAAAATCAAATTAGGGTAAAACATATTGGTGAATCCAAATATTTATTAGACCATCCTTCCAATGTTTCATATTTATTTTTTAATGTTTTTAAATTAATTTCTAATTTCCATACACAAAAATATATATCACCTTTCAAAAGTTTTATATTTTGTTACATTATGTTCTAGTCTAAAAAACTACTTAAGTATTAGTAAGGGATATGAAACTAATTATTTGTAGTTATGATTTGCATATTATATCTGGATATTTATTTTTATGATTATTAGTAAATACTATTTGAACTATATTATTAAATTTTTAGAGATGACTATGAATGGCTCTAAAAACTCCTTCCTACCTAGGGCCAATTCAAAATATCTCTACCTTGATTCCAAACACTTCAATGATGGATGCCTAGAGCTAATGCATCTACTCTAGTTGATAGAATTTGAACTGGATATACCCTATTATGGGTCAGGTCTATCTATTAAAGGAGGGATGAACCCTTAGCTATCTCCCCCCTCACTGTCTAAGTCTAATAGCTTATAGTAATAGGTTACAGCTATAATCATCTCTCTAGATGTGATTCATAGCCTCTCCTTAATGGTTAGAGGTGGTGTTACTCCCCCACATGCCCCATCCTTATGCTCAAACCCAAATTTAGTCCCTCTAGTAGATAAGGGTTTTTTCTTCATGGGGTTGAAAGCTACAATGAGCTTGAAGTAATTATCAAAATATTTTATTGAGATGGCTCTAAAACCGATGCCTAGATCTGCACCCAAGGATCTCAAACCTACTGCCTTTATTATAGTGGTGGTATTTGATGAGGAGGCATCTTAGAAAGTGAGAAGAGATAAATTTTTCTTTGCTACCCATGGTATCATTTATAGATTCACAAATCTCTAGCCTAAACTCCAAGATCTCCATGCCTAGATCTCAAAAAATTAGCCATCTCTCTTACAAGGTAGACTTGAGATTTATCCTAGTGCTAAGAGTTTTTTTTTACTATTGCAAGGACAAGAATTTGATCCAAAATCAAATATGGAGTTTGAATCTCCACACATTAATCATAAAAAATTGGTACCCCTTCTTTAACCCCCTTACTAAATCTCTAAATGAAAGACCTATATGGATTTATCTACCTTAATTCCCTTTCCAATTATGGTCTAAATCTAGCTTTAAACTCATAGGTAACTCCCTAGGAAAATTTATGCAAACACACCCAAGCACTACTATTTTTTCTCATACCACCTTTGCCAAAATATGGTTAATTTTGACACCTATAAGGATCTACCTGAAAAGTTTATTTTTCAATTAGGTGACCATTCTTGGTCCCAACCCCTCGATTATGAAGGTTTGTTATTATGATGCCATAGTTACTTCAATACAGTGCATTTGACTAAATATTACATAAATCATAGAAGAAAGAAGGAATCTTCCTAGTAGTCAAACTTTTACCCCACCCACCTCACTATGAATTCACTTTCATCTAAAATTGATGACTTGGATTCATCTTCACATGAACCTAAGCCTACTACTCATTCTGATCAAGTCAAACTTCTTGTCACAAAGGGGGACCCCAAGGCAAACACTCCAAGTAGGAGAGGGATAGTTTTAGCATTAGAAACCCATGTTACAACTCTTTCTAAGGGTGTTAACATTCTTACTAAAATAGAAAGGGTAGAACCATTGGATGGATCTTTAGTGGTAGACAAATTTTAGCCCTCAAAACCTTTTGAAATTATTTTATCTTTAGCCACAGATTCAGTTGAAGACAAAGGGGAGTGGACTAAAGTGTATAATAAGAAAAATGGTAGAATATATGAGTCCAATATGACCCTTGATTTAGGGTGGGGTAGTGGATGAATCTCATGGTTGTGTTGTGTGGATGAATCTTGGAAGCAGAATATTGGTGGAATGTTTCCTACTGGGGCTTTGATGGTAGATAAACCTTTTTGCCTATTTTGCTTAGGTGAAGTGGATGATAGTGGTATGAAATGTTTGGTACTCTTTTGGGTACATGGATCTGCAAGTTCAATGTTTGCTCTCTCATGGTCATCATGAGAGGGCCATTGTTTTTTCTTGCATTGCGAAAGTTTTGTAAAATCTGAAGAGTGGTGGAATCTTCCCTATTTATTAGCAAATCATGGTCGTGGCTTGCTATTAAGTTTTTGCACTCTATTGGTTCTTAGTTTTTTGATCTTTCATGTCAATCTTTTGAGATTTTTTGTATTGAGTATGGGACCCTTAACCCATTTTTAACCTATAAAATAAAAAATTAGTAGTCATATTATTTTGTGTGATCAGTTATATTGGAGGATATTTGCATATGTTTATGAATTTACTATGATCATGTTTGACTATGATTTCATTTTCAAATTTATTTTCATTATCTTAATTCACTGATAATTACAGATTATGAGTATTTTATTACTTGTTATAAGCTTAGACTAACTACCTTTTATTTGATTGAGGTGGTTGTAGGATTATTTTACCCTCACAAAGTGGTACTAAGGGAGAGTATCATAGGGGAGGAGGGTGAGGATATCATCATTAAATATTGAGAGAACTGGACCAGACCCATACACACACACATCACATGCTTAATTTCTTAGATAAAATAAACAAAAATAATTATTATTCTAAAATGTTGAATGTTGTGTGCATTGTTTGTCCTTATGGCAAGGCATGTTTTCATTGTTTTATTTCATTACTTGTATTAATTAGTATAGTATGTTAAGTCTATGTATTGGCTAGTTATGTTTCTTTAAAATCTTTATAGAAACTAAGCTATATTGTGTTAACCTTAGATGCATTCTATTTTATAGATTTAATTTGTGTTTGTTGATATTTTTTAAAATTGTTTACTTTATGCCCCTTTTTGGTGACTTAGTGGGGAGGTGAAATAGGGTGAAATCACCTAAAACAATTTAATTAAAATAATTTTGTGACTTTGGAACTTTGGATTTCTTTGTTAAACATTTATTATAAAATTACAATGAAATTAAAAGGAGAAGAAATTAGATTTTAGTTTTGTTGAGTTGAATTTTACATTTTGAAATGATGAAGAGGTTACATGTGGAATCCATGTTAGAAATTAGGGAATGGTAATAAAAATTAGTGCGAAAAATATGTAGATTAGGTGGAAGTAAAGGTGAGTTTATAATGAAGCACTTACAATTTAGTAGGAGAGGCTATTGGCCATGAAAAACATGGTTGGAATTTGGGAGAATAATAATAAGAAGGAAAAATATGAGAATGAGAACATGATAGGAAGGGGAAAAATAACCATTTCACACATTTATGTAACATCTATTACATAACCAGGTTGGTTGAATTTTGTGTTTATAATTTTGGGTTTGATTGTCCATTTAGTTTAACAAGCAAACAAAATAATATATGGTTATTTATTTGGGTTATTTACTTCATTTAAATGTGTGTAATGGTATTTTTCTTATATAGAACTAGGGTTTTAGGTTTATAGGCCTAGGAATGGAACTTATATAGAACTAGGGTTTTAGGTTGATAGATCTAAGGATGGAACTTAGTTCCATCCATAGGCCTATAAACATGATATTGATCCTGTGTGTGATGAAAATTATATTTTATTGGTAAATTTATTCATTAGAACATAGGGCTTTCAGTCTATAGACCTAGGGATGGAACTCATCTCCATCCATAAGCCTATAGAGATGAGATAGAGTCTATATTATAGAATAAAATTGGGTATTTTAAAATTATATGAGCCTATAACATAAGTAGATAACATATGTAGTATTGTTAAGTATGAAACTTGATTGAAAATTATTAAGGGAGATACACATTATACCATGTTTTCATCCTTGTAAATTAGAAATGTTGGGCAAGATCCATAACTAATAAAAACTTAAATTCAATAAGGATTATGCATGCATATGTTTCAATTTAGAACTTAAACCATCTACCTTTTTGATAAAATCTCACATAGTCTGAGCACGATATAGGTAAGTTATAGTATCCACTTCTAGTGGGTTATATTTGGAGACTGCTTGAGCACTTATGTTGATTACTAATTTTTAGAAGGGTGATATAAAGCATAGTTATGTTTAGAACATTTGTTATTCTATGATATATTTACTTATGTATGTATGTATATCAAAATAAAAACATGTAGTTGTATTCTTTTAGTTTTAAAGACTCATCTTGGGATATTTGACCTTCAATACAGAGTATATATTGAAAAACTATGTGTGTGTGTGTGCGTGCACACGTGCATGTGTGCGTGTGTGTGTGTGTGTGTGTGTGTGTGTGTGTGTGTGTGTGTGTGTGTGTGTGTGTGTGTGTGTGTGTGTGTGTGTGTGTGTGTGTGTGTGTGTGTGTGTGTGTGTGTGTGTGTGTGTGTGTGTGTGTGTGTGTGTGTGTGTGCATGTGCACGTGTGTGTGTGTGTGTGTGTGTGTGTGTGTGTGTGTGTGTGTGTGTGTGTGTGTGTGTGTGTGTGTGTGTGTGTGTGTGTGTGTGTGTGTGTGTACATACATACATACATACATACATACATACATACAAGTATTCACACACACACACACACATATGTGGATTTTAGTAGACCTATATATTATTGATTTTGATAATAAAATATTATTATATATAAGTGATAATATTAGTTCCTTGGAAAATTATTTTATTGGTATGCATAAATGAATATATATGTATATAGATGTTTATATATACATATACTAATGGATACATTTAGTTATGTATGAAAATGCATGGTTCAAACAAATATTGAGATATTTAGTTAAACATATATTTTTTTCCATCAGGATGATTTTGTATAGCCATAGGTTATATGGGAAATTATAAGTATAAATTATATAAGTGACTATATTTATTTGAAGAGGATGATCATCCATTAGTTGTATGAATAATTAATAGGATTTTAAATAAAGTAGATTGGTGAAGAGATATATATGTATATTAAAATAAACATGCTTGAATGTTGTATTATTTCTAATGGTTTTTTGATATATATAACCAGTAGGGCGTATATTGTATATGAAATATATACAAGTTGTATTCATTTACTAGTTAAGATATGGGATTATTTCATGTAATAGGAAATGATGGAATAAGTTTAGATAGAACAAGATGTTTAAGAAGTATAGAATAGCTTAATAAACATGACTTATGTCTATGATCTATCTTAAGACTTAATTTGTTTATATTGTGAAATTAGTTGGATACTATCATTTATTATAAGATTTCTGTTTGAAAGGAAAAGAGAGATGTTGTGAAATATATATAGTGTTTTCTATCTTCAATTATTGCACTAGACCTATTTGCATTTATGGTTTGAATATAATTTATTAAAATAACTTATACATGAAATTGATGAGTTTGAAGAAATAATATTATTGAATAATGATTGCTTATACCTTACATAATTGTTTGCATTTATGTATATTGCAATTTGTATTTATTATGTCTTAAATTGTGTATGTGAAAATTGTTAGGCATGTTTCATAGATAACAGGTGATAGATATATGAGGGTGTTGACTTGTAACTCATATATCTACCCCTTCATATCATCTAATAAATTTTGATTCATTAGCATAGTGTTTGTGAGTGGAATTGACTCGGATCCATGTGAGATCTAATTTCTTTAATGAAATTTTTGGCCAAAGTAATGTTATAGTTGAGACATTTTCTTTCCATAGTACTTTTTAGTTTACATGTGTATGTTGATGCCATATTAGATAGAGGATTATTTTCCATGGTCTATCTGACTATTTCATGTATTAGTGATTGTACACACACATGTTTCAATTGATTTCTTGATATTTGCATTATTTTTATCTACCCCTCTATGAAGGGAATGGATGCTCCCAGTGGGGAGCTATGCAGACGATAGATAGACTATGGTTGGAGTAAAATCATTTGATGATGCTCTCCCTCTCTTCATATATTCAACCATTTATGAATCATAATCATGGAAATTTTTATGGATCATTGAGTTGTTTATGAGAATTATTTATATTGTTATACATGTTATCTTGTATATTTGACCTTGTACTAAAATGTAATATGAAGTAAATTATTATTGATGAATATTCAGCACAAAAGTGGTTGTGAGATATGTAAATAATTTTGAATGTTATAATAGTAGTGGTTGTATGATTATTTATAGCTGAATTTATGGATTTTTCAGTGATATGATGTACTTGACTCTATCCACTATTCATTATATGAGAAATAGTCATCTTGTATTCTATTAGAGACTATTTGAAAACTAAATGGATCATATTTTTAACTAGTGGATTGATACATTTTTGTATTTATTGCTTCATATACATTTATTAGTCAAATAATAAATTTAAAAATAATTGTGGATGATCTTATAAGTAACCTATATGGATGTTAACAAAAATTAACACTTTTATGTAACCCACAGGGGTTGTAACATTGTGGTATTAGAGTGAATGCTTAATGATTGGACCTAATGATTCCAATAACATTAAATTAGTTCTCCTAATTTTAGTGAGGATAATGGTGAAAGGTAAATTGAATGGAGAGGGGAATTCAAAAACAAACCCTCAAGCTAATTCTAATCAACTAACAACAAAACAAGCTATAAAAATTGATTGAATACTCATTATCATGAATGAGACCAGAGACATGACAGAAGATTTAGAGCAATAATTTCATAGAACAATGGAGTAAAATAAACATGAGATTATAGAAAAACATCCAAATGATTAGGAATATCCTCAATATTAGGGGCATGATGAGGAACAATAAGTATCAAGAGATCAAGTATCTATATATTTTATGATAGATATGAAGAAAGTGAACCCACCCAAGTTTGATGGTATAATATTGGGTGATTGAGATGAAGCTTGTCTCACTAAAAGGGAAAAATATTTTGAGATACAAAATTATTCTAAGGTGACCAAGGCCATTTAGGGAGCTTGCCAACTTTCTAGTGAAGCAACAACTTGATAGGCTAATAAGAAGCTTGAGATGAGACTTGATTCCACTATCACTACTTGGGAGCATTTTTATTGAAACAATTAATGGTTAAGTGGTGTTATTTATGTACCCTTAATAAATTAAATTACATTGGTTAAATAATAATAGATTTTATTATTTATCATCAATTTATCCTTATGTAAATAAATAATAAAATATATCAAATGATAATTAGAGAAGTTGGACCCATTAATATGGTGGTTGGAAAAGGTCACATTATAATGGTCAGATTATCTTGTATGTATAATAAAGAGTTTATATTGTAAGATGCAATTAAAAAATGAGATTTTAGACAAATGATGAAATGTGGAGAACACATTTCCAAGTCATGTGAAGATTGATTGAGAAGAAGTGAGAGGAAGAAAGTCTGTATTAGGTATTTGTTAGTTTCTCATAATATGAATAATCATTGTTGATTTTTTAGATCTTGAAGTTTTTCCCATGTATATCTTATGTTGGTTTCATGTATGCCTTTTCTCTTGATCTCATATCTAGATCTATTGTTCATATGCATTATTTTTTTTCAATTTATCAAGTTTGTGACTCTTTTTAAAGCACAATGACTACCCTAGTTGTACTTTGATTAAAAAAATAATATATTTATAGAATATGAAGAAATAATATTTATCAATAAATGAATACTAAGAGTAATTCAATAAAAATTTGAAGTATGTTCTGCAATATCAGAAAGATAAAATTTTTAGATCAGGAAGTTCATCATGGGATTAGAACCCAAAATAAGATGTGAAGTGGATGTCCATGGAACATCCACCATGGACTAGGTCTTCAAAGAGTTAGTTCAGTAATAAAAAAAATTGAAATCACTTATTGAGGTCAGATAAAAATTGAAAAAGAAGTTTGGAAGATTAGATATAACATTCAAGAAAAAGAACTAGAAATAGAATGGGAATTCCATGAACTAATTTAATATTTAGAATGCAAGACTCAGTAATGCCTCAAGGAACAAGAAAATTGGAAATCATTTTAGAGGACTCAATGGAGTTAATCAATCTGAGAGGAAGAGACAACCTGATGGATGTTTTACATGTGGAGGAGATTATTATGTTAAAGATTGTCCTCAGTGGAAGACATATGTTATAAATAAGAATTAATCCATCTCTATATCATTGTATGGAACCTTTCATTAGTGAATTCATGTATAAATTGACAATCATCAAATGGAACTTCAATATTATACCATTGAAGTATCAGGTAATTTTTTTGGGAAATATATTTCTATTTTGATAGATAAAGAGCCCCTAAATATTTTCTATCTCTTAGAATGTTAACTATATTATCTAAGAAATTTGGTTTTATGGAAAATGCTTGGTCATTTAAGTATGGAAATGAATTTAAGGTCAAGGTTGATAGATGTCCTATTGACAATAAGATAAATATGTCAAAATTCACTACAATTATTGATATTTATGCAACACCAATAAGGTCATATGATGTGATCCTAGGAGTGGATTGGATCTCTAAACACAAAGCTAAGGTTGATTATTTTCATAAGAAGGTAGAATGTTTAGATTATTTGGGAAATCAAACCCAAATTTAAGGAGATCAAAGAGATTTGTATCTATGTAAAATTTTAGATATTCAATTGAAAAAGACACAATGAGAAGTATGTTAAGCATTCCTAGTCGAAATGGATGAAATTAGTAAAGATACGGAACCCTCAATAGAAGACTACCCTTTCTACAAGATTTTAAGGATGTTTTTCTAAAGGAATAACCATCTCTATCTTCCAATATGGAATTTGACTTCACCATTGATATCGATTGAGGATTAGAACCACAATTTAAGGCTCCCTATAGAATGATAAAAACTAAGTTAATCAAGTTAAAAGCTCATCTTTAGGAGTTGTTGGCCAAAGGGTTGATTTGGCCAAGTGTTTGACCATGGGGTGTACTTGTAGTCTTTTTCAAAAATAAGAATGTAACCCTTTGTCTATGGATTAGCTACTATATGCTAAAAAATTCAAGATTCAAGAATAGATACCATTTACCCTGCATTGATGATATGTTTGATCATATATGTAATGAAATAGTATTTTTAAAGATTGATATTCATGTCAAGTACCATAAATTGGAAAAACTAGAGAGAAAGATGTTCCAAAAATAGCTTTCAAGACTCACTATGGGAATTACAAGTTAATAGTAATTCCTTTCATATAAACTAATGTACTTGTAGCATTCTTGAACCTCATGAGCAGTGTGTTCATAAATTACCTTGATCAATTTGTGCTAGTCTTCCTTGATGATATTCTCATCTATTATAAAAGTGAAGAAGAGCATGTTGAGCATTTATGTTTGGTCTTGTAGCAGTTATGAAATCATAAACTTGATGGAAAATTATCTAAGTGTGCCTTATTTCAAAATAAAGTATAATACTTGGGATATTATCTCTATAGAATGAATTTTTATGTATATAGCCAAGATTGGAGTCATTATGGAGTGGCCATCACCCAAAAATGTACATGAGGTGCATAGTTTCATGGGTTTATGAGTGTTTTACAATTTTATGCCAAAAATATCAAAGATAACTAATCAGATGACCTCTCTTTAGTATAAAAATAACATTATGTTTGGTCTAATAAGTGTAGAGAATCCTTTTAGATTGTGAAAATGAGGCTTACTTCAGCACTAGTGTTACGGATTTTGGATCTAAATGGTCATTTTTTAGCTATAACATATGTATCAAGAGATGGTTTAGGAGGCATGTTTATCCTTGATGGTTCAGTTGTATCCTATGAATCAATGAAATGGAAGCCTTATGAGGCAGCTTATATACCACATGACCTAGAATTAGCTTCTATAGTTCATGATTTGAAATTTTAGAGACATTATTTATTGGCAAATCCTTTCAAACATAAAACTAATAATTTGATACTTAAGTATATATTCATCCAACTTAACCTTAATGCTCATCAAAGGTGATGGTTAGAATTTTTATTAAACTATGATTTTGACATTAACTACATTAACGTAAAAGAAAATAGAGTTAATATTCCCTTAGTCATATAAGGTATTGCTATAAACCAAATTTACACCCTTTTTAAGCTAGTTCAAGCCTTCCAAATTTGGAATAACAAGGAAATAATCTTAGGCTATGGGTGGCCTAAACTTGGATTGAATCTCTAGGTTAGAGGATAGCTCCCCTTAATGAATCACTTAGGCTCATTCACTACTCTACTAAATTTATAATAAAAGAGAGATAAACCTAATATAATGGAGTTGATGTACAAAATATACTTGACCATAACCAACTAGTTTAAAATGCACTTCAAACATGAGACTAACCTACAACAAATACTACTCTAAATCTACCTCTCTACATCAACATTCCACATGAAGATTGTGAAGAATGCTTGGGATAGGATGATTAGACAAGAGGTCATGAAATGAAACTAATTACAAAACAAATCACTCAAAATTTACACCTCACTTAGACACTTAAAAAGACCTATAAAAAGGATTTCAGACTAAACATGAATGCTAGATAAGGACAACATACCAAGAAAGTAAAGCTAATCACTTGAAAGATCAAACTAATCATGAACACACATTAAAACTCATCAAATGAGGAGGTAAAATAATAGTTTATCATTTATCAAAGGTTTTAAAATGGGTAGGTCTTTGACATACCTAGATGGTGGATAAAAACATAGCCTATCAAGGCTGAATATGTAGAGAAATCTAAGAGAAGAAGGAGAAAGGGGCATATGAAAGAGAGATGACAAGTGTCTCATGAGTTAAAATAAATAAGAGAGCTGTGAAATTGTCTCATCTAGTCTTAAAGGACAATTATTTATCTCCTAAATATTCTTTTCTCTTCCAAGTGGCATGGGAGATTGAAAATTTCTTGACACCTTTATTTGCTCTTCAAAACTGCCCTTTGTCTTGGCTTGCGAATGGACAAGTGGCCCTCTTTATTATCAAGTCATGTTCAGTTACATTATAGATCTACTATTGACACCTTTCATTAATTTTATAATCTCTCCCAACTAACATCTCAGTCGAAATAATCAAGTAACTCCTTAGGTGTCTTAAAACCCCTTTGTCTCATGAGGCTAATCTTGCTTACAAGTTTAAAATATTGAGTTTTTCCCCATAAAGGCATTATATCTCCATGGATTTCCTATTCACATCATATTAGACCTGAAAAAATTCATTTCAAGGTATCAAACACTCTCTAAGACTTCATTTTGCATCAAAAGCTCTCATTTGGCCCCATTCTTTGTAGCCCTAAAAATGTGTAAACCTCCTTGTGTATAATAATGTAGAAATTCTACTAGGAAAATAAATAAATTTTAAGGAATTATTATCCCCTTATATTTCCAATCCATGTTTCATATCTTGACTCTGAGTGGAGGTGTCCTTTTTTATGTTATTCTCTCTCGTTAGTTAGGTCTCCTTGCTTAGAAATTGAGTTTTGGGCCAAAATCACTCCCACACAATTTAAACTTAGGAAAATCATGTGATTAACTTTAATCATGATAATAACATTATCTGTGCTAATTTTAATCCTTGAATACCCTATATGGATGGGTGAACCATGAAACGGTCCAAATGCTTAGTCTAGGCACTTATGTAGACATGAGTGATAGTTGGAGTGTTTGGGAAGAAATTTGTAGGATATAATGCTTGTAAATGGTTGTTTTAGACTAGAAAAATTATCAAATAACTTCATCCCTTGAAATTATATCTCTTGAAGTAATTTATAAGACTATAGATAGGCTTCTTAACCTACAAACTAGTGCATTTTTCCCTTCTTGGCTAACTTGGAAACTTCTAGAGCTCATAAAAATTATTAAGAAGAATAAAAATGTGATTATAAGGTTTTTTGACATTTATAAATTATTTACCAACCTTTTTACTTTGTTTGGAGGCCATTCCATACTCTACTTCTTCATAAACAAGCCTATAACCCTATTTTTTGAGCAATTTTGTACAAGTTTGCCTTCAGCTGTACCATCAAGTACATTATTAAAGTTCCCATGAGAGTTGGGAAGGTCAAAATTTTAATTAAATGGTCAATTGAATCCATAAAAAGTCATTTTAATTTCTCTTTCTTCCATTAGGTCACCTTTTGCTTTCTAGGCATCATGTGAGTGCTTTAAGGTCTTAGCAATGATTCACATATTAGAAGCCACTATCTTAAGAAAAAATGCCCACATTTTTTAGGGACTAAACCATGATAACCACCCCTAATATCCTTGTCAACTATTCATCATTTCCTAAGATATATAAGAAAAATTTGATAGCCTCTCGAGTTAGCAGACTATGTTAGTGAGGTTTAGAGAGATAATTTGAGTGTAGATGATGTGAAATTAGTTGAGATTGGATCCAAACACCTATATGAGACCCAAAAAACCTATTATGACATATTATCATGGTTTTTATTCTTTTTAAACTCTTCAAAGTGTTTCTATATGTCTCATACACATGTCTATAGTTCTCAAATTATCTAACATAAATTACCCTAGTTGATTATGTTTGTGCTTTTCTCTATTACTAAGGAGTTCAAAGCCTTTAGGAATGTTTAATTATAGTATTTTCCAACTTATTAGGTCCTTTATGTCTCATATTACCTAATAAAACAATACTTTTCACTAATTTGAGACACACATGCCTATCTAGTGCTAGTTATGACTGTATGATTGTAGGGTTAATGGATTTGTTTTGGTCATCCTCTTTCCTATTGAGGGTATTCAAAGATTCATATAATGTTTGTTTCGAGTCCTTAACACATCCTCAGGGTCCTCATGTTTTATACTCACCTTCAACAATCATACATTTCTCAAAAATTTACACACACAGTCCTCAGGTCACTAAGGTTCGACAACTCTACCTGTACGTCTTCATTGGCATGTTGACTGAGTTTTGAGTTTCTCCAAGAATAGAGACCCTGTATTTATATTTATTGAGCCTATTTAAAATTTTCAATGCTTAAACCCACAATTTTATTCATCTAAACCTCATATATCATTTGAACATTGCATCTTCTCAATAGAACCCAAACTTCTTTACAAGCCTACACATAGGCCTGACTTTGTGGTTATGGGCTAAGTGTATATAGGATTGAAGTGTGTCTTGTTTGGTCATCTATATAAAAAAATTTAATTATATTTTTATCTTTAATTAATCTTTATAAATTTTCCATTCAATCACCTAAACTCCAACTCCATCGTCATTCATTGTATCTTTTTTTAAGCTTGAAACGAGCTTGAATTGGGTAAGCAAACCTGTAGGTTACATTTAGATTTTTAATTTATTTTTGAAATTATACCCTCACTCTATGAAATTTGGAAATTTTAAGGTCCTTAAAATTTTTAAGACATATTTAAAAATATTTTGTATTATCTGTCTACCAGTTCATTTCTTATTCTAATGCATATCTTGCATACTCTTTCTCAATGTCCTCACACAAGCTTGATTGTATATCCTAACTGTGTGGCTAAGTTTTACTTCTTTCCAAGGTCATATATTTTAATTTTATCCACTAAAATTATTTTATACTCTTCAAGGCTTAGTCTCTAATGCAAAAGTATTACATTTTATATGTTAAAGAGGCCTACAAGTTTAGATAGACCTTTAGGTCTATATTTCAATGCATAGAACATTTTTCATGATATAGGTTTGACCTTCCAGACCTAAGAAAATTTATTTATTTATCATCATATTCATTATGAGGTTAATACCCTCATAAAAATTTAACAATGCAAGATCACACCTTTTAAACTCACTTTATGTAGGGAGCTTCAAGATACACTCTTCTTATTGGGAACATTAATGCCACAAAGAAGACTGGTACAGAATAGTTAACCATATTGAATGATATTTAAGATGGTAATAGGATGTAAAACATGTAAAAACCACCATATATACAATAAAATTTTTAGAAGTTTTCAAAATTTTCAAACATTTAAGTATAAACCTTACAACTAGTTCTTGGGAAGCTCTCTTGTTTAAATGGCCTCCCACACATGCCAAATTAATGGATGAAGGTGTGAAATGCATGTGCATAACTATGATGATATTTTTCAAATAATCTTAATCTTAAATTTGTTTTAAACCACCATGTTGAGGAGAAATAATGAGTTTATTGCATTAACTAGTAGTTTTAGACCACCATGTCTTCTTAACAATTGTTCATAAAGGAGAGGGGATGGACCTAAAAACCAATGTCACAAATTTGAAGCTTACTAAGATCCCATCATCTAGAAAACAATTTATGAATAAAATCTTTCTCCTTTGTTTTTACCATCCATTTGAAATCTACCTTTGTATGTTTTTAAAGAGAGAGATCAAGAGAAGGAAGCAACTTTTGCAATTCTAGGACCTGTATTTGAAATATAAACATGGTTTTAACTTCTTAGAACCCAAGAGACACCTCTTCAATTTTTTCACCTAAATATTAGCTCTTAAAGTTTGTACAAGTGCATAAAAATGCCTCTAAAGTATTCAAATTGAATATTATGACTACTTTTTGACTTTTTGACATATATGGTAGTTATGTAACTCCTCCAAGGACCTTGAAAAGGGTCTTGTAAATATTTTTTGAATTAGTACAAAACACCTTTTTCCTATATAAAACTTACCTTAAAGTCCAAAAAATAACCTTTACCTTTCCAAATAAATGTGAAATACTTGTACAAGGTGATAAAAGGGTAAAATATGAATTTTAAGGACACCTAAGGACCAATGACACCACTTGACCAAGTCTCATTACACCATGACATGACTAGACTAGTCTAAACAAAGATAAAGTGTTACATTAGTTTCTCTAAAATTACCTTAAATGATGTTAATAAGGTTTTAGAAAGGCTTTTGGGAGACCACATAAGGCATGACAAAGCTATGAACAAGGTTTTAACACATGAAGAGAAAGTTTTTTCCTATAGGGGTTTACATTTGACCTTGGGGGTCAAAATTGGTCATCATATTACAGATTTATAGGGGTAACATGTTTGCTATGCTAATTAGACTAGTATCCTTGTCCTTCCATTGCGTAATGGAGTCACTTGTACTCAATTCAGACATGACCAGACCATGACCATGAAAAAACAAACTGATTTGACATCTAAAACACATAAAACAAGAATGAGACACACAAATTAAAATAACAAGACACACACATGTGCTAGTTAATAACTTAGGGAACACAACAAACAAGAAATCAACTAGTATGTATAACTAACCTGAAAATAATTTTTTTCTCCTAGGTCCAAGGGGAAGCCTATGATATTTTTCGCTCCTTGATATGAAAAATAGAATGAAGTAAGCTGCCTCTTAGACCTTTATCTTATTATATTCACCCTCTTCTTGCTTGCTAATCCTTTTGGCATGCTCTCAAATGAAGTAATGGTATAAAACTAGTCACATATGAGGATGAACTCAACATATGGCTCAAGATCATTCTCATGATGCCTCTTGATGGTTTTGCCTATCTCAAACATGCCCATATCTTAGATGGTAGGAGAAAAATCATTATTATCCTCTAGGGACTCTAATAAATTATATATTTGATCTTGAATGGTCTCTTATGGGTCCTTACATTATTTCTCAAGCAAGAGAGCAACCTCAACAACATTCTCAATATGTCAAATAGGAAGTATAGGACCTTTAAGAGCCTCAAATTGATTGTATATGTCTAGGAATTTATACCAAAGATCCTCGTCATTCTCTTGACCTCATTCTTAAAGAGTTACAATTTGAAGTACATCTTTAGAAACTTCTTCTTCTATTGTAGAAGTTTGATTAGTTTTCTCTACTTCCTCAAACTCACATTCTTGATCATCTTTAAAAATTAAATTTCCCTTTTCTTCACCAAGGGGAGTACCAGTGTTCAATTATTCATCATATACACTTGAATCATCTTCATCACACTCTCCTTGAAAATCACTTTCATCTACAACTTCTTCATTCACTTCCCATAGGATAGTTTCCTCTTCAAGAAGGGATATGGTGGGGGGTGATGGATAGGTTCATGAGTTAGAGAGGGAGTATGAGGTATGATGGATGGCTCAATAATTATCTTTGTAATGGAGTATTATTATACAAATGCTTTAAGATAAATCAAGTTTAGTTGGGATTTGAGTGCCCCTTTCTCTTCAACAACCATTTCATATTTCTCATAGCTTTATTGAGGTTCTTCAATAGCTATAACTTGATTTTCAAACTTATCAACTATGACCTCCTTATTATTTTGGATATCTTATTGAATAGACTTCCAAGATGGAAAAGCTAGAGAATCTTGAGGAGAGGGAAATATATCTTGAATAGGCACAAAGTTTCCTTTGGTTTCAATCCCTAAATCTTGACTTGATTCAAGTCTCTTCATTTTCAACTTCAACTCTTCAATTCACTTGTGTATACTCTCTTGGAATAGTTTTTATTGAAGATGGTTAGTAACATCATGAGAATAAGGAGCACAAAAAGGCTGATATGGAATACAATAGAACTCTTAAGGAGGGAGGGGAGGTACTTGCATAGGTTTAAATTCTTCCTTGACTTCAACTCCCTAATTAATTCTTGTCTCACCTTACTTATTCCATGATTTCACCACTTGATTCTAACTTGGGTTCTTGAAAGACTTCTTGGATGGTTCTTGTGGAAGAGGATTAGAATCTTGGTTCTCAATAATAGGATGTTCAACAACGATCTCCTCCTTTTGAATGTTATCTTGGATTGATTTCTAAGAAGGGAAAGTTTGAGGAGTATAAGATGGATTTGAAATAATTTGAATCTCACTTGAAATGGTCTCTTGGAGAAGAATAGGTGGTACATATAAGTACTAAGGTGGTATATGTGAAGACACATAGGACTGATAGGATTGAACCTATTGTCCTTGATGAAATCTTAGCTTATCTTCTATATTTTTAATGAGACCTTTTACATACAGCATTTCACTTGAGATGCTTTTCCAATTTTCTCTTTAAATAGGTGTCCATTCTCCTTTCATATAATGAGTCTCTCATATTATAAATGAGATGACTAGGGATTCCTTAACCATATTAATTTTATGTTTTACTCCCTATCATGTACCTCTCATATCCCAAGAGAGTTTACTTAAAAATTAAAAGAGACTGGTTTGAAAAGTGGATATGTTGGTTAGGGATATCTTGATCTTGAAAATTCTGATCATATGCAACATAATAGTAATGTAAAGGGAATGCGTGTTGATCATAGGATTGATATGAATCATAATAAGGTTGATATGGATCATAGTGAGGCTGATAAGGCTCATTATAGGACTAATAGGGAATACCATAGGCTTGAGATGCCTCATCAGCTTGCATGAAACTAAAATCAACTTAAAACTTAGCCATAGCAACCTCATCAAGAAAATAAATTACAGATATAATTTTGAACAATTGACTAGGATGCTAGAACTAGTTGAATGAACACAAAGTCACCATTAATATTTTTAATGCCTCTAAAGGCTGATATGTATAAGAACAACAACAACAATCCTTCCACTACTTTGGACCTTAATCCCATCGAGCATTTGAAAATTGTTATCAACCAAATTTGTACCCTTTAGAAGGTAGTTAAATCCTTTTAAATTTGGAATAACATGGAAATAATCCTAAACTATGGGTGGTCTAAACTTGGATTGAATCTCTAGGTTAAAGGTCTAGCTCCCCTTGATTAATCACTTAGGCTCATTCACTACTATACCAACTTGATAAGAAAAAATAGAGAAACCTACTCTAATGGAGGTGATGGAACAAATATAATTGACCACTACCAACTAGACACAAATGCACTTCAAACATGATACTAACCTAAAACAAACACTATTTCAAATCTACCTCTTTACATCAGCTTTTCACATGAAGGTTGTGAAGAATGCTTAGGCTAGGAGAACTAGTCAAGAGGTTATAAAATGACATTAATTAAAATGTAACTCACTCAAACTTTACACCTCACATAGAAACTTAATAAGACTTAAAAAAAGGATTTCAAACTGAACATGAATGCTAGACAAGGATAACATACCAAGGAAGAAAAATTAATCACTTGATAAGATCAAACTAATTATGCACACACATTGAAACTAGTCAAAGGAGGAGGTAAAATAGTATTTTATCATTGATCAAAGGTTTGAAAATGGACAGGGCTTCACTATACCTAGGTGGAGGATATAAACATAGTCTATCAAAGATGCATATATAAAGAAATATGAGAGAAGGAAAAGGGGTAATAAGAAAGAGATGTGACAAGTGTCTCATGATTTATAATCAAGAAGAGAGTTCTAAAACTATTTCAATAGGTCCTCGAGGAAAGGTGTTGATCTCCTGAATATGTTCTACTCCTCTAGGTGGTGTGGGAGTTTGCAACTTGCTTGACACCTTCATTTGCTCTTCAAAATTGCCCTTTGTCTTGGCTTATGAATGGATAAGTGGCACTCTTCAATATCAATAAATTTAGAGTTACATTCTATATCTACTCTTGACACCTTCAATTAGTTTTAAAATCTCTCCCAACTGACATCTTAGTGGAAATCATCAAGTAATTCCTTAAGTGTCTTGAAACCCTTTATCTCACTAGGACAATATTTCTTACAAGTGTCAAATATTGATTTTGTACTAATCAAGGAATTATATCTCCATGTATGGCCTATTAAAATCATATAAAAATTGGAGAAACTCATTTAGACATATCAAACACTCTATAAGACTTCATTTTGCATCAAAATATCTCATTTGGCCTCATTCCTTATAGCCTTAAAAATGTGTAAACCTCATTTTGTGTAATAATGTATGGAATAATTTCAGAAAATAAATATATTTTTGATAGCCTCGTATCCACTTATATCTCCTTTCCAAGTTTCATGTCTTGAATCTGAGCAGAGATGTCTTTTTTCTTTTATTCTCTCTCCTCAATTAGTCATCCTTGCCTAGAAATTGAGTTTGGCCCAAAAACACTCCTACACATTTTAAACTTAATAAAATAATTTTATTAAATTTAATCATCCTAATACCATTCTCCATGCCAATTTTCAGCCCCTAAGATCCTGTATGGATGGCCGAACCATGAAATGCTCAAAACCCCTATTCTAGGCACTTATGCAGGCATGAGACATAGTTGGAGTGTTTGGAAAGAACTTTTCAAGAGAAAATGATTTGAAGTTGTTTTTTTCGACCTAAAACATCACTATAATACTTAATCCATTAAAAATAGAACTCTTGAAGTACTTTATAGGCCTGTAGATAGGCTTCTTGACATGCAAACTAGTGCATTTCTCCCTTCTTAGTCAACTTGGAAAGTTTTAGAGCTCATAAAAGATATTAGGAAGATTAAAAATTTGATTATAAGGTTTTTTAAACTTTATATTGTCTTTACTAACCTCTTTACTTAGTTTGGAGGCTATCTCATGCTCTATTTCTTCACAAACAAGCCTACAACCCTATTTTTTGAGTAATTTTGTATAGTTCTACCTTCAAGTATACCATAAAGTACATTATTTAAGTGTCCATGAGAGTTTTTAAGGTCATAAATTTCATTAAATGGTTAATTAAATCCATAAAAAATCATTTTAAGGCCTCTTTCTTCCATTGGGTCACGTTTTGGTTTTTAGGCAGCTTATGAATGCTTTAGGGTCTTAATAATGATTCATATAGTACAAGCCACTAAATTAATAACCAATGCCCAAGTTTTTGATTTAAATAACCTTGATAACCACAAATAATAACATTTTACACCATTCATCTTGTCCTGAGAGATCTAAGCAAAAGTTAATAGCCTCTCAAGTTAGTATATTGTGTTAGTGAGGTTTAGAAAGAGAATTTGAGTGTAGAGGATGTGAATTTTCTTGAGCTCTATCCAAACACATATATGAGACATATAACACATATCATAACATATTATTATGTTTTTTATTCTTTTCCAATTCTTCAAAGTGTTTGTAGAGCTATCATACACATGTTTAGGGTTTTTAGGCCATATAACATAAATTATTGTAGCTGACTATGTTTGATATTTTATCTAATCATAAGGATTTCAAATCCTTTTTTAAAGTTCCATTATAATATTATCCAAATTTATAGGTAATTTAGGTCTCATATTACCTTCAAAAATAGGATTTATCACCACTTTGAGACACACAGGCTTGTCTGGTGCTACTTATGAATGTATGACTATAGGGTTAATGGATTTCTTTTGGCCATCATCCTTCCTATTGAAGGGCTTAAAATATTCATAATTTTTTTTTTGGAGTATTTACCATCTCTTTAGAGTACTCATGTTCAATAATAAAGTTTAAAAATAATAATTTTCTCACAAATTACACACACAGTCCTTAAGTCACTAAGGTTTGATAACTCTACCTGCAGGTCTTCATTGGCATATTAACTGAATTTTGAGTTTCTCCAAGAATAGAGACCCTGTATTTCTATTTATTGAGACTCTTAAAAAATTTCAAGGATTAACCCCACACTTTTATTCATCCAAACCTCATCTCTCATATGAACATTACATCTTCTCACAATAACCCAAACTTTTTTACAAGCCTACAAACATGCATGATTATGTGGTTATGGGTTGAGTGTATGTAGTATTGAAGTGTGTCTTGTTTGGTAATCTCTATGATAATTTTTAGGTATAGTTTTATATTTAATGAATCCTTATAAATTTTACATTAAATTACCCAAAATCCAACTCCATCATCATACATTTTATCCTTTTTTCAAGCTTGAAACCAACTGGAATTGCTTAAGCAAACTTGTAGGTTACATTTAGAGTTTTTATTGTCTTTTGAAAGTATACCCTCACTATATGAATTTTTTAAAAATTTAGTTACTTTAAAATTTTGATACATCTTCAAACATGTTTTATATTCTCTCTCTACTAGTTCATATCTTATTCTAATGCATATCCTGCATACTCTCTCTCTCTCTCTCTCGATGTCCTCACACAAGCTTGACTATATATCCTAACTATGTGACTAAGTTTTAATTATTTCCAAAGTCATATATTTGAATTTTATCCACTAAAAAAATTTAATACTCTTCAATTCTTAGTCTCTAATGCAAAAGTATTTCATTTTATGTCAAAGAGGCCTGTAGGTCTAAAAAGATCTATAGGTTTGTATTTCAATGCATAGAACCTTTTTCGTGATTTAGGTTTGACCTTATATACTTGAGAAAATTTAATTATTGTTAATCATATTAATTATGAGTTAAATACCCTCAAACAACTTTAACAATTCAAGATCACACCTTTTAAACTCATTTTATGCAGGCAACTTTAAGATACAATCTTCTAACTAGGAACATTAATACCACAAAGAGGACTAGTAAAGAATAGTTAACCATATTGAGTGATATTGAAAGAGACTTTAAGATGATTTAAAACATGTAACTCCCACCTTATTTACATTTAAATCTACAAAAAAATTCAAAACTTTCAAACTTTGAGGTACAAACCCCGTAACTAGTTCTTGTGAAGCTTGATTGTTTAAATGGAATCCCAAACATGCTAAAATTTTAGATTAAGGTTTTAAATGCATTTTCATACCTATAAGTATATTTTTCAAATACTCTCATTATTCAATTCATTTTAAACTACCATCTTGATGAGAAAAAATGAGCTTATGGGGTTGACTAATAATTTTAGACCACTTTGTCTTCTTAATGATTGATCATAAAGGAGAAGGGATGGATTTTAAAACCAATGCCACAAATATTAAGCTTACTAGGAACCCCTATTGTGGTAAATATTTCAATACTCATCTATCTTTCCTCTATCGATACCATTGACTTGAAATATACCTTTGTAAGCTTGTGAAGAGAGCGGTGCAGACAAGGAATAAATTTTCAAAATTTTAGGACTTGAACCTATAATATTAATGTGTTTTTGAAATTTGTAATCCAAAGAGACACCTCTACAATTTTTCACCTGAAGATGAGTTATTGAATTTTATACAAGTACATAAAATTACCTCTTAAGTGTTAAAATTCAAGATTCTAACTAATTTATGACTTGATAGCATATATGGTAATTATGTAAATCCTCCAAAGACCTTGTAATGGGTATTTTATGTATTATTTTCATTTTTATATTTGACACATGTTGGAGTTAATTAAAATCAGCTTTTTCCTCTATAAAACTTACCTTAAGTCCATAAAATAACCTTAATATTCAAAATACATGTCAAATGTTTGTACAAGGTGATGAAGGGTAAAATATGAGTTTTAAGGACATCTAGGGACCTATGACACCACTTGACCAAGTCTCATTTCACCATGACATGACTAAACTAGACTAGTCTAAACAAAGACAAAGTGTTACCTTAATTTCTTGAAATTTACCTTAGATGATGCTAATAAGATTTTATAAATGTTATTGGGTGACCATAAGGCATGAAAAATCTTTGAACAAGGTTGTAACACATGACAATCAAGTTTTTGCCTAGGGGTTGACATTTTGACCTTATGGGTCAAAATTGGTCAAGTATATTATAGCATTAACTACTATAAGGAGTACTTTCTAAGATCAGGTAGTTAAATTCTCACTTGAAGATGAATTCTACAAACATGTAAAGAAATTATTAGTTGATAATTCACAAGTTCATAGTTACCATGGATTTTAATTTGGAGATGATGGAATTTTGAGATATAATTGTAGTGTATGTACCTAATAGGGGAAATTTGAGTAATATTATTCTAATGTATTTTCAAAATTTTTTTATTCAGGACATCCTAGAGTGACTAAATTATTAGTAGAATTAAGACCATTGTATTTCTGGAAGGGAATCAAAAAGGATGTTTCAAAAATTATGTCTAGATGCTTATGATGTCAATGAGTTAAGGTTAAACATGTGCATCTTATTAGGTTATTGTACCCACATTCCATACCAAAATGGAAGTGGTAATTTATTAGCATGGACTTTGTCCAAAGATTGCTTATGTCTATAAATCGTCATGACATGATATTGGTATTTGTGAATAAACTTACTAAAGTATCTCACTTCATTCCAAGTAATCTAATAGAAGGTGCACCAATAATCACCAAAAGGTGTTTAAAATAGGTATATAGATTACATAGATTTATAGAAAAGATAATTTCTGACAAGGACCCTAGGATGACCTTAAGATTTTGGAAAACTCTAAATTTAGCATTATTTACACAACTAAACTCTAGTATAGATTACCATCTAAAAATCAATGGAAAAATAAAGAGAGTAAATAAAAATTTAGAGGATCTTTTGTATGGACTGGTAATACAAATGGGAGGAATACCTACCATTGGTTGAGTTTTCTTGTAACAACTCATTCCAATCAACATTAAAAATGGCTCCTTTTGATGAATTGTATGGTACAAGGTGTAAAAAACCAAAAAGCTAGGATAAATTAGAAAATAAAGTGGTCTTTGGCCCTGATATGATAGTATAAATCGAAGAACAAATAAAGTTATTAAGGTAGGAAATGATTGGTTGAATCCAATGATAGGTAAAAAAGTTATGATGATCTTAAAAGAATAGCAGAGCAATTCTCAGTTGAAGATAAACTTTTTCTTGTGAGTCAATCCCTAAAAGAGTGTTATTAAGTTTGAAAAATCATTAAAATTGTCACTATGATATGTGGGACCCTTTGAGGTTATAGAAGTGATTAATCCTATAGCATATAGACTTGTGTTTCCACCAGCTTTAGCTCAAATTCATAATGTTTTTCATGTATCTTATCTTAAGGAATATATAGTTGATCATTTACATGTTTTTCACTAGAATGCATTATAAGTTTATGATCCATGGGTGATCACTATAAATACAATAAAAATAATTGATACCAATAATATTAGCTTATGTAATAGGGAATTATCACAACTCAAGGTCTAGTAGGAACAATATTATGAGGATATTGCTACATGGGAAGATTATGAGGAATTCTTGAGGTTCTTTCCTCATTTATTTAAATTATTTTTCTACTAAATATTTTTTTCCCCTAAACTATTGTTTGAAATAAAATTCATTGGGATTATGACCTATTTTAGGGGGGAGGATGTTTCATCTTGTCCCACTCTATAAAAATGACTTAAGTATTAGGAAGGGATATGGAACTAAGGAATTGTAGTTCTAATTTTCATATTATATATAGATATTTATGTTGTATGATTGGCATTCATATTATTATTATTTATTCGAAGACATTTTCATATGTTTATGAATGTACTATGGCCATGTTTGACTTTGATTTCATTTTCAAATTGATTTGCATTAAAATAGTTCGTTGATAATTATATATTATAAGTATTTGATTACTTGTTATATGCTCAGACTAACTACCCTTTACTTGATTGAGGTGGTTTTAAGACTATTTTAGACTCACAGAGTGGTACAAAGGTAGATTATCATAGGGGAGGAGGGTGAAAATATCAACATTCTGGATTGAGAGAACTGAACCAAACTTATATTCACACACATCACTGTTTGATTTCTTAGATAAAATTAACAACAATAATCATTCTATTAAAATGTTGAATGTTGCTTGCATTGTTTGTCCTTGTGGAAAGTAAGGAATTTTTTAATTGTCTAAGTTCATTACATGTCTTGATTATCATAATATGTGAATTTTATGTATTCACTAGTTGTGTTTTTTTTAAATCTCTATAAAAACTAAACTATATTGTGTTATCTTTATATGCATTCTAGTTTATATAATTATTAGGTGTTTTTGGATCTTGTTTAAAGATGGTTACTTTATACCCCTTTTTAGTGAGTTAGAGGGGAGGTGAAATAGGTTAAAATAACCTAAAGCAATTTATCTGAAATAATTTTGTGAGTTTGAAACTTTGGATTTTGTTGGTAAAAAATTATTAGAAAATTGTCATGAAATCCGAAAGAGAATAAATTAGGTTTTAGTTTTGTTGAGTT
>JARHVA010000587.1:3110000-3487500 GCA_037957365.1 Torreya grandis
AATTACCCTAATTATTTGAATTATTATTTAAATAAAACAATCTAACAAGATGAAAAACATAAAAATGAATATATTCATATTCATAACAAACCATCTAAGCTAAAAATGAATATTTTCTATTTAATACACATCATTTATCTCTAAATTTTGACATTACACTTCATCTCATTAGTCATTATAAAATATAAAGGCATATGTCCTACATATAAATGGAAAGAGAATGTGAATAAATTGAATATCCTTCTCTCTAAAAATGAAAAAAAAATCTAAATAGTTTGTAATTCATTTTCTTTCTCTAAGAATGGAAAAATAAGGTGAAGAATTTGAAATTCTTTCTCTCTTTAGAATTTGAAAAAGAATGTGAAATTCATTATATTTCTCTAGAAATGGAAAAGGAGTGAAAAATTCCTTCTCTCTCTAGTAATTTCATAATAATTTTAAATTGCTTCTCTCTTTATAAATGACAAAATAATGTGAAATACCTTCTATCTCTTTAGGAATACTAAATGATACCAACATATGCAATGCTTCTTTCTCCTCTCCTAAGATGCAATGCCAAAAAATCCCTTTGAATAAGTCTTCTATTGAAACAAAATTTGATGAACCTCTTTATAATGGTAGTATAATGATATTAAAAAATACGTCTTCAAAATGTGAATCTATGGAAGATAATGTTACACATGAATATTTTATTATTTTCAACCTTTTCCTAGTATAATAAATCTTACACCTAGACTTTATTCAATCATTATAATAGTTTACTTATGACAACATACAATTATAAGAAATAACCATTGAAATAAAATCTTAAGGATCTTTAAAAGTCTTCTCAAGAAGACATCTCCTTAATGCATGTTGTGGGTGACTTATAACACAAAATGCATCACCTAACCTTAAAAAGTAAATTATATTATGTTTGGGTTTAATCTAATGCTACATATGGAAACCCAATTTTGCATCATATTCTAAATGCACCATTAGCACAAAACTTTATCATGCCTACATTTTGTATGTTCAATGGAAATAGTGATACTTATCTACATAAATCAAATACTCTACATATTATATGGATAAATATGATGGTAGGTGATTTTTACTTTGAGTCTTTCCACAAAGATTAATTAGAAATGCTTTGGATAGGTTTCATTCTTTACGTAGTGGGTCCTTACACACCTATATTCAAATATAAGAAATATTTTAAATGTAATACATTCATAATAAGGGATGAAAGGTTACATATGAACATTTACCTTCTCTTCATCAATGACAATTTGATCCAATTTGAAAATGTATTTTATGGTTTAATACTTTTCTACACTATTTCATATATAATCCAACATATTTGGAAACATAATACATATTTTATAGGGAACTCATATATCCTATTAAATTAATGTTCATTTATTGCACTTGAGATTCATTTGAAGTTATTTGTTACAAGACTATAAAATTAGAATATGAATTATAAGATAATACAAATCCAAAAATGGCACATGAAGACATTAGTCTACATAAATATAAAAAATCAAGCTAAGTAAAATATTCCATGCCATAAGGAAAATATTATTTCAAGGAAATTCAAATAAGGGTCCTAAATAAAAGGAAATAAAAGGTTTAGAAATAAGGACCTAAACTGAATAAGCCTACCTTCCATAAGAATAAACCACTCAAGTTTGATAGCTTCAGAGATCGATCACATGATATTCTACATATATATGGATAATAAGTTAATTGATCTACCTCCTAACTACAATCATCCTCCTCAATGTTTTGAAAAAGTAAAATAAAAATAATTTTACTTCTAACATGGTATTAATGGACATCAAGACAATGATTATTAGACATTGAGACAAAATATTACACAATTTTCAAATAAAGTGGTTATTACATTTAGAAAATTTGACACACAATCAACAAGACCACCTTTTCCATCTTATGTTAATACTCTTTTGATGAAGACCAATTAATTCTAGGGTGTTCCTACAAAGGAACTAATGGCCCATCATATATATATATATATATATATATATATATATATATATATATATATATATATATATATATATATATATATATATATATATATATATATATATATATATATATATAATGTTTCTAGGATAATATCTTATTCTAGTTAAAATTATAATGTGACCAATCTATCCTAAGATTTTCCCATTATGGAACTAATGTTCATTTGATCTCTAACTAGAAAAGAACCCAAAGAAGGAAGAGTTGTAAATGATAAGGCAAAATATAATACAAACATAGTTACATCTCCTTCCAAATAAGTATGTATACTAAAACTAAATCAATAATATATAGATCAAGGGAAAGTGCAAGTTAATAGTATCTCACAATAAAAATAGAAAAAGACTCATTCTATTTATTACAAAACACGTTAATCAACTACTTTCACATCATTATTATAACATCTTATTTTCTAATGGGTGGGTAAATCATTTCTTATCATAATGGATAATTAACATTACTAAAGATAAATTTCAATTAATGAAATATTATGTTACACTTGACATTTGTACCAATATAAAAAGCATAAAAAATAAAATAACATTTATTGCAATACATTACATAAACATAAATTTAAATAATGTGATATCAACTAGCCAAAAAAATTATATAAAAATATTTTATTAAATAAGTGGAAAGGAAGAAGATAGACAATAGGTAGAAGGAAACCAATTTTTTGAAAAATATTTTCAGCGTGAACACTAGGAAGCCACACCATAGACAAAAATGGATTAGGGGGTGGTGAGGTCAAACCCAAGAAGGACATAAAATTCACAAGAGCTATTATTTTCAAGGATTCTATTAACTCAAGGGATCCACTTTGATGTAAATCAGTCCCTTGTTAGAACACTCCCAAAAACCCTTTTTCTTGGGTGGATCAGGTTTTGGGCAAAGGGCCATCAGGTTAGGACTCATCAGACTTCTAGCTAGAACCCTTGATGGAAAATGATGTGGTATCTATCAACATCCCTGACACTATTTTATAAAAGGCTAATGAAAATATTGATAACTCCATCTTTTCTAGAGTTAACTTTTTAAGACCAAACATTGAATATTTTATAAAATGGGTAAACTAATGTTGGAAACCTAAGGATCAACTAGAAATGGTCACTCTAGCCAAAAACAATTCCTTATCAGTTTCACTAACCAAGAAGATCATTTTAGGGTTCCAATTTAAGGACCATGTTTTATGGTAAATCCAACATCAGCATTAAAAGATGGAAATCAAGAACCAATTTAAGTAGTTCATGCTTGGAAGACATACCCATGTGGGTATAACTTCTAGAGCTTCCACTAGAATATTGGGAACCTGAGGTGATCATGGGAATAGAAAGATCCTTAGGCCAACCCATATCAATTAATCTAGTCATGAAATCAAGAATAAGGATGGTTGCATCAATATTTGATATTTTCATCTTGGTGGACAAACCCGTACTACACTCCATCAAGATAAAATATAAATATGGGGAATGAACTCTAACTATCAATTATGAAAGTGTTGTAACTTTTTCCAAGAACTATAATATCCTTAACCATTCAACTAAATATTACCCCAAAACAAACCAACCAACACAGTCTATTAAAACTTTTTGTGTTAATAAACCCTCCCCTACCCCTTCAATGGAAGATGCAACCTTGTTAAATAAGTTTGAGGATCCCCAACCAGGGACACCTCAAGCTCCCTCAAACTTACATGGCTCAGGGAACCTACCCCCCCAACCTTCTCCCTTGGCTATTGGTTTAAAAAAAACATTGGAGGATATATTTACCCCCATGAAGGAATAATATCCAAATACTAAAGGGATAGTTGCAACCCCATGTGAGTCATGCAAGATTTCACTTAGTTTAAAATTGATAGCAGAAAGAAAGGCTTCTTATAACAACATAGCAGAAAATATCCATGTCTCCTAGAGTACCCAAAAAAGGTTCCTATTAGCCAAACATACAATATTTATTAGATATGATAAATAAAAAATGACTTGATTTAGCATAGATTATTCCCAAAAATGAGATAAAAAGGAGCTCGGTATTGTTGAAGTTCAATTTCTTTCAAGGCCTATCTGAATATCTAATCCAAGTGAGGGTTTTGAAATCTTAGGCTCACCTAAGGAATGTCACATATATTTAATACCAAAAGATTAGTTAACTATTAAATGCAATGAAAATTGATAATGTTCCTCCTTAAAAAACCTAAAGCAATACTAGAAGATAGATGAGGGAATATGGATGTAGGAAAAAACTAGAAAATCAAAAAAGAAGATAGATGTAGGTGACGCACCAAAATCTCTAATTAGATCATCAAATCATTCAGTCAAGAAGAAGGAAACAACAAATGAGATAGCTAAGGGAAACCAAAAACTCTTAATAGCCATTTCACTAGAGTAAAAAAATGAATTTAATATCCTAGAATGTGAGGGGACTCAACAACCCCAATAAATAGAGATTGGTAAGGAGCTTGTACAAAAGGAATGATCCTCTTATACTACTTATACAAGAGACTAATATGTCTAAAGATTATTTTAAATATTTTAGTGATAAAATATGTAAAAAATCTAGTTGCATTAGTTTGAGTTCTAATGGAGCATCTAGTAGCTAGGATGTCTTGTGGAACTCTCAAAACTTATAAATTGGAACCTTGGTCCATAGTAACAACCATGTTGGTTTACTATTTATCGATATAATTAAAAAAACTGAATGGATACTATATAATATTATGCCCTAAATTCTAGGCCTATTAGGAAAAAACTTAGGGAAGAATTGTTAACTTTCAGGAGACTTAGCAAAATCTGGAAATGGTTTGTTGTTAAAGAATACAATTTCCCTCTAACCCTAATAGGAAAGAATTTTTGCCTACTATATTTCATTAAAATTATGGATGATTTAAATGAATTTATTGTGTAATAAGGTCTTGTTAAAATATACATCAAAAGTAACCTTTTCACATGGTCAAATAGAAGAATTAGAGAGGACTTAATCCTAGTAAGACTTGATAGATTTTTGCTTTTTCTCAATTGGGACATCCACTACACAAGTTCCTTATGTTATCTACCCATGATAGGGTTTAACCACAAAAATGTAAGAACCAACCATTTGTATTTAAAATTATGTGGATGCATCATCCTGACCTTCATAAATGCATTAACGATTGGTGGAAAGAACCTTTCTCATGATCTGAAATGTTCATTCTGATAAAGAAGCTTAACCACATAAAGATCAATATTAAAGTTTGGAATAAATAGGTATTTGTAAATATTTTCAACCAAAAATAAACCTTTGGAAGAGGATTTGTAGAAGAAGAAAGAGCACATTTCATCCTATGGATCCAAAGAGCACTTAGAAACCCTGGAAAAAGATCTCCTCAATAATGATCATAATCTCAAAGTGAAAGAGGAATATTTTTGGAAACAAGAATCTATATGCCTCTAGTTAAAGGAAGGTGATACAAACACCATTTTTTCTACCATTCCACATCTATAAATAAGAACACAAACATAATCTCTGAATTGACCCTAAATATGGTAGGAAATGCAAAGTTGAAGAGGATATAAACAAATAGATCATTCATCACTTCAATAATCTATTGAAGGGTAGCAACATGCAAGATGAACTCCTATAAGAGTGGATATTGAAAAATATCCCTAAGATCATATCCCAGTTGGAGAAATTAGAACTTCTCAATCCCCTTCTTGTAAGAGGTTAAACCATATTATCTATGGAAGGAAAAAAGGCTTTTGGTCTAGATGGCTCTCCTCCATTTTTCTTCCAACATTTTTGGGATATCATCCATGTTAAAGTGCAGGATACAATGTGGGAATTATTTAGATCTAGATTTATTCTAAAATAATTTAAGAATGCATTGATTATCCTCATCCCCAAGAAACCTAGGGAAATTCAACTAAAGGATTTTAAGCCAATCATCTTGTGATCCATCACTTACAATATTTTCTCAAAAACACTTGTCATATAGATCCAACCCTTTCTAGAGAGGATCATTATTGATTAACATGGTGATTTTATTTCTAGGAGGCAAATCATTGATGGGATTATTATTGTATATGAATATCTATAGTCAATCTCAAATTCTACTAGATAAGGTATGTTCCTAAAATTAAATATGAATAAATCTTATGATAGGGTCTCATGGATTTTCTTAAACAAGGTGCTCAAAAAATTGGGTTTGACTCTACTTTCAAAGGACTTATATATAGTTGAATAGGTAATCCAATGTTTTCCATTTTGTTGAATTAAGTCTTCAAAGGTTTCTATCATCCAGTAGAGGTTTGAAATATGGGGATATTTTATCCCCATATATTTTTATCATGTTAGCTAAAACCCTTTACACAAGCCTTTAGGAATCCAAATCATAAGGAATTATCAATGGTGTCAAAGTTACCTAAAATATTATCCCTATCACCCATGAACAATTTTTTGATGGCATGCTCTTCTTGGGATAAGTTACCATTATTGAAGCCAAGTCTCTCAAGAAATTTCTCATGGATTAAGATATTGTTTTAAGCTACTACATAAACTATGGTAAAATATCCATTTTCTTCTTGAATACCCTTATTAGTCTTGAGATACAGTTATCATCAATACTAGGCTGCCAAATCAATAATCTTCCTTCCATATACTTAAGATTACCACTATTTAATATAATGATATAAGCTGATCTATAAAACCCTCTAGTGGAAATAATTTATAAGAAGCTTGTAGGGTGGAAGGGTCACTTGTTGACAAAGGTAGGGAAACTTCAACTACTAAAAATCTCTATCCAAAGCATCTATGTGTTTTTATGTCCCTTTTTTACATTACCAAAATTCATAGATAAAGTGGAAAAAATCTAGCATAACTTCCTTTGGAGAGGATTGAAAGATATATTTATATTCCCTTTTATTCTTTGGGATAAAGCCTACCTCCCCAAGGCTAATGGGGGGCTTGGGCTCAGACAGGTAAGGAGTATAAACTAATCCCTCATCACCAAACTTGGTTGTAATTTCATGAAAGAGGAAAACTATTGGGCCTTAATCACCAAAGTGAAGTATATAAAAGGTATAAATGAAGACAATTTTCTCTCGGATGAAGGACCATGTGATGGCTTAGCCTTCTAGAAATCCATCTCTAACTATAGGAGTCTTCTATGAAAAGGCAGTAAATAGTGGGTAAGGAATGGTGATAAGGTTGATTTTTGGTATGACACATTTCTCTTTCATTCTCCTTTATCCTTGATGTTCACCTAGAATGACCTTAGCTTAACCCTTAAATGCACTATGGTTACAAAAGTCAAAGATTATTGGTCATGCATAGAAGGCATCCTAAAATGGAAAATTTTTGCATTTGGAGTCAAAAAATGTGGAATTACTTCAAGAGGTTCAAATCCTAAACTCCAAAATTCAAAACCTCCACATTCCCATCTTCCCTAAATAAGACCTCCTTCTTTAGCCGGCAGACGATAGTGGGCATTTTTCAGTGAAATCATGCTACCTATTGGATTTGGATTTGGAAGAGAGTTGGGAATATTAGAGAACATTCTATATTAAAAATATCACCCATAGAAGGCCAATCAAGATAAAATTTTGACAATTGATAACATTATTAAGCATACAATTCCAATCCCAAATACGTTTTCCCTTTGTAAATCCTCTAAGGAATCAGTTCAACACCTCTTTAGGTTTTGTTCTTTTTGCTCTAAAATATTTGAGATTTTCCTTTATAATTTCAATGTGGCATGGGTTAAACCCAAATCCTTATTGGATCTCATCATCCAATGGAATCCCCCTTTGAAACTACCTTCTCTTTCCTTCTTGTGGTACCTTTCTCTCCCTCAATGGTCTTGGGAAGTATGAAAAGTCAGGAATGATTGTATCTTTGAAAATAAAAGGTGGAACCTTGAGTCTTATTCCATAGATTATGTACCATAATAGTGGATATTTTGAATGATTTCACCCCCAAAGACAAAACTACTATTATTAAATAGGACCTCTCTCTTCCAAAGCTATACCATCAATCCATAGGTTACTAATTCAAGGTTGAATGTTGAAAGGAGTTAGACCAAATTGTATAAACCCCTGATATGCTAGATGAACCTAAATTTTGCTGGGGGTAACTAAGGATAACCTTATAAATTCAAGGGGTGGATGGGTCATTAGGGATTCTCAATGGAGTTTAGTGTTTACTTGCATAAGACCATTATAATTATAGACCAACCATGTGGTGGAGGCTAAAACATCACTCTAGGGAATTCAGTTAGCTATGTAATCTAAAATCAATAAGCCTATCATTAAAGATAACTCCCTTAATATCCTAAATTACCTCTCAAGTAAAGTGACTCCATTCCACACCATTAATCAAGTTATTGAGGATGCTAAAGGTCTCCTTAACCTTTTCAACAAAGTCACCATTGATCACATGTATATGGAAGGTAACTTGGTTGTAAATGGGATTGCTAACTTAGTGGTTAGGAATCATTAGTTTATTTATGTGGAATGAGATATTCAACTCCCCCCCCCACCCCAATTAATGTAATTAATTTTTAATGATTCAAAAATAATAAATTAAGTTGTGACGGACTGAGTCACATGAGGGAGATTTGGTTTTGTTTAAGTGTGATATATTTCCCACCTTGTCTAATGATTACACAATCTATAGGAAGGACTTGGTAGTATATGTTATCTAAATGAAGTGTGCCAATAGTTGTATTAATTTAAATGTAAAATCTTGAATAAAATATATGAGACTTTTGAAACTCTATAAGCTATTCCAAAACCTACGAAAAAAATGTGAAGTGATCATGGGTGGGGATATAGATAGGTTATATCCCATATCATCTGAATAAGCTCAAAGAAATATCAGAGTATGATATAAATTTTGGAAAGGAGGCATCTATAAGTTAATGTTTTAAATTATAAGGCATGATGAAAAGGCATCTAAGGACTTCACCCTTGGTTGGATTCAATGCATGGTCTGCATGTGAGGGATAAGGATAGACATTTTAGAAGAATTGATTAGGTAAGTGATGGGAATGAGTTGTGAGGAAAAAAAGACTTCAAGGATAAATGGAGGAAACAAGAGACATTTTATACTTTCTTAAAAATAAGTGTTTCCATCAAAACAAAGAAGAAAGTATTACCAAGGTTGAGCTTACCAAAGTGATGGCTTGATGTGTGTATTCAGATAATGAAATATGTCACATTATAAGATAAGTTAACTATTATTTTTTATCATCAATTATTACTATTAAATAATATCAAGGTACATTTAATTTTCTTCCCTTACTTTTTATTCAAACCCTTTGAAAGCTTAGTTTTGGATTTCCAAGAAAAACTAGAAAATGACCTCATCCATCAAGGCTTGATCTTCCTCCCAATTGAGAGGGGGGAATTTTTGTGGGGGAATGAGGTGTAGATGGTTGAGATTGGTAGGTAAACAATATTAGAGGAGAACCTAGAAAATTTGGAGGAGGATAGTATGTGTATCCCTAAAACCTCCAAAAAATCTAAGACCACCTCCTTTTCTACCAATATCCAGATTGAGTAGGCTCAGGATGAAATCAAGAAAAGAAAACATAAGGTCCAAAACCCCCAATCATCAAGGGAATAAATTAAAAAATGACATTGGATCTTGGCCTATGAAGGCATCTAAAATAAATAAGGAGGAGGAGAAAACAGACTTAGGAGACCCCCTCATAGAATGTAGGAAGACACTAAAATAATTTGAGGATAAACTACAAGAACTAGATTATTCAATGGTCACATTGATGGAGGAAAGGAATGCAATGAAGGTTGAAACTAATAAGTTAATAATGGTCTTGGATAATCTTACAATCAATAAATGCATCAAATTCGTTAAAGGATTAGGAGCCATGACACCCATGAAAGAAATGGAAAAGGCGGCTAAAAAATTGGATTTTGTCAAATCCCTTCTCAATAAAAACACTAATATTGGGAAAATTAAAGCTATTTTAAAGGCTAAAAAATATAATAAAAATCCAATGGATAAGGATTCCATGAAACCATTGAATAAATTCCAAAATGACTCTATTGAGGGCTATAGTAAGCTCACTAAGGGCATAATCATGAAAGACAAGCTAAAGGATAAAAAAGGCAAAGTTGAATGAGCAACACTCATGAAATATGATGAATTTGAGGCATATTTTGGTTAACCTTTAGTCATTCTTTTTAATTTTCTCATTATCTTTTGTCTATTTTATTATCTTATTTTAGCAAAAAAAATTGGTGTATGTTTGGTTGATGAATCTTCTTGTTGGATAGCCTAGAGGGCTTGCTTTTTGTTTTGTATTTGTTTGGTTACTATTACTTTTATTTTAAACTTAGTGGTTGCATGAGCCATGTGAAACCTATATATTTATGCAATCAAATAAAAAAATAAGTGAAAATAAAACCATAAAATACAATACTAATGAGAGAATATGTTCAATATAAACTCATTTTAATCAGTGATCTCATCATATATAATGACATAATAGTTTACAATACAATAAACATAATTTATGATTAGGGAAACATCCTCTAATTCATAGGAATCATCACTATCACTATATATATACATATATATATATATATATATATACATACATACACACACACACACACACACACACACACATATATATATATATATATACATATATATATATACATACATACATATATATATATATATATATATGTATATATATATGTATATATATATGTATATATATATATATATATATGTATATATATAAATATATATGTATATGTACATATATGTATATGTATATATATATATGTATATATATATATATGTATATATATATATATGTATATATATATATATATATATATATATACACACACATATATGTATATATATATATATATATGTATATATATATGTATATACATATATATATACATATATATATACATATATGTATATACATATATATATATATACATATATATATACATATATATATATATATATATATATATATATATATATATATATATATATAGGTATAAGCTCCATTATCTCCCATATACCCTCATGACCAAAACCTATATCATCTCACATGCACCTAAAAACTTTTGACTACACCATATTCTATGCATGTTCCATTTATAGAGTAATTTGTGATCTACAAGATCTGTCAATATATCACTACTACTCTAAGGAGTGGATACTATTTGTCTATCTATGTCCACCTTCAATTCATCTCACTCACTTGTAACTACAATAAATGTTGAGGTCAAAATGTTAACTAGGTCAAAAAGAGGTGCATTTACACCCTTAATGTGATATACCATAACAATCAATCCACTAATGACTATATCAAAAAGAATGTCTTATGTAAAATTATGAACAAACATGTCTACCATAGTTTCCCAATACGCATCAACTATACCATAAACACAAAAAATACATGATATTAATATCTTATAAACAAGAATAAAAAGATGAAAAATAAGCATGCAAGTATACATGTATACTTATGTGCAGTTATATTAATTCCTAAAGCATCATTTGAACTAGATTTGGTATAGCTTGCCTTTCTCCTCCACCTAATTTTGATCATTTGTCACCCTTACCTAAGTTGATGGAATAACAACTAGATTTGATATCATAGGAAAATGGATAGGCCACCTCATGTTTATCCACCACTAAGTGTATTTTGGAGTATATCCCACATCATCCATATTAGTATCCAAAATTGGAGGGCCCACACCCATATAGTGAAAGGTGTTATATATGTACCATTAATCCCTCACCTATCATTTTCACAATTGGTGAATCTCTTGGTTTGAGTCTAAGTATATGATTTTAGAGGTACATCCTAATGTATGTCAAATTGTCGAGTAACCCTCTATAACTGAAATATCTCCACAACACTATGGAGTCATTCATGTAGACATGCATTAACATGAATGCAACATCATTCGTTTGCATCCTCAAGTCAACTATCATTGCCTTTGTATGGCATCCACACAATCCTAGCATGTGTGACCCTATTTAAGATCACACAAGACTCCATAATTCTCAACCCATACTACTTCTATGACACCCACCACTCTAAAAAAAATTGATGGACACAACCACCATGAGGTCGTCCAACAGGTCAAACTTTAGTAATATGCTAATATGACCATAAATGTAGTAAATACAACACCAATGCCTCTAGTGTGGTCCTCCAAATTAAAATTTGTAAATATATATATATATATATATATATATATATATATATATATATATATATATATATATATATATATATATATATATATATATATATATATATATATATATATATATATATATATATATATATATATATATATGTATATATAAGTGGGAGACCATAGTACACCCCCATGAATGTATTTCACCCCTCTCCTCAATAGCATGTAAAAATTCATACACTCTATAAGATATGGAAATAGCACCACCATCCACAACAATAAAGGATGAAAGTACACGACATATGAATTTATGAAAATGTAAGACATCTAAGGTGATAAAATCCCAAAGTAGCCCCATAGAATCATGCCCTTTATACACATCACCATCAGAATAAATACTCATATATTTATTCTCACAAAGAACATATCCTCATCCCATTACGACTCACATTATTATGTGCTTTCCAACTATTGTAATTTTGAAAATATGCTACACATCCTCTAGATTCCCAATCATCTCCCATGTGGGGAGCCAAAATGTACAAGTATCAGCATTCCACCTCTGTGTTAAGGTAGTCATGAGATGCATATCATATGTAATATAACCTAAATGGGTAATGATCTATCAATACTATTTCAATTGGCATTATCTAAACCAATCTCGCTCATAGTTTCCATGTGACATCCAAATTAGAACACTCTGACATGGAAATATCTATACAAGCATAAAAAATAAGAATAATTTCAAATAGAATAAAATTAAATATAAATAATTTCATAACAATAGTAAAAAAACAATCAAACCTTAAGGTCGCATCTAAATATATGCATTCATTATCTTCATGTATAACCATCATATAGGTTCTATTCAATTAGTTGGTACCATTAGAACACAAGATAGTTCCACTACAGGTTTGATGGTACTGACTTCTGAGGGTCAATATCATCATTCCACTAAAATAACCAAAAACCACCTTGAATTTCCTAAATTACAAAAGTTAAAAAAATCCAAAATTTTTAAACACTAAAAAATTAAATGAAAAAAGTGAAATGTTTCCCCATACTAGGTCCTTAAGTTGTTAGGCCTATAGTGAAGTCTATAAATGCTAAAAATGGATAGGTAGTGCATCTCAATGGCTCATCATCATAATACCTTATAGCATAAAATCACTATCAATAATATGATAATAAATTACAAAATAATATAAATTCAACCTATTTATATGGGTTGACTTTTCAAATATACATTGTTCCAAACTCATTTTCTAAATTAATACTTGCAAACCCTCTATGCATGAATCTTAAGGACCATTTATCAAAATCTATACCTGTTACTAGCATTGGAACACATGCAACATGTTATTACACATGGTAAAATTTTAAATACTATTAGTGAAATCTATAATATGCCAAAAAAAATTGAATACTATATTTCTATAAAAATATTGCTCTGTTGTTACAAAATAGGTGAAACTCTTTATTATAAATACATACCATTACCTTCTATAATTATTTTTCACTATTCAATGACCACATTTTTAAAAATATATTGTCTCTCTCTATCTCTTTGGCGTAAATTCATACAATATTCAAATTATAATGATACAAATCCAGAAAATTAAATATTTTAAATAGTTAATTCAAATCAGTTAAGAAAATGTTATAAATCATGGATCTTATCTAGTTACATATATCTTTTAGTCGATCAACTTGATATTTGTATCCCTTACATTTAAATAGGGGCATACATTAGGCTTGTTATATAAATCAAGACTACAAACAAAAGATATGTATCACATTTCAGGATTTTGATTTAGATTATTAGAGTTTGGCACATTATACATGATTCATATTATGAAAGTTTGGCACATTGCACATTTTTCAAAATTATTTAGACATAAAATGGTTCAGTTACATGACATATATTGACACATATATATGGATTATGTGGGAATATTCAATTAATATGCACACTCTTCATAGAGACTTGAGTACAAATTCATATATAATTAGGTACATATGCATTGGCATATGTACACACTTTATAGGAATAGTAGCTATAGATTTATACACAAACATATAAGATATAGTTATCAAATTTAGTGTGTGTGTGTGTGTGTGTGTGTGTGTGTGTGTATATATAAATAGAATTATATATTAATTAATTCATATTCATGGGGCATGATAATAATTCATGAACATATACACTCTTTCAAATTTAATGGGTCATGATATTGATTCATGCATATATACACACTTTCAAATCCATAGAGTATTATATTGGTTTGTGCATATACACAACAACATGGTTTACTATTTAATGGAAAATAGTTTTCATTACATTTCATTCTTATCACATTTATGATCTTGATGGGGCATGATCATTTTTCATTCTCTTTCTATCATGCATTTATTTTACATTGAGCAAGATTGACCGAAACTATATGATCAAACATGTGGTCATGTTGGGGATATAAACACTATTCATTTCCTTTAGATCATGGATGAATTGAACTTGAGATAAACATTAAAAATTAAATATATAATACATCTATATTGGTTGACTCATTTTCTATGAAGTTTTAAGGTTCAATGATGCTTAACACATCACTCCTTAACCCATCATTTCGTTTTCACTTTTCATCTTGCAAATCTTCTTCAAATAATTACTTGGAAACTTGTTCATTTCCCCAACTAGGAGTTGATTAAAACTTAAATTCCTTTAATCTTTTCCATAATGACTAGGTCAATTGTTAACCCTTGACATATCCACTTTTCTCAATAAGGTCATGCTCCATAGCTAACACCATATGGCATACATACTTATGTGTTTGTTCTTTGAAAATATTTTTCATTATAAATATAATTATTTATTTGGATAAAATTTCATGTAATCCCATACATGGTCTCTTTCAAGAACACTTGGGCATCATTGTAACAATAAACAAGTTTAAATTCACAATCACCAACAAAGGTATGCATACTCTTTTTCCATTTTATCCAATATTTATAGTTCCACTAAAATGATAGATTAAATTGTGAAACTTTATAGATCTCAAACAACAAACTAAGTACTTTATGGTGCATCTCTCTTTGTTTTTTTTATTATCTTACTAATTCCATTTGGTTCAATGATACCTTTATTATATCATCCTCAACCTTACTTTACATATTATAGATATATTTGGCTCTTTGTTACATCTTAGAGTCTTTTTAGGCCTCGATTCAGTTCCACCATTTACAATCAATATAAATTTTCATACTAACTAAAGATGGTGTAAGTGACACACATACATTTATAATTTATTTTGGGCACATTTCATATTATGACAATTGTTTGGGCATGTTTGAACCTCTTTTGGTCAAATTTGCATGTCATAGGGTTCTTCATTCAAATTTACAGAATCTTATACACACAAAACTATTGTAATATATTTGGAGACAATAAATTCACATTATCAAAGGATATAAAAGACTAGATATTACATCTATAAAATTATTATAGCTAAATATAAATTTTATAAGGGTAAATTTATATCTTTATGTTTGTACCAAGGCAAAGATTGGAGAAAAAATCTAGGCTTGCAACCATAATTACATACATACACATTAGCGAGAAAAATATATTCAATATTGATCCCTCTTTAGAGTATTTCAAATGTAGTGCAGTGTTTGGTCAATAAATAGGGATTCACCAAGGTCAGTCCAACACAACTATTTCACCTGACACCCCCATTTTATGTCAAATTTATTTTGAAAAACTAGGGTTTGAACATACATGTGCACCCATTTAATTATGAAGATTTTAAAATTCAAAAACATACATTATAGACACAAACACATCATCCTAAAAGAAAACATGAGCACATTATGTGTCAAATCAGTTCTAACCACTTCAAGTAAAAATTAATTATCGATATTGACCTAATATGATGGAATGAATTAAGATAAAATAGGAAAACATGAACCATACATAGAGCATATACATAGTCATTAGATGCAATTTTTAGATAACTAGAACTTTAAATAGTGTGTAAAACAAGTTAATAGCCTCCATACCTCTTGTCATATATTCATTTATATTTTAATCCTATATGATTTTCATAGTTCATATCAGTTTCATGAGAGTTTGTGAATATAGTAAAAATCTATAATAAATCACTATTCTAATCATTTCTATCCTATAAAGGTTTTAAAAACAAATAAGGGTAAAATGCCTTATCATACACACTCCTATGTGATATACTGTGTTTGGTGTCATGATTGTTATCATGTACATTACTATTATTTGTGCCTACATTTTCATGGTCCTTACCATACTTATTTTTGGTAATATTTATATTTCCTTTGAACTTCATTTTTATAAATAGCCCTCCTAGGGTCGCAATGCTATATTAGGGGCATGTTATGTGTCCATGTCTTGCTTTTGCATTAGAGGAATTATACCCTTAACTATCTCCTTGAGCCTAATATTGTATATATCTTTCACATATGTATATTAAATTTGGGCATATTTTTTCCCTCTCTCTCTAATCTTTATATGAGGTTGTATCTTACTATTAAGCATTACATGATAATATTTTATGATAATTACATATATTTGTTTCTAATGATTTTTCAATGATTCCAATATATTTTAATACATTAATTAATGACATGTGGTGCATTTAAATCTTTATTTTTATATGATTAATTTCATGAATATATTTAAAATATCTCACCTCAAAAGGGAAGCATACATATTTTCATTAATATTTTTCATGATTGAGTAGAATTGAATGAAATGAAGGTGTCAAGAAAGGCTAAATGATAAGTATATTATTCTATAATAAATAATTAGATTTTAGTTGTTATAAATTACTTTTAAATTATATAATACCCAAGAAATCATGATAAAGCATAAGAAAACATGAGAATAATTTTTATTCAATTGTAGTTAGTAGATATGATAGTATGATTTGTATACCATCAGGTGTATTCATTATTATTCTTACATTTTCAATTTTTATTTATTTTTATATATTTTCTATGTAATTTTATGGTGTTTTAATTATTTAATTTTATTTTAGGAGTGATCCATATTTACCAAGAGTTACTATCACATTTGAGTGGAGTTATTGCTTAGCAATCAATTGATTTATCCATCCTTATTTAGGTAAGTATATGTGTATGTGTTCTAATTTATTATTGTCATTTTATGCATGCATGCATTCACATCATGTATGCACAACAACGTACGGGGATTATGTAGACACCTAATTTTGGTACAATACCTTTTTTCATTACGGTGTTTTCCATGTTTTATTATAATTAGTCCACTTATGTTTATTTGGATGTTTCTAGACACATTTAAACCCACATTAGACTATATTTTTTATTTTTCATTAATATATCTTCATATACATATGTTACTAGATTTTAGATCCTAGTCGTCTAATTTAAGAGTAGCCTCATCTCTAGTCTACATTTTTTTTTTTGGGTACAAAATTGGAGACATGCCAATTTTGTCTTATAATGAATAAAATTCATGTTGATTTGACACCCTAAATATTTTTTGACTCATTTTTACTTGGCCTAATTTCTATCGCCTTTGATGTATCCTAAAATGTTATTATATGGTTGGTCATTTTACATCTTTTCCTAAAGAACCCTATATATAAAAATCTTTATATAGTCACTTACCAAAGGGTATTCAATTTAAAATCAAAAGGAGAACCTTCCCTAACTTTGATTCATTCATTGATTAGATCTATTACTACACTTGGGAAGGGTGTTTCATATTACGTCTAAAAAACATTTATATCACTTCAAATATTTCATCGTCATCATCTTGTACCAAAAGAGTGTCTTGTAAAAATTCATATAGATGTATTTCATTTCCTAGGGATAAAAGGTGGAGCCTTTCTATCAATATACACTTTTATCACATGTAAAAGATAACTAAATTGACTCTACTTCTGAGTGTGTAGGATATGTAGTTATAACTCCTTAAGAGGTATCTTGAGTCAAAGAACTTGTACGCTTTTTTTTTTCTAATGTTCAGTGTTAGTTCAAAGAGAAATAGAGAGAAAGCTCAATGCATTATATTTTCCAATTCCATATAAAAATCACACAATGCTAATGGGTATCATCCTACACACCTACTCAAATATTTATATAATAAAAAACAAATCATAAGAAACATTCAGTGGTAGGGTATAGATTTGGTGGCTTTCTAATTATCCCATACAGATTTGATATGATGTCAATTTGTCTTGGTGATAATGAAGATTCATATTTCACACAAATCAACACAATCACCTATATAACCAATATTCATTTTTAGAATTTTAAAATAGCCATATTTCAATTTTCTTTTTATTTTCATTATTCTTTCATGCTTTATTAATTTGATTTATTTTTTTCATGTTTTTTATATGATAAATATGGTTACTTTTTTGGATTGTTTTGTCTTACATCTTCTTTGTGCATTGTTTTTAATTCTTTGTGCATTTGGTAATTATCTTAAACCCATAAATATTTAAAATGACTAGGATATCTAACTTAATCAATATAAAGTGAATCATTTGTAGGGATATTTAGCACCATATTCATTTCCAAAACTTGTTACAAAATATTTATAACCATTATTCAAATTCTCTACAGTGAAATATTAATGAAAATATTTTGAGGTTGACCTAAAACATACTTCAATGAAACTTAAGTTCAAAACCTATAGAGGTGTGGAAAAAATTTGATAAAATGTAATGAAGAAAATAATATGTTGTTTTGACAAATATTTCCTCATCAAAAAAACCCAAACAAGGCAAACCTTTCAAACTAATATAAGTTACATAAATCAATGACATGAGTTTTTACATACATCCAAAAATATATATTTAAGAATACTAGTAGTAGGATCATGATCATATCCCAAATATAGCCACTAAAAATTTAATTTTAAAATTCTTATAACTATAGAAAACCATAACAAACTACCAATAGTCTAAACCTATAGATTTGAATAGATACAAAAATACCAGAGAATATACACAAAACTAGAAATAAACATAAGCACTCCTAGAAATAACACATATATCTAAAGATAAAATCCCCATGGAGCCTTTTATAGTATTAAATTATACTATATTTTGGTCCTTTAAACTAAACTTTGAGACAATAACCATAATATTCATCATTTTCTCTTGACCTTGAAATTTATAGAGTTCTTAATTCTTTTTTAAGGAAATCCTTTACGTATTTTTCAAGTAAATAGATAACAACTAGGTAGCCACATTCATGCATCATTGATATTATCCTAGATGGTGGTTGGATATTAGGCCTCTAAGAATCCACTTACTATTTCTCGACAAAATGTAATGTAGATCAAAGTCTATTTTGCATAGTTATTTCCATTCACATGGCAATATGAGATAAATCTTTACAAAACTAATGGAAAATTTATAAATTATAAAATGTAACACATTTTACTTGGTAAAAGGATTGATATTTATAAAAATATTTATAAACATAAAACCTTTGAAATGCAAACATATTTCCTTACCTTTATGTCATATAAAATATCAAATTAAAAACACATAATAAAAAATAAGTTGCACTAATTTGTGGATGGGTAGAAATTAGCTGAAAATTTGACCACTTACCATTCTATGTCTTTGGTTGGTTTATAATTCCCTTCATACTTCTGAAGTTATGGGTAATATCTAGTTTTGCTACTATCAATAATACTTTTGGAAATACTCTTTTTGTTCTTATTAATATTTACTATCATTCCAAACTAACTTTTTTCATAGATAAGTATTAAACTAGATATATCAGGAGGTTGACCTAAATATATTTAGCTCAATGCTGGTGACCATATATAGAAACAACATTTAGACTATGAGTTGTTGTATTTGAGGTGCAAATCATGATTTTCCCTAGGCCACCTAGTGGCTTCAATCCCAAAGAAAAAATAAATTATATCTATGTAATTATTAGGTAATAATGTTGATAATGATTATTTATGGAAAATCTTATAATATCATCATTGAGTGAGGGTTGACCACAATGATAATCCTTTCAATTATCCTTGTGATTATAACAAGGTCTCAAACTATCTAGTGTCACTAAACATGGTCGATCCATTTGGATCTTTCATTGCCCACACATTTAAATTTTCTTCTCTCTTTGAAGGTTATGTGACTCCTTGTGGGTTTAATTTAGGATATTATATTGCCTTAATCTCCAAGTTCATTTCTCCTCCTCTTTTAGGTCTAGCTAATGGTATTATAATTTTAACTATAAACTCTTCCTCTAAAGAAATAATTTTTTATAGTTTTTCTAGTAGAGATGACTTTGAAAGGTGAATCATTGTAAAAAAAATTTAAAAATGACTTCCAAATATATTGAATATTATAAAATGGTTATTATATCTCATCATAAAAATGAGGTTTTTTAAGTTTCTATAGAATTGGTGTTGTCACAAGGAAAAGGTTTTTAATAAATGAAATCCCTAACCCAATATCTAGATTAGCACCCACACACACTCAATTATAAATCCTAGATTTATGATTATATATTAATATAAAAATAAATATTTCATATATGTATTCCAATTCATGAGCTACAAGTTATGTTTGGGTTTCAAGATGTAATAAGCAATATTTTCAATATCTCTACAATAATAAAGTCTCTCAGATTTCCCTGCACACACTTAGGATTCAATAGAATTTTTACTCTTAATATTCATAAGATCTCTTTTCAATTTTATATAACCTCCTACAAAGCCAAAAATTACTCTAATCCAAAGTCTTTCATACCCTTATATAGGCTCTCCTAAGTCCCACATGTCAAAAATGATTCATGCAACCACTCATAATTTAATATATGGCCACAAGTTTTGGATTCCTCCCACAAAAATAAGGAGGAGAAACATGTGTCCTTATAATATATCTCCAATAATATTGGATTCAAATATTCATTCTAATAAATTTTGATTTAAATTATTCTGAACTTCACCAATTTATCTACACACAAATTTTTCTACGTGCATCTAATTATTTATTCACACTTACATTTCCATGTGTCAAGATCAAGTAATTTACATAAAAATCTAATTATTTTCTAAAAGAGAAACTTGTATTTATTATAAAATTCTATTAATTTTCTTGTGCCAAAATGTTTGTGCAACCTTGCATCTTGTATTCATCTTACATGACCAAAATTTGATAAACTAACCCATTGTGACTCTATCCATTCTACATGCATACTTATACACCTAAAAAATAAATTTTGTTATTTCACCCCACACCAAAATTTTGAACATTTTAAAATTTGTACTTAAGTGGTGTAAGATTGCTCTTTACCAAGGATGTTCTTGAATCAAACACCCTAGGTAATTGAAAATGTAAGCTCTTTATCACAAATTAAAAATTTACAAGAGCATGGCCATAATGAGAAATATTTGTAAGATCTACCCATGTTGATTCCTCTACTAATTTATTTCCATAATCCACTAAATATTACTTATAGTATTCCCTTTATTTCCTCATTTCTACCTTAAAGCCAAAAATGGCCTATATTTCCTCCTTTTCCAATATATGCACTCTCTAATTAGGTATTTGGAATCTTGATTCTTCCTCTTCATAATCATTTTTCCATTCATGGTAATCATAAAAATATTCCATATTGAGTATGGGTGATATTTCCATGTCTTTAGGCAACTCAATTTCATTCATATTTGTTGAAATTTTGTGCAACCCTTTACATGGCCATATCTTATTCATCTTCAATTTATTATATGTTCCCTCTGGAAATATCTCCTTGAAAAAAAATTCCAACAATAATTCCCCCACTTTAAATTATGTATTTTTGTTCCTCTCATATGTGCATTGATTTTAATTTAAATTTATTTGCTCTGACTTCTTCCACACCTCTTGGAGTGGCTTGCACATATATTCAATGTAGTCATACACTTTTACACTCCTACTATGTGCCACACTAATTTATCTCAACTCAGAAACTCCCTTTGGACTAATTTTACAAGTACTCTTGTTCACCATAATTTTGTACATAAATTTTATTTTCACTAACACTATGTCCCACTACATGGGTTTGTCTCTGACCAAAAATCTTAATAACTTCCCATAGTTTTTGTTCACCTCAATTTTTTCATCTATCAATTGATGGTATGATGGAATAAAAATAATATTTATCCCCAAATTATTCCATAATATACACCAAAAATTCCCTGTGAACTTGGTGGTTGTATCTGACACTATGTTGTGTGCAAAATTATGCAACCTTACCACATCTATAAACAAAAAATTGGGTATGCTCATCCCATGAATTAAATTTTTTAGGAAATAAAATTCACCATTTTTTATAGTATATGCACCACCAAAAATATGGAATAATTTACCCTCTATGTTCTTTGAAATCCAAGCATATAATCCATGACAATGTCATCCCATGGTTTCTCTAGAATGGGGAATGCTTTATATGACCATATGTTCTAATTTATCCTTTTTTCTACCTATAAAATTATAAATTTATATGCATATATTTTAACTTTTTTCCCATCCATGACCAGTAATATCCCTCTCCTAATTATTCCATTGTTGTATTTCTCCTAAAATGTTTGGGTAAACCTTCACTATATTTCTCCTTTATCAATGTATCATGCATTAACCCCTTGGTATGTTTAGTTGTGTTCCCTTAAAAAACATTCCTTGTATCATTAATTAACCAACCACGATTTCCTATCTACACTTGTTGGGTTTTTTCATGATCTCCAATCATTGTGAAAATATTCATCTTATATGTACAACTCCTTCATGGAATCAATTCCTTAGACTTCCACTTGTATCTCATTCAACAAGATAAATCTTTTCTTAGGACGTTTATAATTTTTTTTAGTTTTCCCTTCATGTGCTTCAACAAAATTGAATAACTATAGAATAAATCAACCCAATTTATGTGGTTTTGGTTCATCTTCCCTTATATTTTGATGAACTATAGCACCTAATGGTGTGCGTACAACAAAGACTCTTTTTGTAACAGATAGTGCCTCTAGTTCTTGAGCGATTACATAATGGCATAAATTTCCAATTCGTAAAGATAATATTTATTTTTTACATCATTCAAATTATAATTTAATTAATTTATATTCCTACTTTCTTGGCATAAAACTACTCTGATTGTTACACCACTAGTGTCACAATCTACATGGAATACCTTTTTGAATTTGCACAATGCTAACATTAATATTGAAACAAATTATAGATTTTGTTTTTCCCTTTAGTAATAGTATCCAAATTCATTTTTTCCAAAAAAGAAAATAGTTCCTAAATTACTGAGAAAGAATGACATTTAATCTATCAATCCCTTTATTCATTATAAAAATGGAAGGTCAATTAAAACCATTTGAATTTTAGTGTAGTCTATATGAAAATATTCTTGATTCTTTCTATATTGAAGGGTATAATTATATATCATTAATTAAATAAAATGCTCTACATATTACATCAAAAAATAACCCTTAGGTGCTAAATGTTAATTGAAGACCTAATAAACTATTAAAAATTAACAAATTAAATAGGTAAGAGTCTAGTAGGTTAGTGGCTAATAATTTTCATTATAATGAAGGTTTTATGTTCAAATCTTAGTTGGTCCATAGAAAATAATATAGTATTAGTTATACTAAACCAGGATTCTCAATTTAAAGAGAGGGGGAGGTGGGGAGGGCGGGGGGGTCGGGGGGATTCAAGGGGATGTTGGAATAAAAATTCACACCTTAGACTACAAAGAGGATACTATCTCAATGATATATCTTGAGAAACATGTTAATTAAAAGTCCTAAATTCAAACCCTAGATGGTTTGTGGAGAATAGCATGGTATTATACTAATATTAGTTATGTTACATTTAAATATTATTTGATCCTTTATATTAATTGCAATCAATGAAGAAATGGTTTTTAATTATTATGATAAATGAGTTTTTGATTAAAATACAAAACATATATCCAAACACATTTAATTAGGACTAATCATATGTAAAATAATAAATTGGAGTTAATTATTTAATCTAAACTTAGAGGAATAAATTATTAGAAGAGGGTTTAGAAGAGTATCTTGATTTTTAAAATTTCAAAACCTAAACATAGACATATAATAATATAATTATGGTTTTGTGGCAATACAATGAGAACATTCCCATAACCATACACTCCACATTTTTGGGTCATAAAATTTTAGACAACAAGTCTTTTATAGTTTATGTCCAATAAATAAAATATTGTTTCAATGAATGTGTTTGTCACATCTAGGGATTTGAAAACCTTACTTATTATTCTGAAACTTTGAGTTGATTATAAATAAATTTGATATTCTTAAAACCTTAATAAGGCAGTGAAACTTGTGAATGGTAAAAAAAGTGTTTAGTAAGGTTTGTAAGCACTTGCTACTTATCATTCCCCTGAATGATATACAATATCAAATATAACACACAAAATAAATTTAATTATAATTCAGCTAAGTAGTCCAATGTGATGCAATGTTTTACTATCATGAACTTAAGTGTTATAATGAATGCTCTATAAATGATTGCTTGAATTTAATAGATGGTTAGTAAATGTTCGATATAATGTTGTGAGAATAAATGTTAGATGTTATTTTAATTTTCTATTATATTCTTAGATGCCTTATATATAATTTAAATGCACTAATGAAATTACATATTTATAGACTTATTAAATTCAAATTAGAATCTTAATGGTGTGCAAATCAACATTAAAAAAACAAAAAAATGAACAAGATACTATGAAAATCCCCCAAGGGACCTTAACAATAAAAAAAAAACCACACCCCTATAAACTTATAGTGGACCACCAAAAACAAATGGAGAGATATAGGAAGGAATGAAAAAGAGGGGGAGTGAGGGAATAAAGAGGAGAATGCAAAAGAATATGACAAAAAATGGAAATACCTCCTAATAAAATGTGAGGATGTAATAGATGTTAGTGACCATAGATGCATTTCACATATAAATATTATTTACAAAAAAACATAGAATTTTAAGAAGCAAATTATTAGACCTCAATAAAAAATAGTAATAAAAACACAATAAAAAACATAAACACTATCGATATGGAGAGAATACTAGTAATTATTGGAAGTGTAATAAAAAGAATAATAAATGTGAAATTAAAATTAAAATGAATATATGGGTAGAAACATATGATTTATCCAATGTTCTAATTTAAAGAGTTGGTCTTAATTTCAAGTTGAAGGTTTTTTATTCATCTAACTCTTCCATGATGAATTTTTTTAATAAATAGTCACACTTCAATTGACAAGAGTAAATTATATACATGAATCACAAAAAGATATGTTAAATAAAATATATTTTTTAATATTTGAACAAACTTTGATTTTAAGTCTTTTTATAATCTATAGCAGCTTGGAGAAAACTACAATTTTAGATACACTAATGAAAAAAGTTTTTCAAAATTATAAAGAATACCAAGAATCTCTCTACAAGACTCCAAGTTTAAATATTATAATGAATTAAGTTTCTCAAAATTTTCAGGAAGACCAAAAAGCCCTCATTAAAATTCCAAGTTTAGATATTCTAACAAAGTATTTTTTTCAAAATTTCTTGAAAACTCTTGAAAATTACCCCAACCTTTCAAATTAAGAGAAGTAGGACAACTTAGCTACCCAAACCCTGATCATAACTACTTTAGCTTAATACAAATATTTGAACTCAACTCCCATAAATATGAGAGCTCCCCATCTAATTCTAAAAACTTATCCAAAATATAATAATAAGATAATTATAGCTTCTCTAAATTATATAATTACAATAAACATGATATTATTTATAACATTCCAATAATATGACTAAATATGAAAAGTGGTTTAATTTATGAGATTTATGAGGCATTTATATTCCATTGAGAGCTTTGTTGTCTCCCAAAAATATTACTCATTTTTGGGACAACATTTGAACTATTTTGGTCCTACAGACCAAAATTGTCTCTTCCCTTTCCAAAATTCATCCTGAGCATTCAAATTCCTCATTTTTCAAGCTTCTCAGAAATCTACGGACTCTATAGGCTAGAATCTATGGACTCTGCAAGCTTAAATCTACGGACTCTATAGGCTTGAATCTACGGACTCGGTAGGAAGAGAAATTTACGAACTCTACAGGCCAAGTTCAACGGCTTCATATGTTGATTTCTATGGACTCTTTCAAGGTTAGATAAAGCTACAGACTTGGTTTCTATGGACTCTGCAGGCAGGTTCATTTCTACAAGTTCAAAGGCTTCTGCAGGTGAGTTCAACCAAAAGAATCAGTTTCTAACACTTGGTCATTTTTGGGATTGTTTTAGTACCTTGGTTCAATCAAAAATCTTCATCGGCAAGCATCTAAGTGAAGAAGGCTTGAACCGTTGAACCATTGAACCAACTTGGTTCAAAAGTTCAACGAGTTCAAAATTCAAAAGGTTGAACCATCTTGGTTCAATAGAGGGTTCAATCAAATGGTTCATAAGTCAGTTCAAGGCTTCGTTTGAACTATTGAACCAAAACTTGCTTCAATGGTTTGTTCATTCAATTGGTTCAAAGGCTTGGTTCATTCAATTGAACCATCAGCTTAAACCATTTTGGTTCAAAGCTTGGTTCATCAGCTTGGTTCAATGTTTGGTTCAACCAAGTGGTTCATTGCCTTGGTTCAACGAAGTGGTTCAACGAAATGGTTCATCAACTTGGTTCAATGGAGCGGTTCAACATTTGGTTCAATCAAATGGTTCAACAGTTTGGTTCAACCAAGCGGTTCACTCAGATGGTTCAAAAGAGCAATTCAAATGCAAAAGTTCAAAGAGCCTCCGAAGGACAAGTGCCATTGCGGAGGGAACTTGGTCAACGAAAGTACCCTTCAGAAAGGTCATTTTCAAAGAAGGCCACAAAAGTAATTCTTTTAGAATTCAAAAAAATACTAAGGCAAGAAATAATTCCTTAAGACTTTTTGTCTGAAGGAATTCCTTCGAACAAAAAGTCTGAAAGAATTCAGACAAGCCACGGGCAAAAAAAACCTGAAGGATTTTACAAAGGCAAAGTGATCAAGAAATTTCTGTGGACTATTTGTCCATGGGAAATTTTTGTAGACTTTTTGTCTGTGGGAATTTGACCGAGGAGAAAGCCCAAAGAAAATACCTACAGGAATTGTCCACAGGAAAGCTAGAGAAACAGTCTGCTAAGGAAAAGGCCGCTGAAGGACCCCAAAGGGCGGGTACCCTTGCGGGGGACTCTCGGTTGCCAAATTGAAGGACACTTCCCTGAAGCTGAAAGGTCATCTTCCCTTTGGGAAGACATGAAACAAAAAATCCAAAGAAGAACCAAGGGGTGACACGCCCAAAGACATCAAATTCAAGATAGCGAACTAGCCGTTGATCCTTTGAAACTATAGACTCAAATGCATTCACAGGCTTTAAGGCCAAGACCAATAGAAAGTGAGGAAGGAACAAAAAAACAAATTGAATCTAGGACCCGATTTAATTAACTAAAAAAAGAGGAACGATGAAGAAGGATCAAATCGCCAGGTGGACATTGGAAGATGCAAACTTTCAATAGCATGACTTGTTTCTCTGCATTGATAAAATCAAATGGGTAAACACCCCTGAGTTCCAGCCTATCTTCTTAACAGATTCCAACATAACATGATGTGTTACTATTCTCGATTCCTTCTTGAAGAGGCTATATAAGGGACTATTTTCTATTGTAAATGGATCTCTTTTTTTGACAATCAGAACGAAAATCTGCCCAAATTGAAAAACATCACTAAGACTTTGAGCTCAGTTTGTTGATCATATTTTATTATTGGAATAAGAAAGCAAGTGACTTTTCAAACTTTATGCTAATATCTTTGTTGTTGGGGAAACTGTTCTTATGTCTTTTTCCTTGATATATTTTATGTTCCTTTAATTCAACAAGCAAGATTAGTGAAATTAGTTAGGAAGGTGTCTTGAAGAGTCAACTGTGGAGAGACTTTGTGCCCCCATAATTTCCTTTTAGTGTGTTTTCTTTTCATTTCTATGTAAAGGAATTTGGGAAGACTTTGTAACCTCATTGTCCTTCATATCTTACTCTTAAGCAATTTAGGTGTAGACTTTGTGTTGCATCTCGATTTGTTAGTTACTACATCTTTGGTTATATTTTGTTGTTACTACCAGGAGTACTATTGTGGCTAGCTGAATAGTACTTCTGAAAGAAGAGGAGTGATGTATGCCATTTCACTTTGATTTGCATGCATCATCTCTGAAGAAAGAGAGATGGATGATTTGTCCTACCCTTGAGTATTATTTTCTATTTATATATATAGCATACCTATAGGGAACCTCCCCTTGATGAGAGGAGAGATTAGTTTCCTTCTATTGTGGTAAAAACTTCACATTTGGATGACTAGTCTTCCTACTTTGGCTGATCAGACCTATTTTGTTTATCAGTACACTGATAGACAAAATATTCAACCAACGATTTTTGGTGACTCCGCTGGGGATATATCCATTATCCATTTATAATCTATCCATTCACCTCCACACCAATAGAGAAAGAGTGCACAGTTTAAAGCCTCAAGCTTCAAACTAAAGCAAGGTCAATTCTTTTTCATTTTTGTTCACAATTTGGTAGATTTAAGGTATACACGAAGCCAAAGGGTTAAAGGTATCGTTGACCCTGTATTTGAGTTGGTACAACAAAGTGATTTTGATCTATTTCCTTCACCATCTCATCTCCAACAAACCAAAAGCTTTCCTCCCACTAAAGTCAGATCTCCATTCCTAGATGAAGTATTTACTTCTACTGTTGATAAAGCTTTGCCAATAATTAGCCCTCTGAGATTTGTTATTCCTCCTTTTCATAATCCTAAAATGGCAATTCAAAGCCCCTGGGGTAATGCTTTTGGTTCTCTCAATCTTACTCCACCTCTACATGAGCTTCCATACAGTTTAAGGAAGAATTTCCCCAAATTCTATGGTGATGAGAAAGTTCATCCTGATGAACACATTGCAGCCTTCAACATAGCTTGTGGAGTAATCATAGTAGAATTTGAAGATGCAGCAGTCAAGCTTTTTATGGAGACACTACAAGGTGCTGCTACAGATTGGTTTTATCATCTACAGGCTCGGTCAGTGACTAATTGGAATACTCTCAAAGATAAGTTTGAAGCCATATTCAAACCTGTAGAAGATGCACATGTAGTTTTGGCTCAACTGACACAGATGAAGAAAGAGCCTTATGAGCCTATGAGAGACTTTATAGCCAGATTTGACAAATTGAGAAATAGAATTCCTGTAATTGCTCGACCTATAGCTAAGAATCTCAAATGCTTTTTCGTTAATTCTCAGTTACCTAAAGTAAGTTTTCTCTTGAGACGTGCTAGTCAAATAAATCTTGTTGCAACTCAACGTTTGGCCACTAAGGTAGAAGATGATCTCATCTTAGTAGGAAAGATAAGAAAAGACCCAAATAGAAATAGAGCTTCATCATCTTCTGAATATTCATCTACAAACACCATAGGTCCAATGGTGCAAAAATTGGCAAATGAGTTGCTTGATCTTAAAAAGTAAATGGCTCAAGGAATGTCTTTTGCTCCATATAGAAGGACATTCCCAAGTTAGTCATATCAGGGCAATGCTGCCAGGAATCAAGGGCAATAGAATTGCCTTCCTCCCCCATAAGGGAAAATTGCCTTTGAAGCTCCTCCAACCAATTCAGCAATGGGATATCTTGAAGCAGAATCATAATTCTCTTTCCAGCCTGAATTGAATTAGGAAAATGATGTTGATCTCTTTGAAGACAATCAAGAAGAAATAGCTGGCGACTCCAACATTGATTTCCTGAACTACCGGATGAACCTGGAAGCAAAAGAGAAGTTTTTGATGGATCATATGCAGTGTTTACCAGATCTAAGAACCAATCAGTTCAGCAAGCTGATAAAGGGAATATAGAAGAGCAACCACAGCTAGCAATCATGATTGCTAAGCATGGAGCCATTCTGCCTTTTCAGTCAAAGGATCTGGTAATCACCCAAAAGGAAAATACATCAATCTCACCTTCCCCTTCTACTTCAAATTCACAAACCAGCCCACCTCCCATCCCTCCTAAAACTTAGAAAGTTGAAGTACCTTTCTCTGTACCTAGCTCAATTCAGCCATTTGACATAATCGATCATGTCAAAAAGACACAAATACAAATGTCTGAGTTCAAATATTTACAGTCCAATCTTGATCAATTGAATAAGTTGGTCCAATATGTTAAGAACCAAACCATCCCTGCAAGATAAAAATCTAAAAAGGTAACTCCTAATTCTCCAAAGAGCATGCCTATTCCAAATAATCTGGTCATTACTCACCCAGATGTTCCTAGAAAAATAGAACCTTTCTATGTTTCCCTGTTAATTAATGGCTACAAGCTGAGTAACTATATTATAGACTCAGGTGCATCTGATAATGTCATGCCTTCTAAAGTAGCTGAGTCTCTAGGTCTCACATTGACCAAGACATTTGAGAGATGTTTCTCCATAGAGAACAAGCAAGTACCATTGTTGGGGCAAATCAAAGATACCCAATTTGCATTTGCAGCTTTTTCGAACAAGAGAATCAAGATGACTGTCTTGGTGGCTGATGTCTTAGCATCCTATGGCATTTTGTTTGGATGAAATTTCTAAAAGGATGTTAGAGGAGAACTAAGCATGGATCTATCTGAGGCAAGGATCCCTATACAAGGTGTAATGAAGAGGTTGCTTCCTAAAAAGGAAGTAAAATATGTGGTCACCTAGACATTAGCTCCTAAAGCTCAAATCCTTTTTGAATCTGTAGGTATGGGTAACTATTTTCTATCCATAGATGAAGTACATGAAACACCTGATATAATTTTTGAAAGGGTCAATTAAGAAATTAATTCAACTAGAACAACAGAAGAACTAGTAGGCTGCAATACAAATGAATAAGGATCCTCCATCTCTGATGAAGGAAAGTCTAAAGAAAAATCAGTATCAGATGAGATATGGACTTTAGAATTTGATGGTTGTTGTTCCTCTATTGGTTCAGGAGTTGGGATTGTGTTGATATCTCTTCAAGGAGATATGTTTCCTTCGTCTTACAAACTACAATTTAGCAACACTAACAATACAACTGAATATGAATCTCTGTTGCTTGGAATGAAGGCTGCTCAAGAAAAAGGCATCAAGTTTCTTCATGCCAAAGGAGATGTTGAATTAGTGGTTTGTCAAGTGAGGAACTTATACCAAACTAAGAATGAAAGATTACATCACTACTGTAACTTGGTTTGGGACCAAATTGAAAGCTTTGATGCTTTCAACATTTCTGCCATACCTAGAGAGTCTAATGACAGAGCTGGCACATTTTCTATTTTAGGAACTCTCTTAGTTCCTCATTTAGATTTCAAAGAAGACAGGTATACTATTAAGCTGGTCTATAGACCAAGTGTTCCTGATAATGTTGATTATTGGCAAGTATTCAATGATGATCATCAAATCATTGCTTTTCTAAAATGAAAAGACAATTTTGAACAACTACATTTTGAAGGCGGGGAGTCTCAAAAGAATGAATCAGCCTCTGAATCTAGTTAAGATATAAATGAAGAGTTCTTACAGTTGAAAAGAAACAAAATTCCTAAAGGCTTGATTTCTCTCGAGAAGCTGTTTGACAAGCATGATAGATTCATCAAACAACAAAAAACAAATTCAAGTTTCTCTCAGGGATTCGATCAAGTGAATCTAACCACTGAAGAAAATCCCAAGATGGTTAATATTGGTAAGTGTTGCAAAGAAAGATTCAAGTTCACCTCTTTACTCCATCAATACATAGATGTCTTAGCATATTCTTATGCAGACTTGAAGTCTCTCACACCAGATGAAATCTGCCATGACATTCCTCTCAAGGCTGACTCAATGCCATACAAGCAAAAATCCAGACAGTATAATCCAAAAATATCATGTACTATTCTATTTGAGATACAAAAAATGTTAAATGCTAGAATCATCTTCTCAATCCATCATTCCACATGGATTACAAACATGGTGCCTGTAAGGAAGAAGAATGGCAAAATTTGCATTTGTGTAGATTTTAAAAACCTGAATCAAGCATCTTTGAAAGATAATTATCCTTTACCAATCATGGATCAAGTGCTTCAAATAGTGACAGGTTCAGAGATGTTATCAATGTTGGATGGCTTCTCAGGATATAATCAAGTTGAAGTTGGTAAAGCAGACCAACACAAGACTGCATTCACCACACCGTGGGGTACATTTGCATATAGAAGAATGCCTTTCGACTTGATAAATGCTGGTGCTACCTTTCAAAGAGTAATGGATCTGGCTTTCAAAAATGAGATTGGTAAATTCATAGTGGTATATCTTAATGACTTGACTATCTTTTCAAAGCGTTGATCTGATCATGTACGCCACTTACAACAAGTGTTGAAGCACTACCATTAGAATAATATTTCCTTGAATCCCAAGAAGTCTATTTTTGGAGTAATAGAGGGGAAACTCCTTGGACATTGTGTCAAAAGAAGGCATAAAGATTGACTCAGACATAGTAAAATCTATTCAGAAGTTTAATTTGCCTACAAGCAAAAATGTTGTTCATTCTTTCTTCAAAAAAGTGAATTTCTTATGGAGGTTCATCCCTAAATTCACTGAGAAGACTAGACACATTATGAACATGATGAAAGGGAAAACCATCTTCAGCTGGACTAAAGAAGGCAAGTCAGCATTTTAGGATATCAAGACTACCATTGCTCATGCCCCTACCTTGGTTTGTCCAGATTATAATAAAGATTTCATCATATATAGCTATGCATTTGAACACACTCTTTCATCAATTCTTGTTCAATAGGACAAGTAAGGTATGGAATCTCCTATCTCTTTTATGAGTTGCCCTCTCAAAACCCCTGAGATGAAGTATTCAAATGTAGAGAAGCATGTTTATGTGTTGGTGAAAGCAGTCAAACATTTCCGCTTCTATATTTTGAATTCACACATTACTGCCTTAGTTCTTGACACTACAGTCAAGTCTATATTAACTTAGTAGAAGTTTGGCATGAAAAGAGGTAATTGGATTGCAAAAATTCAAGATTTTGATCTAGACATCAAGCCGATAAAGCTGGTTAGGGGTAAAGGCCTATGCCAATTAATTGCTGACAATAAGCCAGAAGATACACAGTGTGAAGAAACTAAAGTGGAAGAGACACCAACAGTCATTTTTGTCTCCACTATCAATGAGTGGTATTCAGGTATCACTCATTTCCTTACTTATGGTGAATGTCCTACTCATTTGTCTTACAAAGAAAGGAGGACTATCAAGTTAAAAGCTGTCAATTTTGTCCTTTGGGACAACGGCTTGTACAAGAGAAGCATAGATGGAGTATTTCTTCAATGTGTAGACAAAGAACAACAAAGCCAAATTTTGAAATCTTTCCACAATCTGGCCTGTGGAGGACATTTTTCTACTCCTATGATTGCTCACAAGATTCTATGAGCTAGGTATTACTGGCAAACTCTTTTCCAAGATGCACATAAGTGGGTGAAAAAATGTCAACTCTGTCAGCAATTTGTTGGAAGACCCAAGTTAGTTTCTATGCCTCTCAAGCCAGTGATCATAGAAGAACCTTTCTAGCAATGGGGACTTGATTTTATTGGGACTATAAATCCATCTTCAAGTGCTAGACATGATTATGTCCTTACAGCAACTGCTCATTTCACCAAGTGGGTAGAAGCAATACCAACTAAGCATGCTACTTTAGAAGTTGTATGCAACTTCCTCAAAGAGAATATCATTTCCAGGTTTGGAGTTCTAATCAAAATTGTTACTAATAATGCAGCTTGTTTCACCTCCCAGGAGATTACATAATTCTGTTTCCATTATGGAAATATACTCTCTCACTCTTCTGATTATTTTGTACAAGGGAATGGACAAGTTGAATCCAACAATAAGAACCTGGTAACTATTATCAAGAAGCTAACAGATGACAATCAAAGGACATGGCATAAAGCATTGGTTGATGCTCAGTGGGCAAATAGAATCACACCAAAGAGAGCAATTGATATGTCTCCTTTTCAACTTCTTTATGGTATCAATGCTGAGATACCAATCACCTTATAATTGCCAGCCTTGAAATTGGCAAAGGCAATTGAAGATCAGACATATGACAGCTCTCTTGATAAAAGAATCATGTGCCTGACTGAGCTAGAGGAATAGAGAACCATGGTGGTGGATAGAATTGCTCCTCATCAAAGTCTGGTAAAGAAACTCTTTGACCAGAATGCTAAAAATTGTGATTTCCAGATTGGGGATCAAGCCTGTTGTGGGACAAAAGGAGAGAACCAAAAGGGATGCATGGAAAGTTTGACTCCCTTTGGAGAGGCCCATTGATAATTCATCAGCACATTGGTGAAAATAGCTTTTTATTGAAATATCAAGATGGCACACTCTTTTCTCTACCTCACAATGGGTAGCATCTAAAACACTTCAACTCTTAAAGTTTCAAATCATTGCATCTGTATATATGTATATTTATACATTTTTTAATTCTATTTTATTTTGTGTGTTTCCTTTTTTTTTATGCCTTCCATTTTTGGGTAGCATGACTTCGTAACCCAATAGTACACATGAAGACACTGGAGATTCTAGATTCTACTCCTTTCAATTCTTTTTTCAATTGATAGAAGTTCCCCAACTGGAGCCAGTTGTTGTCTCCCAAAAATATTACTCATTTTTGAGACAACATTTAAACTATTTTGGTCCTACAGACCAAAATTGTCTCTTCCCTTTCCAAAATGTCTTGAGCATTCAAATTCCTCATTTTTCAAGCGTCTCAAAAATCTACAGACTCTGCAGGCTAGAATCTATGGACTCTACAAGTTAGAATCTACGGACTCTGCAGGCTTAAATCTACAGACTATGTAGGCTTGAATTTATGGACTCAGCAAAAAGAGAAATATACAAACTCTACAGGACAATTTCAATAGGCTTCATAGGTTGATTTCTATGGACTCTTTCAAGGTTAGAGAAAACTACAGACTTGGTTTCTACGGACTCTATAGGCAGGTTCATTTCTACAGGTTAAAAGGCTTCTGTAGGTGGGTTCAACCAAAAGAGTCACTTTCTAACACTTGGTCATTTTGAGATTATTTCGGTACCTTGGTAAAATCAAAAATCTTCATCGGCAAGCATTTAATTGAAGAAGTCTTGAACCGTTGAAACATTGAACCACTTTGGTTCAAAGGTTCAACGAGTTCAAAATTCAAAAGGTTGAACCATCTTGGTTCAATAGTGGGTTCAATCAAATGGTTCATAAGTCAGTTCAAGGCTTCATTTGAACCGTTGAACCAAAACTTGGTTCAACAGTTGGTTCATTCAATTGGTTCAAAGGCTTGGTTCATTCAATTGAACCATCAGCTTGAACCATTTTGGTTCAAAGCTTGGTTCATCAGCTTGGTTCAATGTTTGGTTCAACCAAGCGATTCATTGCCTTGGTTCAACGAAGTGGTTCAATGGAATGGTTCATCAACTTGGTTCAATGGAGTGGTTCAATGTTTGGTTCAATCAAATGGTTCAACAGCTTGGTTTAACCAAGCGGTTCACTCAGATGGTTCAAAAGAGTAGTTCAAATGCAAAAGTTCAAAGAGCCTCCCAAAGGACAAGTGCCCTTGTGGAGGGCACTTGGTCAATGAAAGTACCCTTTGGAAGGGTCATTTTCAAAGAAGGCTACAAAGGTAATTCTTTCAAAATTCAAAAAAATACTAAGGAAAGAAATAATTCCTTCAGACTTTTTGTCCAAAGGAATTCCTTCAGACAAAAAGTCCAAAAGAATTCAGACAAGCCGCAAGCGGAAAAAACCCAAAGGATTTTACAAAGGCAAAGTGATTAGGAAATTTCCACAGACTTTTTGTCTGTAAGAATTTTCCCGTGGAGAAAGCCCAGGTAAAATACCCATGGGAATTGTTTGCAGGAAAGCCTGAGAAACAATCCGCTAAGGAAAAGGCTGCTGAAGTACCTCGAAGAGCAGGTACCCTTGCAGGGGACTCTCAACTGCAATTGAAGGACACTTCCCTAAAGCTGAAAGGTCATCTTCCCTTTAGGAAGATATGAAACAAAAAAGCCAAAAAAGAACCAAGGGGTGATGCACCTGAAGACATCAAATTCAAGATAGTCAACTAGCCATTGATCCTTTGAAACTACAGACTCGAATGCATTCACAGCCTTTAAGGCTAAGACCAGCAGAAAGTGAAGAAGGAACAAAATAGAAAATTGAATCCAGGACCTGATTCAATTAACCAAAAAAGGAGGAATGATGAAGAAGGATCAGATTGCCAGGTGGACATTGGAAGATGCAAATTTTCAATAGCGTGACTTGTTTCTCTGCATTGATAAAATCAAATGGGTAAACGCCCCTAAGTTCCAGCCTATCTTCTTAACAGATTCCAACACAACATGATGCGTTGCTGTTCCCGAGTCCTTCTTGAAGAGGCTATATAAGGGACTCACTTTTATTGTAAATGGATGCCTTTTTTTGACAATCAGAACAAAACTCTACCCAAATTGAAAAGCATCACTAAGACTTTGAGCTCAGTTTTTTGATCATATTTTGTTATTGGAATAAGAAAGCAAGTGACTTTTTAGACTTTGTGCTGTAATATCTTTGTTGTTTGGGAAACTATTCTTATGTCTTTTTCCTTAATATATTTTCTATTCCTTTAATTCAACAAGCAAGATTAGTGAAATTAGTCAAGGTGTCCTAAAGAGTCAACTGTGGAGACTTTGTGCCCCCATAATTTCCTTTCAGTGTGTTTTCTCTTCATTTCTGTGTAAAGGACATTGGGAAGACTTTGTGCCCTCATTGTCCTTCGTATCTTACTCTTGAGCAATTCAAGGGGGGACTTTGTGCTGCATCTCAATTTGTTGGTTACTACATCTTTGGTTACATTTTGTTGTTACTGCCAGGAGTACTCTTGTGGCTAGCTGGATAGTAATTTTGAAAGAAGAGGAGTGTTATATGTCATTTCCCTTTGATTTTCATGCATCATCTCTGAAGAAAGAGAGATGGATGGTTTATCCTACCCTTAAGTATTATTTTCTATATATATGTGTGTGTGTGTGTGTGTGTGTGTGTGTGTGTGTGTGTGTGTGTGTGTGTGTGTGTGTGTGTGTGTGTGTGTGTGTGTGTGTGTGTATGTATATAGGGAACCTCCCCTTGATGAGAGGAGAGATTAGTTTCCTTTTGATGTGGTAAAAACTGCACATTTGGATGACCAGTCTTCCTACTTTGGTTAATCAGACCTATTTTGTTTATCAATATGCTGATAAACAAAATATTCAACTAACAAGCTTAACCTAAATGTTTACAATAAAATCAAAAGGTTACAACTAATAATATTTAATAATACATTTAGTGGCATGATAGTCTCTTGGAACATTACTTCTCCAAATTAAATAAAAAATAAATAAACTTCACAAAAATTAGAAAATTAATTACTTGAATCCCTCATATCAAAATTAATAGTCCAAATAAAAGACATATAGCTTAAAAAATAAATCAACTAAGTTCATGTAAGTATTTTTTAATTTAATAATGCCATCATGTGTGTGAGAAACATATGAATCTATTATAATAGTGGAAGAGGATTTTGATAATTTATATGCTTCCATTTATCATAAATACTAATCCAATCTACCTCGTTTATATCATGACGTACATAAAAGGAGAGAAACATTAATATATCCAAAATTTTAAAATAAACTCTCGATTTATCATCATTTTGTATCATTTTTAACTTTGAAAACCCTCTTACATATTTTTATTCTTTTTGGAATAAAAATAATAACTTGTCATAGCCACATCAAACATGAAAACCCTTAAAACCATTTAGTTTCATCCCTGCATAGATCACATGCTCTAAACATATGTGTCTTTGGGTACAATTTATAAATAGTATAAAAATAATAATCCATCTATTGTAAACACAATGACTAAGATGGGGGGTGAGTCAGTCTCTTAAAATTTTCTTTCACATGTAATTTAGCATTCCTTGAACCATCAAAGCAATATAAAGATATATCAATGCATAAATAGTCATTCACATGAGCATAACACAAGAAAACACATATGAGTGGAAAACCATTAATGAGAAGAAAACCCACTAATCCATAAAATTGGACTAAAATATTATAATCCAAAAGATCACAATTTAGTGAAACACCAACTCCATATGGAGCAACAACCCTAACTAGCTAAGCACCAACCCATCTAGGTTTTAACAAGCACCAACTTGCAAAGAGACACCAACCCCCTAGATGACTCAGCACGAACTCAGCCAACTAAAAACTTTAATGACCTTTAAAACACCTTATTTCTCATATAATATATTATTATCACCTTTTTAAGTTCTCTCTCTTCTATCCCTCTCAAACTACCTTCTAGGCTTCTTCACTCATCTAGGTCTCTTAAGACAGATTGGATCATATGCCCCTGATATTCATCTATATTACCCTTGTTAGATATTACTTATAGTTTCAATTCACCATTTTATGGCCTATAAGACCTCATTTATATTTTCAAAGTGTTATATCCTTCACTTTCACTCCTTTTTCTAACTATTCATTTAGGCCTCGTAGGCCTTGTTCTTCTACTAGGCTCTTGCTCATACACCTATTGGTCAGCCATACACACTTTCCCACTTATATAATAACATAGTGTACCTTATTAAATACCAAAAACATGAATTAATCATTAAATTTGGTTAGACATAGATCAAATGGACAAAATCCTTCTTTAGGCCTTAAAGAGACATAATTCAATCAAGCTTTCATTAATACACATTACCCTTTGATCCTCTTGGAGCACTTTAAAAATTCATACATGGAAGAAACACTTTATATGAAACCAAAATATACTCCTAATAATCTCATCTTATGTACATGACACCTTTGAGGTCTAATCACCACTTGAAGCATGTTATTATTATTGTTTACATTACGCCTCCACACATATAGAAAGGTCTATATTGAACAACTGAACATAACATAATGCTTGGCCACACAACCATGAAAAAAAACATATAAAAAAAACCTCCAAGATCTTAAAAACTTCATTAAGATAATTATATTTCATTACATAGTGAAAAAGGACACAAAAACACTCCTATAACTTGCTCAATCAAAACTGTCAATTTTCTTCAAACACCAATCATGGTGATAATGACCTTCAACACCTATATGACCACTTATATATACTCCTAATGAATTTTAATGATCTTATGGGATCATTATACCATTCTCATATATAAATATAATATGTTCAAATGGAAATATTGGTCTTGCAAACCAATCTCATAACCTTGTATATCACTATCTCATTTGAACTAGATAGGTCAACTTGTGAGCAACTTTTTCACTATAATCACTAACCTCAAAAAATTATACCAAAAATTAATATGTATTAAAATTACTAAAAATATCTCCATGTACTTTTATTCATCCCTATTTCATGATAACACATTCCTAATCATTTTCTCATTGTTGTCTAGGTTTTTCCTTGTTTCCACCATTAGGCCTATTAGCGACTGGCTAATTTGGATAACCAATTTAGCATAGATAAGTGATATAACATTTCCATAAAACAAAATTTACATCAAATAAAAGTCTAAAAATTTTCAATCCAATGATTTTCATATTTTGACTTGGTCAAATTTGATTACTACAACAAATCTCCAAGAAACTAGCACTTTCTTATAGGATCTACTCACACACCTGATAACTCAATCACACTTGGAGGTGATTAGGAGAGTTTAATAAAAGATCCAATAGTTTTTATAGTCATTTGAGACCATTATAGGCTATTTTCATCAACATTTTCAACATTGGTTCCTTATTAGGGTTCTACGAGGGTTTAAGCCTATTTTCACTCTTAACAATCATTCATAAAACATAACCCCTTAATACAAAAAATAACACCTAGAATTTTGAGATAGGACCCTTCCCCATATTAAATGAATATATTGGGTTCTCATTAATAGGTTACACATGCCAATGAACACCTAAAATTTATTCTCAAGTTTGCATGCCTTCATTTTGTGTACTCGAGAGACCTCAAAACCACTTTTCATGCCTTTTTTTACAAACCATGACTTTAAACTTTGTGAACATGCTTGAGATAACATATAATACATATAAAAACACTCACTTATCATTAATTTCATTTGAAACATATCTTCATACCCCATTAGGCCATACTCTCTCTCTCTCTTTGCTTGCTTAGACCTTAACCTGCAAACCACATTAGGCCTTGAAACTAACCTCTATGCCTCTCTCCATGTACTCTCAACCTCTCTTACATACTCAATAAAATTATCTCAAGATCAAAAAATTACATTCATCCTTCATATGCCTCGACAATAGATCAGGATACTTCATTAGGCTAGGCAGGGTCTAGAAATGGTCTAGGTGCAGACTAGACCTATAGGTCCTACCCTTGCAAGCTCACATTGAGACTCACATGAGTGATCAAATGAATTTTATACATTCTAAAACAACCTCATAAAACTTATCATGAATGTGTGTATTCATATCATCAATCCATCATAACCTTTCATGCACAATACTAGGCATCTATGCATATACCTTCTCAAGACACTTATTAGGCTCAAACACTTGACAATTTTGACAAAAGGGACCTTCCATGTTGACATTCAAATCACTAATTTAGTCATAAGAACATATGCCAACCATTTCTTACACTCTTAGAATTAATGCAACACTGATCAATATTCTCTCTCACAGCTACATTCTTTAATGACCTCATGAACACCTTTCTCAAGAACCTTTGTCATCAATGACAACATCAATGCCAAACCTCAAAAATAGGAAAAATGTTCAATAATATCTTCCTTTGTTATTGATGTAAAAACACACTACATACTTATCATTATTATCTCCTCATTCTGGTCTTTCTCCCCCTTTGACATAAATGATAAAGTGATGTCTAAAACTCCTTGGATCACACTCATTTCAACCAAAATATTCAACAAGATATGAGCATATGAGACATAATTAAAACATGCTCCCCATACCTCCATACATACCTTCTTGGAAGAAATAACCTATTCTTGGATCTAATGAGAATTATTAACTCCCCCTAAGTACTTGGCTACTTCAATGATTGTTAGGGCAAGGAATTACCCCTAATTCTTAAGTGTTCAAATGTTGCCTTTGGAAGTGGTTTGGTCAAGATATTTGCAATCTCATCCTATGTAGAAACATATTGAAGTCTAACACTTTGTTCACTTACCATCTCTCTTATAAAATGATACCTATTAGGAATGTGCTTGATCCTTGAGTGCCTGATAGGGTTCTTTGAGAGGATTATATCACATGTATTGTCACAATAGATAGGGATAAGATCATCATACTCTACCTTGTATTAATTTAGGGTTTGTCTCATCCATAGGACCTGAGTGAAACATGAATTTACTAAAATTTACTCAACCTCACATGTGGATAATGATATTGATGGTTCCTTCTTGATTATACATGAAACTATGCACCTACATAAGAAGTAAGCTCCTCCATTGGTACTCTTCCCATCATTTATATTTCTTACCTAGACATTATCTATATAGGTTTTCAAATTAAAATCCTTTATTTTTGGATACCAAAACCCATACTCCATATTCCCCTTGAGATACCTAAGTATCCTTTTGACTACTTGCAAATGATTCTCCTTTGGGTCTGCTTGAAACCTTCCCACAAGACCTACTACTTACATGATATCAAGTCTAGAGGTAGTGGTGTATAACAAAATTCCAATCATTGACCTATACAATGTTTATTTGACCTTTGGAAACTCATCTTCCTTTCTCAACTTACACCCTATACTTATGGGTGTACTAACTGCCTTGAAATATTCCATCTCAAACTTTTTTAGCATCTCTTATGTACTTAGCTTGTGAGATGAATATACCTTTTTCATATTGAGTGATTTACAATCCAAGAAAGAATGATAGTTATCCTAGCATGGACATCTCAAACTCTTTCTTCATCATCTCTACAAAGACCTTGGTCATGTTTTCATTATTTCCACCAAATATGATGTCATCCACATAGATAAATACTATTAACTAATGGTAAGCTTATGTCTTTATGTATAGATTACTATCTACAACTCCTCTTTTGAATCCCTGATCCAACAGATACCTATCCAACCTAGCATACCAAGCTCTAGGAGATTGTTTTAGACCATACAAAGCCTTTTTCAATCTGAAAACATAGTCCTTGTCATCTGATAGTGAGAACCCCTCAAGTTGTTCAATGTACACTTTTTCCAAATTCTCATTTAAAAAGGAAAATTTGGCATCCATATAGTATACCTTAAATCCATTGAACCCTACATATGCTAGAAACAATATGATGGCCTCCATTATTGCTACTAGTGCAAAGGTCTCCTCAAATTCTACTCCTTCAACTTGTGCATATCCCTTGCATACCAATCTAGCCTTGCTCCTAGTGACTTCCCCATCTTCATTCAACTTGTTTCTAAACACTCACTTTATGCTAATGACATTTTTATCTTTAGGCCTAAGAACTAGTTCCCAAGTCTCATTCTTCTCTATTTGGTATAACTCTTCATTTGTAACATCTATCCAAAATTTGTCTTTGATTTCTTCTATAAGATTCTTAGGTTCAATCTTAGATAATAGAGAAACATTTTCTTGATTTAGATTACTTACCAATCTTCTCCTTATTTACATACCTACATTCTTGTTGGCAATGATTTGATATTGAGGGCGATCTCTTTGAATCTACCTTAAGGGACATTTTGAGTCATGTCTATCCTCAACTTATTCTTCTTCTTCATCAACCTCTATAGCTTATTCTTCATTATTAAAATCCAGTTTCTCTAAAGTTTACTTTGATTGTGAGTGTGATTTCTTTGTCTCATCAATATTCACATTGGTGCTTTCCACTATCTTCTATAACCTCTTTTTATAACATATATAGACTAAGCTCATTGATGAGTATCTTAGGAATATACCTTCATCAGATCTAGAATCCAACTTTCCTAAGTCTTCATCATGTTTTTTGATGAAAATTTTTCTCCCAAACACTTTAAAGTGTTCCACATTAGTAGGTCTATCCTTCCATAGTTCATAAGGAGTCTTATTTCCATTAGTATTTATCTGTCATCTATTCAAAATTTAGATTTTAATGCTTATTGTCTCTCTCCAATATCCATTAGATAATATAGACTGATTTAGCATAGTATTAGCCATCTCTTGAACTATCATATTCTTTATTTCCACTGCCCCATTTGTTGAGGTGTCTTAGCTACTAAGAATTGTCTCCTTATTCCATGAATCTCAAAAAATTTATCAAACTCATTGGACCAAAACTCTCTTCATATGTCAAATATTAGGCACTTGATCTTCCCATTTTTCTCATTCTCAACAAGATCCTTGATTGCCTTGAACTTTTCAAGAGATTTTGACTTTTCTTTTTAGAATGCAACCTAAGTCATTCTTGTGTAGTCATTTATGAGTACCATGAATTAGATATCTCCTTGAATGCTTTGAAATCTTATAGGCCCATAGGGATCAATGTCTATTAAATTCAAGGGTATTGTGGTAGAGTATCCCTTGGACTTGAACATTCTTATAGTCTTCTTACCATGTTGATAATCCTTACAAAGTATGTTTGTAAGTTTCATGATCTTAGGCATGTTCTTCATAGACTTCTTAGTGATTATTTTGACCAAATTGTCAAAGTTTAGGTAGCCTAACCTTCTGTTCCATAGCCAAATTTCATCCATCTTGCTCATAAAGTATATCTCCTTCTTAATCTCATTCAAGATATATAGATTATTCTCAGTCTTCTTAGCATTGGCAATTAGCCTTCTTAATTTGGCTTTCCTTATCTCACACCCTCTATCATGAAAGGTTAGTGTGTGTCCTTGATTGTAAATTTGACTTGCACTAAGTAGGTTATGTTTCAAACCTTCTAAATACAACACATTGTTATGTCTCGGTCTTCCCATTATCCAAAATCAAGACACCCTTGCCAACTATATTGGCAGTTGTGTTGTATCCAAACCTCACTATTCTTATAGTATTCTTATTCAACAAGATGAACTTATTTTTATTTCCTATCATGTAGCTCAATCAACCATTATCTATATACCATTTCATGCCTTCATCTTGAATGAGAAATTAGTCTGAGCTAGCATAAAATCCTCTTTAGTCTTCTATTCCTCCTTAGTAAATAGTCCATCTTGACTCTTGATCTCAATATGATCAATCCTAACTTGTTTTGGCTTCCATACCAATGTTTGAGTCCTCTCATGCATTCTAGGAGCTTCATATGTCTTGTTGAATCTTGAGGTACTTTTAACTCTATTAGAGAAAAATCTTGTAATGTGTCCTATATTATAATAGATGTAGAAAACAATATTTATGTACTTATCTCTTGATTGATTAATCCTTTTACCAGGTCCCATGATGACTTATCCTTTATTGTATTGGGTTGATTGATTGGTATTTTCAGGTTGGTACTTTTCGTTTATTTTGACTTCTCACACTCTCTCTCAAACTTTCTTGGTTTGTATATGAATTGCTCATGCTCAACCTTCAAGGAATCTAGCTCTATCCTTAAATGGTCCTACTCAACTTCTTTTGACCTAAATCTTGTATTGACACCTTCTAACTAACTCCTAAGATCCTTGATAGTATTAATTTGATGCTTCAAATCATCAAGGGCACTTTTGAGCTCAGCTTCAAGGTCTAATTCAGATTTTCCTTCTTCACTATCATATTAGACTTCTTCATCACACATGGTGTCCTCTTCCTTTTGATCACAAGACATCTTGTGCTTCTTGGGATCACCTTCAAGATGTTAGACTTATTTCAAAGGACTAGGTTTGAATACCAATTGTTCAAAACATAATTATTGATAATAGGCTTGAATCAGTCTCTTAAAAATTTCTTTCACATGTACTTTAACATTGTTTGAGCCATAAAATCAATACAAATAGATAGAAATGCATAAAAATTCATTCACATGAGAATAACACAAGAAAACACACATATGAGTGGGAAAATCTCAATGGGAATAAAACCCACTAATCCCTGCAAATGGACTACAATATTATAAGCCAAAAAATCACATTTAAGTGAAGCACCAACTCTACATGAAGCACCAACCCCAACTAGCTAAGCACCAACCCAACTAGGCTTTAGCAAGCACCAAATTTTAAGGAGGCACCAACCCCCTAGATTAATCAACACCAAATCAACCACCTAAAACCATTTATTACCTTCAAAACACCTTTTTGCTCATACAACAGATGATGATCACCTTCTTCAGTTCTTCTTTCTCTTCTATCCCGCTCAAACTACCTTCGAGGCTTATTCACTTATCTAGGTCTCTTTCAAGATAGATTAGGTCATATGACCTTGATTTTCATCTATAGTACCCCTTTAATATATTCATGATAATTTAATTTCATGCTTATGATGGTCTATAATACCTCTTTTATCTTTTCAAAGTGTTATATCCTTTGATTTCACTCTTTTTTCTAACTATTCAATTAGGCCTATTAGGCCTTGTTCTCATACTAGGCTCTTGTTCATACACACTTTCCCACTTAGATATTTAAAAAAATATAACTTAATAATTTTCAAAAACTTGAATCAATAATTACTTGATCATCCATATCTCAAATAGACTAAATCCTTGTGTAGGCCTTAAGGAGACTTAATTCAATTAGGCCTTCATTACTACACATTACCCTTTAATCCTATTGGAGCAATTTAAAACTTCATAAAAAAAATAAAAAATTCATATTCCACTCAAATAGACCCATATTAATCTCATATTATGTTCTTTACACCTTTTATTTCCAATCACCACTTGAAGCATGTCATTAGTATTATTTACATTATGCCTCCACACATACAAAAAGGTCTGTCATGAACAAATAAAGCTAACACAATGTTTGGCCACACAACCATGATAATAAAACATATACACATAACTTAAAATATCTTAAAAAAATTATCATGAGCATTATACTTCATTACATAGGGAAAAAGGACTTTAAAACACTCATATAACTTGCTCACTCAAAACTGTCAATTTTCTTCAAAGACCTATCATGGTGATAATGACCTTCAACACCTATATGACCACTTATAGAGACTCCTAATGTATTTTTATTGTCTTATGGGATCATTATACCATTATCAAATATAAATATAATATGGTCAAAAGGCAATATTAGTCATGCAGACTAATCTCATAACCTTGTATCTTAATGTCTCATCTACATTAGACAGGTCAACTTGTGAGCAACTTTTTCACTATAATCATTAACCTCCGAAACTTATACCAAAAATGAAAATGTCTTAAATTTACTAAAAAAATATCTCCATTCACTTTTATTCATCCCTATTTCATGATAACACATTCCTAATCATATTTTCACTGTTACCTAATTTTTTCACTGTTTCCACATTAGTCTTATTAGCAACTGGCTAACTTGGATGACTGGTTTAGCCTACCTGAGGGATAGAAAATATACATAAACCACCTGTAAATAGAATATAATTCTCAACCTTCTCCATCCAATGTTTTTCATAATTTCACTTGGTCAACTCTTATTGTTACAATAAATCTCTGAGAAACTAACACTTTCTCGTAGGTTTTACTCACACACCTAACAACTCAATCACACTTAGAGGTGCTCAGGAGAGTTAAATACAAGATAAAATAATTTTTTTATTAATTTTAGACAATTCTATGATTTTTTATCAACATATTCAACATTGGGTCTTTATTAGGGTTCTAAGAGGGTTTAAGCCTATTTACACTCTTAACAATCATTCATAAAGCGTAACTGCTTAATCCAAAAATTATTTCCTAAAATTTTGATATAGGAACCTTCCAAATATACCATGAATATATTGCATTCTTATGAATAGGTTACACATGCCAATGAAAACCAAAAAGTCCTTGGGTTTGCATGCCTTCATTCTGTATACTCGAGAGACCACAAAACCACTTTTCATCCATTTTCTTGCAAACCATGACCTAAAAAATTACGAATATGATTTAGAAAACATATCATACATATAAAAACACTCACCTACCCATAATTTTCTTGAAAATATAACTTCATACCTCATTAGTCCATACTCTCTCTTTTTACTTGCTTAGACCTTGACCTGCAAACCACATTAGGCCTTGAAACTAGCATTCATGCCTCTTTCCATGCACTCTCCACCTCTCTTACATACTCAAGAAACCTCTCTCATGATTAAATATGTCTATACATATTTCATATGCCTTAGCAATAGATCATGATACTTCATTAGGCTAGGCAGGGTCTAAAAATGGTCTAGGTGCATACTAGACCTATACTTCCTACCCCTATAGGTTCTCCTTGAGACTCACATGAGTGATCTAATGCCTCATATACATTATAGAATAGCCTCATAAAATTTATCATGCCTATGTGTATTCATCTCATCAATCTATCATAACCCTTCATACACAAGACTAGGCATCCTATACACATACCTTCTCAAGACACTTACTAGGTTCAAGCACTTAACAACTTTGATAACAAGGACCTTCGATGTTGACCTTCACATTACTCATGTAGCCATAAGAACATATACCAATCATGTCTTACACTCTGAAAATAACTAAAACACTCATAAATATTCTCTCTCATAACTACATTCTTTAATGACCTCATGAACACCTTTCTCGAGAACCTTTGACATCAATGACAACATCAATACCAAACCTCAACACCATCTTAGATAAAAACTTAATAGTATCCAAAATAGGTGAGCTCCCAAAACAAATTTTTTCACATAAACATGTTAACCATATATTTTTTATAGTCTTTATCATCTATCTCCTCATAATAATTACAAGGATTAAGAAACATAGCCACATTCAATATTAAAAAAGAACCTTGTATCTAAAGAATTAATAACTACATTATAGAACATTTTCCTAATACAATGAAATCATCTAGTGTCCTTGATCTTTGTGAGTTAGATAAACTCTAAAATATTAGTGTATGTACAAGTATCATACCTATTCCATCTAAAAACTCATTTATTTATTTCATTTTACTTTGAAAAGATGATATTTATAACATACCTACCCCAAATATGTCTCTTTGAAATATTCTAAAAGCATGTTAATAATAATATCTAAAGTAATGCCAATGTAAGTAATATCAAAATGATCCTCTTGAAATGTTTTACTCAACTTAATTAATTCATTAAGAACATCTTCAAGGAAATGGATTAAAAATTATGCTTGAAAAATTATTCCCAAATCATACATTTTTTCTTCTCGTATTTCCATTATTTCAACAAAGTAGGCATGAGCTTTACAAGCCTTTCCATGAACTTTCCTCTAGAGAACCATATAATTTGATGAATTTGTAATAATTATGACTTATTGATTTAAAATGACTCCATTAGTTCTCTTAATGCTCAATGACTTTTAGCACCAAGCCATGAATAAACTTTGTTTACAAATTTATCAATAAATTATAGCTCAAAAAAATAAGATGAAGCACCATTTGTTGTTAATGCTTATTGATGAGCTATGAAATTAATATTTAATGATTTAAGAGTATATCAATGGATTTTATTAGATAAAAATTCAAGGATAACCCTCATGGTATGAGTCCCATAAAATCCAAATCCAACTAACTTCATCAAGGATAAATACATCTCTGCTAAAAGATTTATCACAACATCATACATAGATTGAGTTGTTTTATCCTTTGTTTGAAGAAGGAATATAAATTTGTTTACACATTGATATCTTCCTTTATTTGTAAAATATGTAATATAAAATATCAAATGGATAAAAAATTGTACTAAAAAATCTTTTTCAAATCATACATTTTTCTCCTCCTATTTCCATTCTTTCAAAAAAGTAGGCATGAGCTTAACAAGCCTTTCCATGACATTTCCTCTAGAGAGACATCTAATTTGATGAATTTGTAATAAATATAACCTACTTATTTTAAATGACTCCTTTAGTTCTCTTAATGCTCCATGTCTTTTATCACCAAGCCATGAATAAACTTTGTTTACAAATTTATCAATAAATTATAGCTCTAAAAAATAAGATGAAGCACCATTTGTTGCTAATGATTATTCATGAACTATGCAATGAATTTATAATGATTAAGGAGTATATCAATGGATTTTATTAAATAAACCTTCATGGATACCCCTCATGATAGAAGTCCCAAGTATAGACACCTAAATCTGGCCACCGATAACCTCCAATGAGGGTTTTGGCTAGTTTCCATCTAAAACACATAATTTGGCCTAAAACATGATAAATGATGTGAAACTGACATATTCAAGTGCAGATTTTGGCCAAGGTATCCCTAAATGGGGCAATACAATTTATAGGCTAGCTAACTTTGATTAGTTAATTTCAAGTCAAAATGCCAAATTTGCACCTGTGTGCTCTGGACTACTCTTTCCTATCAAATCTTTTGCACAAGACTTGTGCCTTTGTTATTTATTGTTAGAAACATCATAAATATAAATGCACACCTAACATATAATTACAATTCAAATCTATTCAAATTTAGGACCAATAACAAGGAATTCTAATCAATTGAGTAATTTGTGCATAAAGTGCTTAATTGTGCTTAAGAGCTAGTTAACCCAAATCAAGGCCTAATCAATAATTTCATGGAAACTTGTTGAATACTTATTTTTGGAAATGAATATTGAATATATGCATTATCAAGTGACCTCATTTCTTGGGAAGACATCCCTAGGCCATAAATTCCATGAATATCAGGATTCATGCCCTCCATGCCTCTTAATTGCCCCTTCTTCCAACGCCATGATGAGGATAATTACAAATTTTAATTGAAAAATTGAATTAATCCTCAACTACACATCTCAATCTTGAGATGGATGGTTGATGTTGATTCTGATCAAATCCAAAAATCTATAAATAGGAGGCCTCACAACATCATTTCTAAGCTTAATTAGTGCAAAGTTATAATGAAAGATTGGTTCCAAAAAACTTCAAGAAACTAGTGTTATAATGCAAAATTGATTCCAAGCCAAGCCAAGCTACAAGCCAAAGGTGCAAAGAGGAGATGAAGGTAGCCACACTTCATTAAAGAAGACCTCTTGAAGCACAAGCTGAGCAAGCCACCATTACAAAGGCATTTGGAGCATCCAAAGAAGGTGAAAGGAATTCTTGTGTTTTCATTCCTTATTTTTTAGTTGTTCTTGTCATTTGCTTTTGTTAACTAAACTCTCCCTAGTGTCTAGGTCTAGAGATGTTATGATATTAGTGTGTTTATTTCATCTTGTTTTCATTTTGAAACTAACACCATACTAACCATCCTCTTTTGAGTCAAATTTCTAAGTTACATAATGGCATGCTCGATGTGACTAGATGCATCCTAAACCTAAAGGAGATCCTTTTAAAACCTTTAAAAACTTATTTGAGATTTTAAAACTCTTGAAAATTTGTTTTTCAACTTTTTTTGCCATTTTTGATTACCATGGTTTTTACACAGTAACCGACGTTGACAGACTTATCGACATTGGTTACTTGGCTTAATCGACGTCAGTGGTATTGACCGATGTCGATCACTATGTTTTTTCAAAAACACAGATCCAAGACCTACTTTTCCAAAGTTTCTTGTTTCAAACTCAAAATAGCTTCAAAGATAAAAGACATGCTAATAATTTGGTTATAGGACCAAGAAGGATATTTTCTCAAAACATGTTTAAATCACTTTTATATGCTTAAAGTTGGATTAGGATCTTTGTTTTGGTGCTTAACAAAGAATTTAAGTGTTTTTGGTGAATGTTTTCAAATTTTACAACTAATACCAAGGGGTTAAATGAACATCACCAAACATTTTATTTGGGTTCAAAATTGAACACACTTGTAAATTTTTTCTTGCAATAGTTATTTAGATTAATCTTGTTTGGCAAAAAGAGAGGTGTTGCATGTATGCTCTTCCATTTTTCCCCTATAAAGAACCCTTGGAATCAAAAGTGTCATTCCTATTGCAAATAGATTAGTATAAGGCTTATAAATAATGTTGCCTAAATCACTCCCTAAAAATTTGCTAAAGTTTGGGTGATCTTGAAAACGACTCTAAAGTCTTTCTATTTTCATGTTTTTTTTATTTTTATGCATCTTGGCTTATAAGGGGGACTTCATCACCTCCAGTAATTTATTTAGGGAAGATTTTTCCTAGGGTTTCATCTCCCAACATTGACTTCATTTGACTCTTTTAGAGTTACATGCAGGATGTAGTGGCACTTTGGACATCGCACTACACTGAGCTAACAACAAGATGTAGTGGTTGCAAAAAAAACTAGACCTTTTTATAACAAGTTGAGTGATACGGACCTAAAATATGTGCTTTTCTTTTGCATTTTTTATCATAAAATTCATTTTACAATTAATTCCCCTAGATCATTCGAAAACTTGTTAGAATTTAGACAAATCCCCACTTGTCGTGGAAATATTGTTCGTGCAAGGTGCACCTTAAGGTCCATGTCACAGTATTATCATTTTAAAGAAGGGGGGATGTAAAAACCCTACTATATAATGTGTATTTACTTTTGGATGAACACTTAAAAACCTCTCAAATGACGTATATTGACAGATTCCAACACTACCAAGCAACCTTGTCAGTTTAGGATCTAAGGATGATTAATTAGTTGATCTTATCCTAGTTTAAAGTCTTGTTTGGAATCAAAACTTGGTGTAAATAAAGAAACCAAACCCAACACAAAGTCCAAATTTTCCTTTGAATAAAGAAGCATTATGCTACCTGTGTGAGATCATCCATTTGCCCTGTTCAAATTTCATCAAAAGCTTGAGATTCATATCATCCACTTTGGCACAGTTATGCCACCCAATTGAGTCTAGACCTTTATCAAAGTTGTTTAAAGTCCTTCACTAATAGTTTAAATTCAAAATTACACCTTTACAAGTTTATAGGGTTGATGTGTTAATTGGTTTCACCATTTACACTAAACTTGAAGGAACTTAGGTTTAATTTCCAATTTAGGTTGAAGGTCATTTTAGACTCGTCATCAATATCATCAATTGATAGACTTAATCCATTTTGTGCTAAACACTTGCACTTTAAGTCTATGTAACACAACATTTTGAGTCAAGAAAAGTAGTGTTATGATATCAAAATTGTGGAAAAATGTCTTTGCCTTAGAGAGTCTTTAAAACAAACTTTTCTATCACACCTTTTAGGTAGTATAGCATCGTTACACTGCCCAAATTATATCAAGCATTGTTTCATGGACCTTCTTACATATAATTCCAAATTTGTTCCTACATATTCAGACCAATCCAAGTGTACTTTTGATCCTTTGTCTAAAGCACAGTTATACTGTTCACCTTTGTCTAGCTTGTTTGTCAAAAAGAACCAAGTTTTATACCTTTATTTATGAGAAAATAAACTATTGTTAAAGTGCCTTTTCTTTCATACCTTCTACCGAGTTGACCAAGTTCATATCCAAGAATCAAATGCCTAGTGTTTGTTAGAAGTGTTTCAAATCCATTAGATTAAAACTTTCATCTATTTTCAAAGTCTAGCTTTTGACATTGTTTGGCCAAAAGTCCTAGTACATGCCTTGTTTGAGCCTAGCTTTTGACATCATGTTTGGCCAAAAGACCTAGCAACTTTCAATTTCCTAGATTAGACTGATTTGAGACACTTTGACCTTAGAGTTTGGCATTTCAATTTTTCGGTCCATTTACTTTCTTACCTTTGTGTGAACAGTGAAATGTTAAATACTTCAATCTAGCTTGTTTCCTCACAAATATTTACATAAACCTTTTGATCTTTTTGAAAAATCTAGACCAAGTTGAAGGCATCATTTGTTTTAGATTATATCCTTTTTATAGTTTGTAGGCATCATTTGTTTTAGATTCTGTCCTTTTTAGAGTTTGTAGAACTCTAATCTTTTATCACCAAGCATTGACTATAGATCCCAACATGTATTCCTACACTCATAGTGGACTCATGTATAATCCAAGGATTAGTAATGTAGTTGTGTAGGAAGAAATGGTTCAAGACCCCAATGCGAATAACATTGCTTATGAGATGGATTCTTATCCTTCTTATAATACTCAATTAGGGGCACAAAGCCAAGATCTATTGGCTAACTATTTTGTTAACACATCACCTTACATAGAATAGGACCAAGAACAAAGCGCGCAATACTTAGCTATAATACCCATGGTGGATGAGTCAATTCTTCAATAGTCATACTCTACCAACACAACTTCCATGTATGATCCATTTTTGTTTGAGCAACATTTATTAGAGAACAAAGATGAGATTTTGGTTAGGGTCATAGAGGTAGGGGCTAAGTTTCTAGCAGACTTCCCCCATGAAAATATACCAAGTCAAGTAAGAGTATCCCACAATATCATTTATGATCAATAGGCTTCTTCTAGCAATCCTATGGCTCTAGTCTAAACAACGTACCAAGACCCCAATATATCCAATCTAGGCAAAAACATCATGGAAGATAACTTTAACCAAATGAAAATAGCATATCAAACCTACCTAAATTTAGCACATGATTTCAATTAGATGAACATGATAAGTAAACCTCTCATTGACCTAGTTCCTTCAACAAGGGTGTTGATGGAATTAACTGGACAAGAGAATCTGAGTTCTAACCCATTTGTACAAACGGCTTCAATAGATAACTTGATACATATGCTAGTTATTGAAGAAGTGTCTTTGGTTTCTACACTGAATAGTGAGCCAAACATAGTAGACAATATGCAAATAGCATCCAATCTTGATCAAAGTGGTACTAACAAACAAACAACTAGCCAACAACATGTGCCTATAGTTAATCCCATGAGTAGATCATCATACCAAGGAATAGGAGTTTCTATACCCCAGTCTCAACTAGCCATTTCCTCAAGTGTATAACCTACAAGATTAGATAATCAAATAATAGCTAATGTTATGCCTCAATGACCGAATATGACAAATCCTACTCCTCAACAAATAGAAAATGGTATTCCACAACAATAGACATAGTCTAGTGTATTAACACAATAGAGGATGAGTACATTGCCACCTCAACTAGGGGCAACTAATATTCCACCTTGCCAAGTAACAACAAACATACCTTTTCAGCTGCAGAATAATATCCCAGGCTAAAACCAAGCAATGACTAGCTAGCAACATGCAAATATTGGTTAGTGATAGATGTCAAATCTACAACATGGTTTCACTTATTTATATGGATTCATGCAACGAGGAAGTTCCCATGTTTCTCAAGTACCTACTAAACAACCATTGGTTTAAAATGTGCCACAAATCTAGAGATAGGGTCTTGGTTCACAAGTTTCCACTCAATAGCAAGGTTCAGTTAGTTAGTAGCATGTCCCTTTTCAAACACAATAGGCATAGTATAGTTATATCCCTTCATCCTAACTACAAAATCCTCCAAGTCAAACCTTTATCATCAACCCAAACTAGAATATCATGCAGCTTAATGTGCAATTTCAACTACATCCCAATCCACGTATGCATATTCCTAGTCCATTCCCCAACCAAGCCAATCTACCCCAATAGGTGTCTCCATCATACCCTGGTCAAAGTGTTCCCCTTGTGACCTCCCAAACATCTATCCAAACCAACATTATTCTTCAAACCAATATCCCTTCTAGTTTCCTATCCCAAGAATTGCAACAAATGAAGGATGTGATTATTACCATGCAGGTAGGGAAGCAAACTAAGAAGTTCAAACTAGATAACATATGTTCCTATCCATTCAATATGGAGTATTCGTAGATACCATTTCCTCCAAGATATGAACCACCCAAATTTTATAAGTATAAAGGGAAAGGTGACCCTCATTCCCATTTGACCAAATTCTTTGTTGCATGTCAACCAGTGGCATATAGTGACATATAACTTTTGTTGTTATTTCCAAGGAGCCTAGTTGGACAAGCCTTGGAGTGGTTTTTAAAGTTTCCCAAGAATTTAATAATAGACTTTGATGATCTTTCTGATAAATTTATGTAGCACTTTTCTTATAATCTTGAGCATGAGATTTCATTAGTAGACCTAACACAAGCAAAGCAAAAAGTTGGGGAGAGTTTTATAAGTTATTTACATTGATGGAGAGCCCTTGTAAGCCATTTCACTCACAATTTACTAGATAAACAGTTAGATGTTATGTTTACTAAAAATTTTCATAGTGAGATAGCCTATCATTTGGAACTGCAATGTGCACATACGTTCAAAGAGATCATTGATAAAGGTTTGTTGATCAAGCAAGCACTCATCAATAAAGGGGTCATCAAGATTAATTCAACTAATCAAAATTAAGGTATCAATCATGAAAATGACCAACATCCCATCCAAGTGCAAGCATCACAACCAGCATAGGCCAATAATCATGAAAGACTGAAGCAATTCAATCGAAATAAGAATGTTATGGGAAATGGAGTGACCAAATCTCATCATCTCCAAACTGTGCAGACATCATTTGCACCACCTTTTTAGCTTACTCCTACCCAATAACCTTTTGAACCAATGTTGCAAGTGCAACAACCAAGACCTGCACAACAAATATAACAATCTTTACCATTACAAACCCCTCCTAGGAGAACTGTCCCTGCACATCATGTCTTTAGTGAATTAAAAGAACCTACTGAATCTATATTTTATAAGATTACCATCACTAATATGATTAGTTGTCCTATACCAAAGCATTATCCATAAGGCATTCCTTACCTTGATTAGTACCATGAAAATAAATTTTGTGACTATCATCAGGTCAATGGGCATAATCTACGAAGATGTGTCCAAATCAATCATTTAATTAAAAATATGTTGGAGAATGGGGAGATAAAATTGGATAATGGTGCTTCCACTTTCAATCAAACTCTTGAGATCTATCAAAACCCCTTTCCCTAACATAACAATCAACAACAGTAGAATAATCAGTAATGACAACAATGGCCAGTGTAGTAGCAAAATCAATAGTATCAAAATCAAAAGTCGAACTAGTAGAAGTAATGAAATCAGTAAAAAAATACATAATGATAAAATAATGGATAAAATGAAGGTCAAAATGGTAACAACCAACAAAACTACCATGTAGTTGTACATGAATACAAGAGGGTTGTAGGTCATATTATAGGGGGTAGCATTAATACCATCTCCATTAATCCTAGACCAAGCACTAATCAGCCTAGACCATTACTAAACAACAATATTCAACCATATCACATGGATAATCCTTATTTAGCCTAGGAATGCATATAGGCAAATAAAAAAACTAGGACTTCCCCTATTGGATCTTACAGTGACAACTCATTCTTGCCATGTGACCACATGCAAGTGCACTGGCAACCAAGACTTGTCCTGTCTGGTCCCACACCATTTCCAACATTGGTTAGCAATAATGGTCTAGTATTTAATTTTGATTATGTAATCACAACTTGGAAGTTGAAGATTACTATCCTAGCCCCACAACCATCTGCCACTTTGCCTATCATCCAACTAACCATTTAGCCTCAGAATAAACCATTCACCCATGACTAAGACAAGAAGTTTGATATTGTGGAACAATTGTAGAAGACACCAACACATATTTCTATTTTATATTTGCTACGGATGTCAATAATCCACAAGAACATTTTGAATGAGTTTTTGACCTAATCCACTATTGCTAGTGACATATCCCCTGATAACTTTTAAGCTTTGGTTGGACACCTAGCTCTAGCCCAACAAGTCACATTCAACCAAAGTGATATGTCTTCCCATGTCTTCCCTTGGCCTGCTTCATAATAACCCATTGTACATAGAAGTTTGTATAAGATGGCATAAAGTGAAATTTGTCCTTATCAAAAATGGATTTGGCCTCGACATAGTATCCTTCAAGCTCATCAAGCTTCTTGGGTACAAGATGACAGATCTCCAGATAGAAATAATAACTATCAAAGCTTATGATAATCAAGAAAGAGAATCATAGGGCACCATTAGTTTACCAATTATCATTGAGCCTTTGACCCATGATACACTTTGCCATGTGTTGGACCTTGAGTTATCATACAACATGCTTCTAGTCAGGCCTTTGTTACATGAGATTCGTGCAATCCTATCAACACTACACCAATGTATCAAGTTTTCTCATTCAGGGATGGAAGTGAATATTCCAAGATATTTACACCCATATGAACATTGCAAGCATATTGAGGCCAAATTTCAAAGCTATAATTATCAGTACGGTATGAACCCCAATTCCAAGAAGGATAAAGGAAAAGCTATACTTATTAATCCTTCATCAAATAGTTGCATAGATCCTAATACCTTGGATTCTCTTTCCCACACACCACCTCCTGAAGCTTCCATTCATTTCACCATTTCATATAATGGACTAAGAGAATATGTGACCCATGAAACATTTCATATCACCAATCTTCCTCAAAATCTGAAAAGCTTTAAGGGCCTAAAGTCATTCCACATATGCATTGGAAACAAAAGAACAAACATAAGGCACATGTCACCTTTGTACCAACATCTAGCCTAGGACTTGATTCTCTTAAAGGGAATGAATCATGGTTACACAATGAAGACCAAGCTGATTATTATAAAAATATAAAATATCCTATTCCCAATAGGATCGTGGAGCATCACAATTATGAAGGAAGAGGCCTTAGACTGAATCAGCAAGGAACTATCAAGCCGATTTCCATGACTAAGTATGAAAGACCTTATGGACTTTGATTTAAACTGCCTGGGGGTGATCCCACATATTTTATTCAAACTCCATCACCAATGACTAGTGATGATGATTCTGACAACAAAGCAGAATCCGATCATAGACATACCTTTGATAACCTAGCTGAAACCAACATGTTTGATAATAATGTCATTTGTACCCTTACCCAAGCCATTCATCGCAATCCATTGCCATCATATTATCCCCAACTCATAGATTGGGACCAACAAGAATCCAATATGTCAATTGATGAGTTTTAGAATGATGAGGCATTCTATGATTTTTTAGGCCTTAGAGAAAATGTTCTATTGGGAGATCACAAATCAAGATTCTCAATCACATTGGATCCTACAGCCTATTTTGGAGAGCAAGTGAACACCTTTAGCCAAAAATAAATAAGTAAAACATTGAGGTCCCAAAGTGAAAACCTCTTTGAGGCACTTTTTGACCAGGGAAAAAGTAAAGATAAAGGCTAATCTCGTGGTGAAAACTTATTTCAGGCACCATTAGATGGGGGTGTTCATTCCTCTTTGAATTTAGACCAAGAGACCACCAACGACAAACTTGCTTGTGGATTTGAGTTATGTTTTGAACAACAATAATTATTTGATCAAATTTTTGAAGAATTTCTAACCATTTTTATTACATGGCCAAATATCCCATTAGGAGACTCAGATTCATCATGCCTAGGAGAAGTTGAAGAGCAAGTCCTAACAAAGGACCCTAACATAGTCCAATAGTTCAAGTCATTGCCTACTATCCTAGAAGACAATTTGACCCTCCTAGTCAAAGCTACAATAGAGTTAAACATCAGGACTCTATCGGACATAAAATGGATAAAATTGGGTGCATCCCTCACTGAGGAGGAATGTGACATCTTTACAGCTCTGTTGAAAGAGTTTGTAGATATATTTGCATGGGCGTATTTTGTCATGCCAGGATTAGACCCTACCTTGGTTCTGCACCACCTTGTGGTTAATATTGATACCAAACCGGTAAAATAAAAGATACATAAGATGCATCCTTGCATTATTGTATTGGTAAAGAAAGAGTTAGAAAAACTCTTAGAAGCAGGATGTATCTGATCCATTGACTACTCAGAATGGATATCTAATGTAGTACATGTTAGTAAAAAGCCTGAAGGAATCAAAATTTGTACTAATTTTTGAGACATAAACAAAGCTTGTCCTAAAGATGATTTTCCCTTACCTAATATCAACATGATTATCAACTCCATGGCAGGTTATGAAATGCTTTCACTCATGGATGGATTTTAAAAATACAATCATATCAGAATAGCACTAGAAGGTCAACATAAAATAGCGTTCACCACTTCATGGGAAACATTTTATTATTAGGGGATGCCATTTGGCCTTAAGAATGTGGGAGCTACATATCAAATAGCCATGACTATCATATTCCATGATATGATGCATGATATTATTGAAGACTATGTCGATGACATATTAAGAAAATCCAAGACCAAAGCTGATCATCTAGCAGTGTTGTGTAAGATATTTGAAAGACTACGAGAGTACAAAGTCAGAATATATCCAAATAAAGGTGTGTTTAATGTAACTTTAGATAAATTACTGAGTTTCATTGTGTCTCATAGAGGTATTGAAGTCGATCCAATGAAAGTCCATGCTATAACCGAGATGCTGCCACCAACCAATTTGAAGCAACTTCGTAGTTTATAGGGTAAGATCTAGTCCATCTGAGGCTTCATATCTTAGTTAACAGACAAGTGCCATCCATTTACACATATTTTGAAGAAAGGAGTTGCATTTCACTGGGATGATCACTGTCAAATAGTTTTTCAACAACTTAAGGACTATCTTGTTAATCCACCTGTTTTATTACCTCCTATGCCAGGAAATCCGTTCTTGTTATACCTATCAGCTACTAATTATGCTCTGGGGACACTTTTGGCTCAACATGATGATGATGGAAAAGAGCATGCTATTTACTACCTAAGTCGTACCTTGGTTACATATGAACATAACTATGCACATGTTGAAAAATCTTGTCTAGCCATGGTTTTTATAGCTTAGAAATTACGTCATTACATATTGAATAATAAAATCATGGTCATTTCAAAATTATATTGGCTCAAGTATCTACTATCTAAAATAGCTTTGAAAGGGAGAATGGCTAAATGGATCATGCTTCTTAGTGAGTTTGACATAGAGCATGTCAATAAAAAAACAATCAAAGGATAAGTTCTTGTAGATCAACTTGTTGAAGCACCTCTGATGGACACATAGCCACTCAAGTTTCCATTTCCTGATGAATCCATCATGACCATTATTAATACACCCCTTGAGGAGCAGCCTTGGAAGCTATATTTTGATGGTTCATTCACTACGCATGGATCAGGGGTAGGCCTATTGTTTATTACACCACAGGGGGATCTAATCCCTAAATCATTTAGAATCAACTTTCCTTATACAAACAACATGGTTGAGTATGAAGCACTTATTGCAGGACTTCAACAAGCAGTGCATTACAATATATCTCATCTTAAGTTTATGGTGATTCTCAGTTAATCATCAATCAAGTCATAGATTATTTTTAGACCAAAGATGACAAGTTGGTTCCATATATAGCTATGTTTCACACTCTTAAAAACCAAATTGCCAATATTTAGTTTGAGCATATACCGAGGGATAATAACAAAACTACATATGCCATGGCTACTATTGGTTCTCTAATTTGACAAATAGATAAAGCTAGAGAGTATCAGTTCCTCATCGAGAATTTTTTAGTACCGACTCATGAACCTTCAACCATTGCTATGATTTGTGATATTGTTGGTCCTAATTCTATTTGGTACTCAGACTTTTACAACTACCTTCATGACTATGTTCTACCACCTAACCTATCTCAAAAACAAACTAAAGCCTTCATTCATCATTCCACTCATTATACTTTACTTGGATCCACTTTTTTACCATCATAGTTTTAATAGAACTCTACTTCATTATTTAACTTCAATAGAGTCTACATTAGCGTTAAGGGAAGTTCATGAAGGAGTATGTGAAGCCCATTCTAGTAGGGTAGTCCTATCCAGAAAACTCTTATATACTGGTTATTATTGGCCCATAATGGACGAAAATGCCACTCCATATGTAAATAAATGTAAAAAATGTGAATGGCATGCTAATTTGATTCATGCCCTAGCAAAAACTCTAAAATTGATGTTGACACCATGGCCATTTTCTATATGGGGACTTGACTTCATTGAGAAGATTAACCCCACTTTATCTGATGGCCATAAACATATCCTTACTACCATTGAATATTTCACTAAGTGAGTTGAAGCTATACCCCTCACTTACATGACTGGAAATCAAATTTCCAAATTCATCTTCAACCACCTCATCTAATGCTATGGTATCCCTTATGACATTAGATCCAATAATGGAGGATCATTCAAGAACAAATATGTAAACTAGTTATGTACTAAATACAATATCACCCAACATTTTTCTATAGCATATTACCGTCAAGCTAATGGCTAGGTCGAGGCATCTAACAAAACCATTGTCAACATTCTCAAAAATATTTTCAATGATGTCGATCGTGATTGGCACCTCCACATATTATTTACACTTTGGCATACCGTACCAATCATCATACCCCACAGGAGCCACCCCATATTTAGTTATTTATGGTATTGAAGCCATCCTTCCCATTGAGGTCAAATTGCCTTCAGTACATATCTCTTTTAAGCATGTCTTAGATGATCATGACTATCAAGTAGGTCGCCTGCAAGAGCTGGACCCACTAGGTGAGAAACGCACAAGCGCCCTCAATAATCTTCAAGCATATCAAAATTGACTCAAAGGCCACTAGAATCGGCATGTGAATTATTAAACATTTGAACTTGGTGATCTTGTTCTCAAAGAAAACCAAAATAATACCACGATTGAGAAGAAATATAAAGGGAAATTCAAAGCAAACTGGATAGGGTCGTTCATCATCATTGTAGATTATGGATCAAGAGCATACAGGCTTGCCATATCAGATGGTGATGAACTTCCAGAGCTAATGAATATTATTCATCTCAAGCAGTACTATGCTTGAATGCTAAGGTGTATTGTCTGTAAGGACCATTTTAGTTATGTCTTTTTGTCACTATTTCTATTTGTACACATATGATTCTTATATGTCCTCTTTACCATATCCACTTTCCATTTCCACCCTATCGACCCAGCGTGTTCTGAAGCCTAGCCCATTTGACCATGGTTTATGTCATTCATAGTTTCAGAATCAAGGTATCTAATCAGTTCATCAGTTGATTGAATAACTTCAGACAGAGATCATATTTTGAGATAGTGTGACAGAAGGTTCGGTAGTTGAATCCTTTATTTGTTAGTCATTTCTTACCACCACTCTTGCTACTAATTATAACTGTCTGGGAAAATTAGTACCCTTAATCTATGCCATTGTGTCCTAGTTATAACCATCTATGGGCAAACTAGGGGCAATACTAAGCCTTGACGTACCAACTTGCCATTTTCTGTGCCATACTATGTCTTTTTACCAACTATGCCTATTTTATTTTAATTGGCTATTGCACTAGTTGAATTTTTCCATTGTAAGTGTGGAGCTACAGTGACTTAAGGTCCTACTCTGGGACTATGTAGGCAGTGCTAAAAAATTATTGAGGTCAGCTCAGTTAATCTTTTCCCAACGCTCATCATTTTACAAGTAAGATAAGTTTGAACTCTCTCACCACTTTGCAAGCAACCTAAGCCACACTCTCACAATTTTACAAGCAACCTAGGTTTGAAGCCTCTCACCATTTTATGAGTAACCTAATCCACACTCTCACCATTTTGTGAGCAACCTAGGTTTGAATGCTCTCACCATTTTGCAAGCAACCTAAGCCATGCTCTCGCCATTTTATGAGCAACCTAAGTTTGAATGTTCTCACCATTTTTGTGAGCACCCTAAGCCATATTCTCACCATTTTGTGAGATTAAACCATTTAGTGTCTCATCATTCTTGATTGAGTTGTGACACTCCAAAACACTTCCAAAAACATTTCAAAAATCGTTAGAAAAGAATAAAAACATTAACCACTTCTTTACCTTAAGGATTCTATGAACCCTTACTAAGTTACAAGCAAATCACTTGTCATTTAGTTTCTCCATCTTTTTGGCCTTTTCTCTCATGTACTTGTCATTTTGCAAGACCATTCCTATTCTTCTATCACATCCATTCGGTTTGTTTTTTTAGTTATCATATTCTTCCCATTCCCTCAGAGAACTACATTTGACCTAAGTTTTTTTATTGGATATTACATCCATAAAACTATGTAGGCAGTGCCCACTTGCGTAGTGCATATGGAGACAGCTCAGCCACCCCCTTCTTTTTCTTATATTCTCCCATTAAGTTCATTTGTTAAGTTGTCACCTATTTTCTAGGGGCAATGTTTGTAAGATTTTATTGCATTATGTTGTTTGTTTGTTTTTGCTTATTTTATTTTGTTTGTCTACCTATTTGTTTACTTTTAGCATTGTTGCCTTGATTCAGTTTATGTGTGTTCATTGGGTGATTCCTTTCCCACACTTACACTTCAATTAATTCATATTCATATGTTTACACTATCATTATGGTTTTTATCATTGGTGCATTATTTTCTATTGAATATTAGATTTCAGAAGTCAATCCTTATGCATATTTTGACCAAGTTCTCATGATATTATATCATGATACCTACTGACACATGCTACAACAAAACTCAGCTTCAAGAAGTCTATTCAACAATGGTGACATCTCTTCGGCACTGACATCCTGATTCCATCCTAATAATATCCCAAATAGAGTAATTAAACATGAAAGAATTTCAATCTTTCTTAGTTCAAATGAGCATCTCCCTACTAGTAGGTTGTTCCAATTCATCATTACCCTTTGTGTTAAGTTATCATCTCCTCTACCAAGTTTATCATGTTTTCCATAATCGATGTCCAATAATTATAACCGCCTATGGGCAAATCATTACACACTGTTCATCCTACATTTCTTAATGATTATAACTGCATTTGGGCAAATCATTGTGTTGTTACCACTTTACTATTTTTTACCTATATAGGGGCATGTTATTATCTTGTTTGTCTATCTTAACTAGGGTAACTCCATCTTCTTAATGATTATAACCACCTTTGGGAAAATCATTGTGTTATCATACCATGTTGCCACTATTAGGATACAATGCTTATAACCGCCTTTGGACAAATGATTGTGCACCATCCCACTTGCATTCTCAATAATTTTGACTACTTTTTCAATATCATTGTATTTTCACCCCATCATCTTTTCTTTCTTTAGTCCCCTCATTTCACTTCTTTCTTTTTGAGGGAATATTTGCCAACCTCCTTGTGCCAACCATTCCCTGGAGGGTGCATCATACAGTTAGTTTATCATTGTTGCAGTTGTAGGCATGCAGGACCTTTTCATTCTTTGAGAAGATGTTACTATGCTTATAGCTTGCAATGTCTTCCCAAATAAAAGCAAACTATAAACACCTAAAACTGACCACCGATAACCTCCAATCAAGCTTTTGGCTAGTTTCCATCTAAAATGCACAATTTGGCCTAAAAATACTAAAACATGTTAAATGATGTGAAACTAACATATTCAAGTGCCAAATTTGACTATGATATCCCTAAATGGGACAATACAATTTATGGGCCAGCGAATTTTGATCAATTCATTTCGAGCTAAAATGTCAAATTTGCACCTACGTGCTCTAAACTGCTCTTTCCTATCAAATCTTTTGCACAAGACTTGTGCCTTTATTATTTATTGTTGGCAACATCCTAAATGGAAATATGCATCTAACGTAAACTTCCAATTTAAATCCAGTCAAATTTAGGACCAATAACAAGACTTTTTGATCAATTTGAGTAATTTGTGCATAAAGTGCTTAGTTGTGCTTAACAGCTAGTTAACCCAAATCAAAGCCTAATCAATAATTTCATGGAAACTTGTTGAATACTTATTTTTTAAAATGAATATTGAATATCTGCATCATCAAGTAACTTCATTTCTTGCGAATACATCCCTAGGCCATAAATGCTACAAATATCAGGATTCATGCCCTCCATGCCTCTTAATTGCCCCTTCTTCCAATTCCATGATGAGGATAATTACAAATTTTAATTGTAAAACTAAATTAATCCTCAACCACACATCTCAATCTTGAGATGGACGATTGAGGTTGATTCTGATCAAATCCAAAAATCTATAAATATGAGGCCTCACAACATCATTTCTAAGCTTAATTAGTTCAAAGTTATAATGCAAGATTGGTTCCAAAAAGCTTCAAGCAACTAGTGTTATAATGTCAGGTTGATTCCAAGCCAAGCCAAGCCACAAGCCAAAGGTGCCAAGAGGAGATGAAGGTAGCCACACTCCTTTGAAGAAGACCTTTTGAAGCACAAGCCAAGCAAGCCACCATTACAAAGGCATTTGGAACATCCAAAGAAGGTGAAATGAATTGTTGTGTTTTCATTCCTTGCTTTTTAGTTGTGCTTGTCATTCGTTTTTGTTAACTAAGCTCTCCCTAGTGTCTAGGCCTAGAGATGTTATGCTATTAGTGTGTTTATTTTGTGTTATTTTTATTTTAGAACTAACACCATGCTAACCATCCTCTTTTGAGTCAAATTCCTAGGTCACACCAACTAACTTTATCAAGGATAAATACATCTCTGTTAAATGAGTTATCACAACATCATACATAAATTGAGTTATTGCATCCTTTGTTTGGAGGAAGAATATAAATTTGTGTACACATTGACCTCTTCCTTTATTTATCAAATATGTAAATATAAACTATCAAAGGTTATTCCATAGGTTGATCACTAATTTTATCAACTATAATTGAGGAAAATGGACTACGAAAAATATTATCTTTTAACTTTTTCTAATATACCTCCTTTGCAACTTGTTTAAACTCTTTTCCAAATGTGGTATTTGTAGATGCTAAGTATTCATGTATTAGAGACATGTGTGGATTATGTATATAATTGTTCATGTCATAAATTGGATTATAGACTTCTATGTATGGCAAAAAAATACATATATTCAATCACTGATATGATTCTCTCCTTCTCAACATCTACCATTAATTTTACATGTCTAGTACAACTAGAATACTACTTCATTTTATTTCTCCCTACAAAAATTGTAATGAAGATTTATGAGGCTCTAATTCTACATAGATTTTTAGACTGTTGACTTAAAATGTGGTACTCCAATCTTTAACAGATGGAGTCTCTACTATATTTTACACACTAAGAAAGCTTTATCCTTTCAATACCATTATAATATTTTAAAACATAGACCTATGTAAATCTTGTTTTGCATCTGAACTTCAATGTTATTTTCCTTTTCTTTGATGATTGTTCCTCATCCAAATTTCTTCTCTGTCTAATTCAAGGTCTTCTTCATGTAAATGAACATCGAAATCTTCATTTTAGGAATGGCATTATTGATTAGAATTTTGACCAATATCAAATACATTTATCAACAAAAGATTGTATTTTATCCTTCTTAGAACAATCAATAAAAACCATATTATTATAATTTACATTTATTCAATGAAAAATTAAAATAAATATAAAATTATAATTTTTCGCAAGATATACACCTGCCAAAAAAAAATATCTCCAAAAATATTACTAAGAACAAATTCAAATAATTAAATAGTTTTTTCTTCAACTAAAATAAAATATATTATAGAAAATTATTCTCTTCAACCAAACCCAAAAGTTGCGGCACATTTGGATGATTTTTTTTAATATAAAAATGTTGTAAATTTATAGACAGATTTCTTGTTAGAAATTCCAGAAATCTACTCAAATCTAAAACGACCATTAATTAGACCAAATTTGGGACGATTTCTTCATCATGAAAGCTCCTATAAAAAGGCACCGACTTTGTGTTGTGTCTACGTTTTTTATTATTATTATTATTATTATTATTATTATTATTATTATTATTATTATTATTATTATTATTATTATTATTATTATTATTATATTTTTTTAAATCATTTTTTCTAATTAATAATATAAATTGAAGAATATGAAACTAAAATTTATCATTATTAAAATTTTATATTTATATTTAAAAATATAAATATTATAAAAATATTTTTTTTCACAAAATTTATTTTAACTATAAATTGTAACAATATGAATATTATGAATTCTAAATGCATATATTGTACACTTTAAAGTTTTATGACATTAATAGTTATATTTATCATTTTTGTTTAACTAGAGAATATGGGAAAATTGTAACTTCCATGGAAAAGGGGTCACTTTAAGATCATATGGGTCTAATCAAGTAAGAAGATTATTCTTAGACTATATTACCTAATCAACTAAGATTATTTCTTAGACTATATTAGTTATATCAATTAAGGTTATATTGGTGGTGTGAATTTTTTAAGGCATGTTATAGGATTCACTAATTTTAGTTAGGCATGTTATTATGCGGTCATGAGGTTATGAGGTTTTATAAAGAGTTTTAAAGATTGATATTTATTTATAATATGTATGTATACATATAATTTTATATTAGATTTTTTTTACATATAAATTTAAAAAATGATATTTATTTTTATATAAATATATAAAAAATAATATTTTTTTTATTAAAAATAAAATAATGTATGCAATTTATTATATGAGTTACAAGAATTTTATATTAATATATTGGATTAACTCATAAAGTGCTTAAATCTTTGCTTATTATTGTATTTTGTAGATTTTAATATTAATACGATATTCTTTTTTTGCAAAACTTATACATCAACATAAAAACTTAAACAAGGGATGTTACCCATATATTTTCCTTTAAAACTTTACTTTAAAAAAGTAAGTATTAATCAATTGCATTTCATATGCCAACTAAATGACTTTACCAATTTTATTTTCCTTAAAAAATCCTTAATAAAAAATATTATCAATTAGTTTTAGGCCTCTGTCTAAACAAAGATAACTCAAATGAATATTTTGATGAATTCACTCATCAGTACCCAATTTATTTATTCTCCTCTAACTATTGATAAAAACCTATATTTTATTAATATGGAGATATCCACATTTTGAAGCCAACTAACATTGTCCATTGAGGAGATCTTTTTAATCCCTAGCCATTAAAAATTTGTATAGTCTCACCATAGAGAAAAGAAATAACATACAAGTGATATTTTTTCACGTCATTGTTAAGTTGGAGGCTTATATGGTGGGGAAAAGCCTCTAGATTCATCTCGCAAAGAGACACAATGGCATATTCTAATGTAAACAGCCAAGTTTTGAATGGTCACAGTTTAGGAAAAGTAATTAGGAGTTACGCAAGCAAGGCACTGAGACCAAAATAATTGACCTTGAGATCTCCATTTTTGTCAAGTAACAAATTTTCAAGCTTGAGATCTCTATGATGAACCCCTTAGCTATGACAAAAATTGATCCTACTAATCAGATGCTAGAAATATATCCTAGCTTCATTCTCTTTCAGCATTCCCTTTTTGAACATTACTAAATAGCTTGCCTCCTTTCACATACTCCATGACAAAATAACTCTATGTTTTGGATGCCATGACTTCATAGAGCTGAATAATATTTGGATGCCGAATGAGTTTCATCATAGAAATTTCCCGCTTGATTTGCTCAATCATTTCGATATTAATGGATGGACGGCATAGGGACAAATATTATTGTTAGTATTGATGGTGTTTATGAAAGACAAATGATCCTTTGTGTTGCAAAACTGATATTTTTGAAGTAGCGAAGCATAAGAAGGCACTAATTGAGCCACATGTTCGGTGCTTAAAATGCTTCTCATGTGATTCACACAAGTGACCTACTACAAACCAAACATATTTCTATTGGATGAACATGCAGACAATTGTTTAAATTGATGATGATGATGTTGCTTGAGAAAAGAATACGCCTCAGGTGGCCTTCCATATCCATATGTGATACATGTGCCATACGATTATTCCTTGCAATCATTTTTTCTACTCGTACAATCTCAGCCTTTCAAGCTGCGCCATGCCAAGCCCCCTTTGTTGCTACCTCTTCTACACAGTGTCGTTGTTCTTCATCACCTTCATTGCCTTCACACATTCTTTATTATCACCACATCTAGGGTTTGAACTTCCCGAAGTAGCCTTTTCATCCAACAGCATTAATGTTGTTTCCATATCAAGTTTTGTTCACTTCTTTTTTTTAACTCAACCAAGGAGCAACACCGCCACCCTTTTTTTATCTCAGCGATTTGAACTCAAGCAAAACTTCATTCCATTTTAGTCAAGGATTTCAAAGAACTTAGAAAGCTCCTATGCACTTTCAACATACTACAAATATGCATTTATCTCCATGTTTGGACATTATATATATATGTACAATTCCTTTGGCTTTCATTGCACCTTCGGGGCAATTACTAGTCTTATCTATGAGCAACGATTATTTGCAACAAAGGGAAAGGCATAATTGGAAGTATAAAATGTTAAAACTTTGTGCAATGACATGGAAAAAGGTTTGCACTAATAGTACTAGGTATGGTTTTACTATTGCGTGCTACATGGAGCACTTTTTATTAATTCTCCACTAGCTATTGATGGAAATGTATTTGCAATTAATAAATAACAAGGGGCATGAAGTGCCAAGTCCCTGCATAGCAATAGCTATTATTTAGCAAATTCAAGAGATGTATAGATTTTATGCATTCAAATAAGTAGATACATCATACAATGGCATTATATCTACTCGGGCATAATTCCCTTCCTAAATTAACAAATTATCTGAAACTAGTAGATAAAATTATGTAATATAACTATTGGGGAAGTTGTTTCAGGGTACAGTTTCATGTAGTATATATTTTTTGTTTTACATTAACAACCGTCAAATTTGTTTCTTGATTTGCATAAACTAGAGAAACAGTTGATTTTGTTTGCATTGTCAAAAAAGTTTATTGTCCAATTTTCTGCATTCACTTCATAAACTATGGAATTTATGATCATGTTGTCCTTATCAAAATGCTCACATGATGCTATGCACTTCTTCACTCAAGTAGGCTCAGTGACTCAATATCACCATTCCATTCTGAATTTGATGGCAAGAATGATTCTACAATTTTATTGTTTAGAGTGGCCGCTTCTAGCATTAATGTGTCCTTGAAAATTATTTTTTGTTCACCTACAGATGATGCATGGCACAACAACTCTTTCTTTGGACACCCTACCAAATAACATTTTTCAAGAACTTTTGCACCATTTGTGCAACCTGCATTCCTATCTGAAATGGCACGCGTGCATGGCTTAATTTGAACAATGGTTATTCAATGTTTGATATATTGGCCAAAATCCATGGAAGTTGAAATGGTCATATGATTCAGTGGTGGAGACGCTTGGGTCATGTATAGCCAGAGAAGGTTTCATTCTTCTTACCAGCATTGTGGCCCGTAGACACCAATTCACTTGTGATGTAATAAATATGGAAAGTGTATATGGAAAGACATCCAATATTTTTAAAAAAAACACTGAATGGAATCAGATCAAGTGATAAAAGCATTGGGGCTTTCATAATAGAGCCCCTTCAAATCTGAAAATTAAAAAAAAAATAATCAATGAAGTACCTGCCCAACAAAGCTTGAATCCTCTGGTTTAATCATGGCCACAACACCATCATTGTCGGGGTCCATGCCTAATACCCAACCAGTTGCTCCTTTGCTTTGCCACTCGACATACCGGATACCCACGAAGATTTTTGGGGTAGGGGATTGGACCACCTTACCTGCATAAAATACAAAAAACCAACTAAGAATATTAGAATCAAATCTTAGTAACATATATGGAACAAGATAGCAGCCCCAAACCCCGATAACTAAGATGACACTGGTCAATTACATTATGAAATTTATTATAGTTTAATGCATGATGTTAATGAAATTGTAGGGTCCTCTTGATTGAAGGTTTAAATTACCTGATCAACAATGAGCACATATCTCTGACCAGATGCATGAAGTTGATCCAAGATATTTTACAGGCTCCAGATTAAAATTCTTGAAGTCTTCCATGTAATTGATGTCATTCCGAATTGTATCTAGAGCAATACCGTAATCCCTATAACCAAAGTCTACAATAATGGCTTCTTGTCAAACACAATTAAAATAACATTCTTCCACTAGAAATATATGCACAGTAATAAACCGCTCTCTAAATAATTGGTTTGTATTGAGCAGAATTCCCGTGAAAAACTAAGAGAGCTAAAAGATATTATAGGAAAGCTAAGACTGCCAATTAAGCCATGAAATAGACCTTAAAATAAAACAAGAGAATATGCCATGTATATAATATCAAATGACTAGTATTGCATTGGTGTTGTTCTTCCTATGAGTTTGGTATACTATTGGATCACTAATGCTGGAGATGGTCCATAAAAGAAGTGCGCTGACTATCTCTGTAAGAGAGGCCCCATCCTTCAGCAACCTTGTGGCTTCTCTATGGTGTTCTCTCAGCTGTCTTATTTATCAGCTATGTATCTTTGTTTTTATTGTTTTCTAGCTTAGCCAGTTAATGTTTTTGTTGTTGGTTTGTTCATGATGATTTCTACGCTAACCTATTCATGTTGTTGAATCAAATATACTACCTACTATACAAGGATTAACTTGACTAAGAACAAAATTTTAATAAGAAACATCACTTAAAAGGTAATGACATGATTTCCCATATCTTGATGTGCAAACATAATGAAGTTACAATTCCTTGTACATCCAAATTCCACCCTTCTGCATAAAGAATTCATTGTCTATAAAAGGTAATTGCCATATGTTATTGACATCTCTCCATCTCCTCAATTGCAAGTCCTCAAATTCAGCCAAGCCATCTTATTATCTCCAGTTTGACATCTTATCTTATGCCATAACATCCTTAACAACTCAACTATTGCAATAAACAAAATCATATTCAAGATGATATTTCAAGTCCAACTTTATCAAGATTGTTGTAATATCTGATTGATATTTTGGTACCACCTTATTAAAGAAGTTAATGTATATTCAATCCATGAAAATTATGACTAACCAAAATTAACTCTTCTTTGAATTGTTGAAAATATTCGAAATGGCTAGTTAATGATTTATGGGTTCTTTTTTGCATTCAGTAAGGAAACATTTATTTTGACCTGCAAATCAATTTTTTTTTGTATGAATGAAGATAAACCAACAAAAAAAGTGCACCGGTCACACCATATCTTGCCTTTCACTAGATCTTAACTCTCTTTTTTTGCTAGTTGTTTGTGCCTAACGCTAGTATAAATATTATACTTGTTTAATAATGAGAGGTGAAGTCAGCTTGTTTTTTTCAATGTGCCACTATGTTGAAATGATATGAATTAGCTTAGCATAGCCTACCATAGCGTCCATTCCTTTAACAACCTCTTCTAGAGCTAAACTCTTGTATGATACCAAATCATCTTATAATGTTTTGTAATTATAATCTCCACTTAGTGTAAGAAAAAATATTAAGGGCATTTAAAAGGGTTTATACTGGGATCAAAAACATAGGCACTAAAATCCAAAGATCAATAGTAGGGGAACTAGTTAGTAGGTGATTACTTCATCATTTAGAATATAAAAATCAGAGTACATAGCAATAAAATACTGACAAGGTTCACTTCATCAGTTAGACCCTGTTTCACAAGTCTGAAACCTTTTGATAAGGTAGCATGCTGGCACTTGGGCTTCTAAACTCCGCCTCTTTGGATCTGCAAGGTTAGTATGTTACTTATCTAGTTCATATCCACCCATAGATAGAGTTAAAAGGTTGCTTACCCACAAAACAATTAACACAAAAGCCCAAGGTTGATAAGGAAATGGTTGGTGCTCCTATGTTGAGAAATTTCCAGGTAAAAAGGAATAAGCTGGGTCATCATATAAAGCAAAAGCCAAAGATTGAGAAGGAAATGGTTGGTGCTCCCATGTTTAGAAATATGCGAGTCAAATGGTTGGAATAAGCTGGGTCATTGTATAAATTTGGGAGCAGTCACATCAAAGCACCATTCATATTAATCAGGGAAGCAAAAACATATGGTAGTTCCATAAGCAATGCCAATGACTTACCATGTCCATCCATACCATATAATAAGGAGATGATAGAGACAGCTATCAATAATGATAATGCAGCTTTAAATGCAGTATGAAATTATGTTGTTTGTGCCAACAGTTTTTCAACCTTTTCCCCAGTTAATGAAGTATGAGATTTGTCTTTGGTGTGAGCAAAATAATATTTTTCAACTTTTTTTCCAAACAATCTTTCATGTACATTACCCAGACAACCTAAAGCATCAACATCAACTCTACATGGTAAAAGCTCCTTACAATGATTGAATAAAAGACCGTTTAACCATTTTGTGGATTAACAGGGCAATTATATCTGATCTGGACTTGAAAGTATTCCCCTGATATTGCATGGCACTTTAGAAAATCACTAAAGGTATCCTATATAGACTTCGTTCCTGTAGTTGTTGGCCACCGTGTGTGCATTTCTTCCCCACCATTTTTCCCGATGACCTGCAACAATCCATGTAATTGGCTAACCACAGCAAGTCCTAACATAAAACCACCATCCAAATATTCAGGATATATTTTGAGAATTTTTAATTAACTCTACACCAATTAGTAAAATAACAATTAAGACTCCTCCTTCCCCAAGATAATATTGCTACCTTGATATGATAAACAGGATGTATGTTTCAAATACAATCTTCAACAATTTTGGGTACTTGTTTCAGTCCCTTAAATGACCCCATACCTGCAACAGTACTACCTTGTACAGTAATGGCATTTATCACTTTAAAGAGAGTGAAAACCTTAAATTTTAGAAGTTATGTTTTAAAACAGAAATCAAGAGGAATATGCAACATACCCCAGGTTCATCCAACAAAAAAAATCACAAACAAGAAAGTAATACAGAGAGATCTCACCTGAACAAGAACATAGCAACCTGTCAAGAGCTCAATAGCCTGTAGGATAAACATAATCCAAATACATGTCAATTGATGAAGAGGAGGTTGCAGTATTTATAAAGGTGTGATAACAGTCATTAAGCATTTGAAGGCTTTCATTGACTTAGGTGGTGATACAGAGGACCTTCAACATATATCTCAACTGTCATCTCTCCCGTTTCAGATGATGCTTCTTTATACTCTTCACCATCAGTAATCATTAGCGATGCTGCTGAATGTGACCCCAAATATTTTTCGTGACTTTAAGTGATCTATTTTTGCGTTGAGTTTGGGTGGCCCACGTCTCAAGTTGTTATCAATTTACTGATAGATTGAATGTTGTGACAGAGACACACACTTCTCAACATTATGTTGTTGTTCACATTTTGGGGGCCAAAGAGCTACCTTTGATTGATGATGGCAATGCATACAATTTATTTTGTGTGCTCCATTTAGTTACAGAAAAGCATCTGGCAAAGAGATAGATACCAGTTCCTCAGTTGATGAAGAGGAGGTTGCTTCTTTTATTGGGCGTGAAATTGAAGTTTGCGGTCCTTAAAAAGGTGTCATAACAACCATTTAGGATTTTGGGACTTTCGTTGACTTTGGTGGTTATACAAAGGACCTTCTACATGTATCTCAATTATCATCTCTCAAGTTTTAGGTATTGTAAAATTAAGGAATGTAGGAACAAATCTAACGACAGAAAAATCTTCCCCTGATTGAACCAAATTCACACAATCACTTTGCTGGAAAATGCAGGTCACAAAGATAGGAACCTCCCAATTTATTAATTAGAAAAAGATATAGAAATTCTAGGCATAACAACTATTTTCATGCGATGCATAATCAGAAAACCTGATAAACCATTCGAGCATTATATTGAACAACTAACGGTATTTCTGGACTCGGGTAAAAAATTATAATATATTTTTGGAATCAAAACATATGGCAGTACAAATCGAATTTAGGAGAACTGTAACCAAAATCCCTGGCAAAAAATGGATGTATAAAGAAGTTAATTTTGAAACTATATTTTCATTCACCACACTTGGCTATGGAAAAAGCAAGAGTATGATCATACCTCTTAGAGAAATCCGACTCAAAAGTGACGACGAGCTTGTTCTTGTCTCGTGCAATAGTGACCACCTCGCCCAAAACCCCAGTTTTACCATCAATCTTGATTTGACCCTGCAAATTTTTTTTGAAGGAAGCGATGTGGTCTGGAAAATACAGTTTGTTTACCTACGAGATTTTATCTGTGCAAAGTTTGATGGCAGCTCGGGTCAATTGAAAATCTAGTAAGTGCGTAAATGCCAATGCTCTGCTCTTGCGCTTGGGGGCATGGAGCGATACATCCACTGCATACCGAGTCGTTCCAAGTCCCCGTCTACATACCTGAACTGTATTATTTGGCCCGCCATCGCCACACCAACCAATCTTTGGATTTAGCAGGTGCGCACCACCACTGCGAGCATTATTATCATCACTGAGTGGCCCTGACACAGGAAAAAATTAATCACTGCCCATCCCTGCAACGGGAAACGGCCACCGCTGCAAGCAGTAAGGACGCAAGCGAAGAAAACGAAGTAAATACCTTGATATATGTGAACCCGGCAATCTCATGTTAATATTTCAACCAATGAACAGGGACTAAAAATAATATTTTATGCAAAAGAGCTACATATTTTCCAATGCACCAAACAAGACATTCTTATTGGCCACAGATGCAGAGGATAATAATCAGTTTGAAAATGAAGCCAAAAGATCCCTTCGGGACTAATAACGTTGAATTCATGTATGAAATATCAATGCATTGGTGCACAAAATTGAATGTATAAAAATTTTGAGCAAAAAAAAATATCTTAATATCCTATGAGGATAATTTTTTAATATAGCCCCCTTTTTTTTAAAAAAAAAATCAATTTTAATATGCATTTATGCTTTTGCATTGTTAAATATTTTATAAAATTTATTTTATTCTACGAACTATTTTTGAATTACAGTTTTTTATTCACTTTGAAGCCTTTAGACTGTGGGGAAAGGAGAGGGTGCTCAATTTTGATCACTAGCTCTATCCATTGACTTACAATAATAACATATAATTATAATTGATAATGTGTTGTTCTTATTTCAACAAGAATAATGATAATTATTGTTATGTAACATTAATGTTTTGCATTTAATTTTGAAATTCATGGAGGCTGATAAGGATTTATTTAATAATTGTGATGTGTTAAGTTATAAAGTATTATTGTGCCTTATAATTGTGAGAGACATTTAATATTTTTGGCACATTGAAGTGTGTTAATGCTATTAATGGGAGTAAAAGCACTTGGTTTAAGTAGGTGGTACTTATACCTTTATAAACACACCATTACATGTGTTAAGGAACTTGAGGGGTGAAAAAAAGAGACTTGTTGGTCGATTAAGAATTTACATATTTAAGTAGAACATTAAATCTTTGATCTTAGTTTCCAAATAATTATATTTATAAAGACTATAAATTATCAAGTAAAAATCTATATTTATGATGTTCGAACATATCTCATTGTGAAATTATAGCCTCGTTGATGTTATTGTGTCTAATATAATTTTATGTTATTAAAATTTAATAAAAACTTAAATTTCAATTGTCACATTTTATATTACATTTTCTACTAATATTTTGGAAGTTGTACGGTATAAGTAATCTCAATTAAAACAGGATACTACCAAAAACTACCGTGGACACTAACGACAAAAATGAAGATGTACATACGCTCTATGCGCTGACGTCAGCATAGACATATACGCTAATCAAGTAAATTGCGGCATCAGCAAACCTAATTGTACAAGTGAACGTGCTGGAGTGGTTGCCGGGCATGACTAGAAATCATGTGGGCTTTGCCCGCGCAGGTTCGAATCCTGCCGTTCACGGCTTTTTTATTTACTTGTGCACCTGTAATGATAACAGTCGAAAAAATGTAGTCGTCTTCTTCAACCACATTGTAACTTCTCCAGCGAAGGATTGAGTGGAGACCTGGGCTCGAATCCTGCCAGCCTCATACGTGCAGTTATTTTGCAGCATAAAGTTAAGAGTCCGCTGTCTTCGTTGCACGCATCTTAAAGAAATCAAAAGGAAAATCATTTACAGTGGGGATGTAGTTCAATTGCTAAATGCTTCATTGGAAATATGAAAATGATTTGGAGACTGTCCTATTCTTTTACGCTTCTTTTTATTCTTGCCATTAGATTACAATATTCCTGTTATTAACAGGTTTTTTTATTCTTGCTATTAGATTCTAATATTTTTGTTATTAAAAGTTTTTTTTTAAATTGTAAAGAATTGATGTAATTAAATTTAATAAGTAAATATGACAAATATATGATAAAATTAAAGCTTTAAAAAATTAATTTGAAAATTTTTAAATTTGAGAGAATTAATATAATTAAATTTAGTTTGTACATATATCAATCTGTCAGAATATGTATTGGAAGCAGAGCTTTAAATCTAGTTTGTAGATATGTTAGTTTATTAGTTACGTATTAGAAGCAAAGCTTAAATTTGATAATCAACTTTAATTATCATGAATTTTTTTATGATAATTATTTATTAAACATTACCTTTTAAATATTAGAATAATTGATTGTAGAATTAAAAAAATATTAAAGATAATGTACATAAATAGATATTAATTGATATATAATTAAAATTTGTTTGTGAAAGCTTTCAACTCAACATAATTTATTATATTTATTATAATCTTCTAAATTTTTTGATGATTTACCCAACATATTATGTTGTATTTGATAAGGTTTATAGAAAAAAATTGATTGTATTATACAACTAAAAAATACAAATATGATATGACCATCAAATTTAGCCTCAAGTTGGAAGGCCTCATCTCTCGCTTATATTTACAGCGATACTTATTTGACGTTTCATTCACTATATATGATCAAGTCAATGTTGACTCCTTCCACAAGGCTATCTATTTAAATATATCTAATTTTTTAAGTTTTACTATCTACCTAAATCAATTCAAATGGTTACATTTTTAATGTTTTATGTTTTTGTTAATGGAATTAGATAAACAAGTTAAAATAAAGTAGATAAAAGCATTGAGTACAAATTAAATTTCGATACTACCAATTCACACAATTTAAAATAGTATAATATTTATGTGACATAAATAACAAGGGCCACATAGCAGTTAAAATAGATTAGATAAAACTATTGAGTATAAATTAAATTTCAATATTACCAATTCACATAATTTAAAAATAATATAATATTTATGTGACATAAATATCAAAGGTCATGTAGTAGCTCGTTCTTGCGTTTGTGTGAAATGGTATATTGTATTTGATCTTTATGTTGTTGAAATCAAAATAATAACATGAAATAAGGAAAATTAATTTTTAACAGTTAGTGTGATAAAATGCCAACTTTAAAACAAGTTTAGGAGAGAAACTAGAGCTATACATTGATATAAATGATAAACAAAAATAAAAATTTAAATGTTAAATAAAAAATGACAATTAACTTATATAGACTATTGAAATATAATTTTAATCGGATACTATTTGTTAATAGAAATAAGATTATAAAATATAAAAAAAAAATTCTTATGTTGACAAATATAAAATAATATAATTATAAAGTGATGGTAGTGTTTTGTAACCAAAAAAATAAAGTATAAATATGAGATGCAAGTACTTGAGTAGTAAGATATATAAATAAACACCACTGATAGAGAAAAATGTATTGAAATTTAGACCAGATTCCCAAAAGCCATTTACATTTTGTAACAGAAATAAAACATAATATATCTATGAAATCTAAGTTCTCCATAGGCAGTATTGTCAATAGTTGTTCATCTTATCCATGTAGGCAAGAAAGGTTTTTATCGTTGTAAGTCTTAGATGTGAGTCCTCCAAAGGCATAAGTAGTGTTTATCTATACAGTGAGAGGCAATGAGTAAAAATTAGTTAGTAGTGTGTAGTTTGAAATATGGAAAAGGAAAAAAGTTTAGAAGCATATTATATACCTTAGTTTTTATTCAATACCACAACATATAGAATGAATTTTTGTTCATCAAGAGTAAATTTTCCTTGCAATGAAAATCATCTTAAAGAGTAGATAGTGATTGCCTTGTTTGTAGGATAGTCATTGTATGCAATTTATGTAAATGTAGGAAGCATTGTTTCCAATAACGACTATGAAAGACTGCATTGTATATTAGTATTTTTTACAGTTTTTAGATTATAAGTCAAGCAATGAAGATATGCATATAGAGTTTATTGATGGCACAAAGGACAATTGAAGGTTGTGGCATGGGAAGGTTGTGCTAGTCGAATTATGGAAATACAATTGTTGCAAGTGAGCTGGAATGACATTGAATATATATTAGTAATTGTCAAATAACCTTTTACCTAGAAAATCTCAAATTGAAAATGTTATAATTTAATATCTTGAATTTAACATGTTGGAAAGGCAAATGCATATTATGAACTTGAGTGTTATGTCAGATCATGTAACATATCTTTGTTATCATGTGCAATAATATAGACAATTAGTGGATGAACTTTTAAGCTTTCAATGGTGTGATGAATGTTGATTGAGTGGTTTTGAAAGCATTTTCAAGGCCAGGGCATGTGATGAGATTTTTGAATAAGTACATTGATAATTATTTAGCCTATATTTCTTGTTGAATTGTAAAGAATAAAGGCTCAAAAGTTTCATATAAGTGAATGTGCAAAGTCAAGATGATAGTTTAAATTTTATAATGTAACAATAGAGATTCAATAATATGAAGTATATGTAAGAGTATAAGCTTAACTTTTTAGTGTCGTGTTCAATATTTCTATCTTTTATTTCCAAAATAAGTTGAATTCTAGTTTTCTAAGTGCATGTGATAATTACGGTGATTATGTTAGTTGCATAGGCATCGATGCTAGTTGTCAATTGGTGGATTGTGGAATCTAAGATGAACTTATATTATGCATACACAAGTGGTATGCTCTCTAATAGATTGGATTCATTGAACAATAGTATTGTATCATAATATCCATGACCATAATTTGTTTTGGAAGAAATAACAAAATATGAAATACATATTTCTTTCTAGGCTAAATTTATTGTTCGTGTATGTGAATAAGGTTGTCCAACACATTAAAAGTAACATTAATTTTGCCTTTGACATTTGTGAGATCTACATGAAACAATTTCTTATTATGTTGTCTTTGTAATAATATTTTGTAGGTGAGAAGGACATCACCTTCAAAAACATCTATTTTTTTATAGCTATTCAGATCATTGATCGATAACAAATCAGATGAAGTTAGTGTGCCAATGAAAAAAAAGGGTGCGATGTTAGTGTATATAGGTATAAAAGGAGATGAAGTTTCGAAAAAAATACAATGTTGTTAGTTCTTATGTTTTCACTTACCATGCTGGTATTTGATTATAGTCAATGCATTCATATTTTCTCTTCATGTTGCATGTGATTGTGTAACGAAATTAGAAGAAGAAAGAGAGTGGTAAGATATTTAGATATATACAAATGTATGTTGATATGGAAAATATGATTAAATGATTTATAAAAGTATTATATTACATTAATTTTATCCTTTTGTATTTTAGATTAATGTAGATGTGTGTTACATAAGGGCAAACAAACAATGTCATGATCACTCCAATAACAAGATGCTTTAAAAATGTTTTTTTAAAAATAAAAATAAAAAATCAACATTCGACCATACATGATCAATAATCAATGTGGAGAACACATATTATATTTCTAGAAAAAAACATATTTTATGGGTTGCCATGTGTCATTCGAGTGATTTTTAATTTATGTGTTGATTTTTAATGTCAATATTTAAGTCACCTAATATACTTATATTTTTTGTTTTATGAACATCTACATATACGTCCTCGATGATAGTTATGATATCTGGGATTATGGCATTTGGCACTGCATACAAATTGATAATTGTAGTTTGGTAGATATTGTTTACAATAATTACTTTCATTGCTTCAATATTGTTCCTCATGTATTTCATTTATATTGAAGTATAAATATATTTTTTTTATGCAAATCATGATTCCATGAACATGATGCATTGAAATGCAATGTAAATATTATAGTAAATTGCTTGATATGATGTTTTTAATGTGTCTCTTACAAACATAATATGTATGAATGCATGATGTCATGATCACTAAGCATTCTTGTATATGTGATTGTAAGCTTCTTGTATTCAGTGATGAGATGAGAATATGATTAGTAGTATTTAAATCACGTAATTTTTTTTCTAGTTTCCATTTTGCATTGATTTGTAGGCGTAAAATTTATGAAATTATCTTTATCTTGATGCTGAAATTTGTTATTGTCAAAGTGAATAAAAATTAAAATGACTCAATCACTTTTATGTGTGAAAATGTCATATACACTATCCCATGATGTGTGATTCTAGATGGGTCAAATGCAACACCATCCATTATGAGCCCTTGAGATCTAAGATGATTGTTCATTCACATTCAAGCTATAATAGAATTTTTTTTCAAATTATTTAAGCATGGTTCTTACATGTGTTTTATATAGGTTTAACAACACATAAGATGGATGTCCAATCTTGTGGAATGGAATTATGATATAAGTGAGCTAATTATATGCATTAGTGATGGCTAGTACATTGATCATTGAATTTGATCCATAATATGTCCATATAATTTACAATTGTGTGAGTTTTAAATGTCCTATCCGATCCATTGATAAACCCATCTTGAATGTCATAATTTCTAGCATAGAATTCAACTAGCATCTTAGGTTTCAAGTTGATGACAGGAATAGTCATATATGAGGGATGATACAATTATTTTCCTTCATATTGATTATCCTATTCATCAATGGTGTGGATGGTGATACTATTCCCTATAATAATTAATAACTTTCTAGCATTGTGTTTGTTTACATCGTCATTTTTCAAAAGATAAATAAGAATGTTAGACTATTAGGGGCTGATTGTAAATATTTCTAATTTATATAGGCTATGCCATCATCTGTTTGAGATGTTGTGTGAAAATGATTAAGAAATGCTATGAAGTTCTTGTTACTTTTCCACATTATTACTTAAAATTCATAGATTTTTACATATTTTTTCCTAAATTTATATGGAATCAGTTCATCATTTATTTTTGGATATTCAAAGATTAAAGAATCATGTATTGGTTTCACTTTGTAAGAGTCTCCACATAAAATCACATCTTAATTTTCAAATTAGATTTTAGTAATATGCATTATATCTCTAATCCTTTTGTCTATTGAAATAGCAAGATGTAGTGTTTTGATAATGTGTCAATAATTTCATAAGTGGAATAATTTTTGATTTGTTAAAAGGTAAGAGGAATGTGAAATATAGTGTGACTCCTCTATGAAAATTAGCCTACCAAAAAGATATCATCTATGAAAATGAGTCATAGCTAGACATAGTGTTTTGATAATGTGTCAATAATTTCATAAGTGGAATAATTTTTTATTTGTTAAAAGGTAAGAGGAATATGAAATGTAGTGTGACTCCTGCATTGTATGTTACTTTTCCAGTGCATGTTATTATCAATCCTTTTGTCTTAAGTGGGTTGTTTTCAATGAACTTGTTATATAAATGGATCAAAATATCATATATCATTTTTTATGAAGGTCTTGATAGCTAAAAAAGTGCTGATACACCAAATATTTTATATCTACCAACCAGTTTCATGTACACTTATAGATCAAGAAAACTAACCATGCATACACTACTCCTAATCTAAATCTCTCACATGAGTGTTTCAATGTGAATTTTGTGATGGTTGCTTAGGCTGGGAGGACTAACCAAGAGGTCTTGAATGAAACTAAAGGATAGACAAGCTCACTCAACCCTTGCACTACACTTATACACTTCACATGACTTGCAATTTAAACTTTCAAGCTACATCTAGGTGTTAGAAAGGACAACATGCCAAGGAAGTCAAGTCAATTCACTTGACAAGATCAACTATTCATTCACACACACTAAGTACAGTCATAGGATGACGTAAAACTAGTAACATTTCATTAATCAAAGGCATAAAAATGGTTAGGGCTTCACCATATCTAGGTGGAGGATACAAAACAAGCCAAATAAGGATGCTTAAATAGAGAAATGAGAGAGAAGAAGAGAGAAGGGCATATGAGAGAGAGGTGACAAGTTTCTAGAAAGAGTTACAATAAAGAAAGAGTTATGAAATAGTTTAATCAGTTCCCCAAATACATATTTTTATTTCTTGAATATGCTTTCCTCCTCCAATTGGTTTAGGAGTTTCAAACTTGGCTTGACACCTTGATCTTCCTCTTCATAACTACCCTTCTCTTGACTTGTCAGGTGATAAGTGGCACTATTCATCATAAAGTCATGTTGAGTTACATATTTTTCTATTATTAACACCTTTAATTTTTATTTTTATTTTTCATACCTAATGCTACAATGATGATTACAACTCCTTAGGTGTCTCGAAGCCCATTTGGCTTCACTATGCCTCTCTTTGTCCAAATGACTCAAAACTTAATTTCCACCACATGAATGCATTATATCTATATTAAAGGAATAATCATACATTATTTTACCTTAAATAAATCTTTTTAATTCTCAATAACTCCCCAATTCTTCATCTTGCACCTTAAGCTCTTATAAGCCCTCAAATCTTTGTAACCCTGAAAACACACAAAGATCCTTGTGTGGAAGAATGTATGAATTATATTGGAAAAATAATGGTATTTTTGAGTACCCAGTATCCATTTACATCTCCATGCCATATATAATGCCCTAAAACCAAGTGTAAGTGTCTTTTTTCATTTGATATCTTCCCCAATTATGCTTGAATTAGGTCTCTAGACCTAGAAATTAAGTTTTGGCTCAAAATAATTTATACATATGTGAAACATATATAAAGTTATTGAATAACTTTCCATATCATATAACCATCCTCCATACCAAATTTTATCTTGTGAAACTTTGTGTAGGTAGGCAAACCAAGAAATGGCCAAAAAGCTAGCCCTTCAAAAGCCTTTTTTACATTTCCTTCAAAAATTAGACCTATAGGAGAACTTCTAGGGTGTAATTTACATATTTATAGACCTGATAAGGTATAATAAACCTCAATAAATTCTATCTAATGGTTTGCATCTGTCCATGGTCTTCTATACCCTATTTTAAGCTCAAATCTTCATTAAAGTACAACATTTATTGAATCCACAAAGTTGCAAGTACAATAAAATTTAATGGTAAAGATATATTTATTATCCAAACTAGTCATTACTAGTTTTTTTGGCAGCCAAAAATGTACTTATCATCTTAACAATGATTCATAAAGTACAAAACCTTAACCAATGAAAAAATTACACAAATTTAATGTGTAAAAGTCATAAAATATACAAATATATTTTTATCCCATTAAAAACCTCTATACTTTTCTAAGCATGAGCAAATCTTTCTCAAGCTAAAAACTATGCAAATGTGATGTCAATAGAGATATGAGTCTTGAAAATGCCATTTGGGAACTTGGTTTTTATTTTAAATGATTCATGGAGGTATATATAACCTATATTAAATTTTTACAATGATATTATTTCCATTTCCATTCACCAAACCTCTTATAACCTTCATTGGATGATGTTAGGGTTTATAGGCAAATTGCCCAGTCTGATCCTAGAAATGTGTTTGCCCCCTTTATTCATTGTTTTAGGATTTCAAGACTTAATAAAAAAATTATTTGAGTTTATCATATATTTCCTATGTTATCTATCCTTCATACTCTCTTTAATTCATGCAACCTTCTCCAATTTTCATACACAGGTCTCTATGCTTCATTAGACCTTTTGATTGATTTCATGTGTATAATTTTAAAATATTTATTGAGGGTATTAATAATCTCTCTTTCCATCCTACAAATATATCTTCTTCAATATATTAACCTCAACACATAATTCTTCACCATTTGTTACACATAGGTCTATAAGTGGTAGTAGATGACTGTATGCTTGCAAGTTGAAGATGTGTTTTCTTTGTACACCATTCTCTGACATTATTTAGGTATATACTAGTTTATAGTATTTATATTCACTTTATTATTAAACTTACCCTCAAAATCAATGTACACATTGCATTCAAATCTCTCTCATGCCCTCATACTCTCACATAGGCCTGTAGGCATCTTTGAGGTGTCTTGACTACAATTCGGGATATAAACCATTTTCCTTCCCTTTTTTGATATTATTTAAACCATTTTAGTTTCCTAAAGATTATTTTTAAAATTTTTTTTCTTTATTTTCTCATGGGAGACAAACTTCTTCATTGGTTTACACACAAGCCCGTGTGTGAGTGTCTAGGCCTATAGGTTCATTATATGATTATGTGCTTAAGATGGGCTCTTTGATGTTATTCAAGAAAATTAATAGACTTAAAATATTTCATATACCTAGATACTCATCTAAACCAAAAATCCATGCCAAACATTTCCTCTTTCCTCTCAAGCTTGAAAACCAACTTGAATTTCTAAAGCATGCCTATAGATCTACTAGATTTATAGATGGCTATTAGACATTAGGGTCCAAGATATACTTTCTCCATAATGTATTGAAATATTCCAAGGTATAAAAATTCCTACATCTTCTATTAATACTGATAACCATTCAATACTTCACTTCAATACTAAAACCTACATTATTCTCATCTCTTAAGCATGCATCTTACATGAATGTAGACCTACATGTCTGCAGACATGTAAATCTACATTTTCATTGTTTTAGAGCCTTTCATGAAGATGTTTTTAGTATTTTAAAACCTTGATAATAATCTTCATTTCCTTTTTACACTTATCATGCATTTTCTTGAGTTTTACTTTAGGCACAAAAGTTCTATTTCTCCACCTCTTTTAGACAACATGTTGTTATGCCTTCCAAAAGAAATTTTAATAAAAAAGAGTCAATATGAAGCTTGTTGTTGATATTAAGTAACATTATCACTCTAATAATATTTATGATAATCCTCTATACTTGAATTGAAACTATAACCTTCATATTCAAGGGAAAGTTCACTTCTTTTGCTCATGTAACCTATATAGACTTGACATGTTAATCTGAGACTGTGTTCCCTCCCCTAAGAGGATCGGTGACATGCTTGATTTGGATAAAAATTTCCCTATTTTGGCCCCTTACACACTCCTAAAAATATGTAGGTTTATCTCTATATGTCTCACAACATTTTCACCAAATTTTACACATTAGAAGTGTCAAAAAAGTTTGTATATACCTGCAACCTGACCTTATGTGAGGATTATTTCTCTTTCAAAAATTTAAATTGCAAGGTGTGTTTATATATGGTGTTATAGGTTGTATTAGATCTTGTATAAGTCCCTAAAATTATTCAATTTCAATAACTAGTTCAAAACATCATTCAATCCTGCCAAAACTAAGCCTTAAGGGTTTTGTTGAAGTTTAAGACCAACTTAACTTCATATAAATCATTCATAAATATTATCCACTTAAACTCCTAAATAATGCATGAAATATAAAATTCATTAGGGTCCCCATATTTGGTCAAGATATCAATACTTGGTCTTCTCTTTCATGTCTGTACCAAGCATGTGAAATTTTCGTTTGCTAGATGCCAAGAGGCAGAAGGAGTTTCTAAAGCAAATTTTGGAATTTTGAGATGTGTAAAATCTTGATATGCATGGATATGGCATGGATAAGGTCAATAGAAACCAATGAACTATTTTAAACTTAAAGTGGATCATCTTAATATGTACAAGTGCCTACAAATAAGTGATTCACTCTCATATGGGCGTTGACCCTGCCAAACTAGCACAATCTGACACCCCCGACATATTTTCAAGTCATATAATTGCCTTATAATCTTGGTCAAGTGTGATTCATGGTTATTCCATCTTGGTTGGATTTTTCACATGTAGGACTTTGACAATATGCACTTTTCCCTTGTATGGAACTTTACCTTAATTTTCACAAAAGAACCTTAACTTTTAAAAACAAATGTAAAGTGTTAATACAAGGTAGTGAAAACATGTTATGACTTTGAAAGACAATTTATGACATTTTACACTTTTTTGACCAACCTATTCACACCATGGAGTGACTAAACTAGCATAAGACTCAATATAAGGCATTACCTTAATATATTCAAAACAACCTTAAACTATGCTAAATGAGACTTTAAGAAGACCATATCAAGACCTCATAAAGTATGGAATGGTTTAAGAGTAGGGTCATAATGCATAACAAGTAACTTTTTGTAAACCTGGTTTATGATAGCTAAAATTTGGCTAACATATTTGGTATTCTCTTGGGGATGCTTGATTGCTAAGCATATAGACTGGTTACCTAGTCCATCCATTGGGCAATGCAAAATATACTACTCAAAATCAGACCTAAAATGACTTTGACATAAGAAAAAATATCTAAATTTACCTACAAACACACAACACACAAAACAAAGATAAAACAAATACACTCGTGCTCTCAAACACTTAGGAAACACAAAGCAAAAAAAACACCATACACAACTGACCTCAAAGTTTATTTATCCTCTAGGATCAAATTTTAAAAATTTTAGGTCATCATGAAACCATGAAATCTATTTGCTACATGTTGAGTAGAGTCTAACTAGGCATGGTTCATAGAGTGGAGGCTTATTCTTGCACTTGGAGATGCTAGCATGCTCATAGCCTCTTGGAATAACAAATTGACCTTCTTGATTAATTATTGGGTACATAAAGTGACTATGTGAGTCAAGTACCAAGTCATATTCATTCCAAACTTTTTTTTATTTCCACCTCATCCATAGGTTGCTCTTGACTAGGTTAAACAATCTTAGTTGAATCTATTAGCATGCTTGTATTTTTGGCTTCAAGGAGAAGTGTTTCTTTCTTCTTAAAATATTGAGGCCAATGAATCTCAATTTCATTTTCCAAGAGTGATTAAATACCTACATATGGAATGAGAGGTTGATAACCTTGTTTAAGGACCTCAAACAAGTCATCTTCAAATGGAACAACCTCTTAGAATGGCAAGCTTAGAGAACTGCCTTCCTCTTACTTGGTGAAACTACCTTATTAAATCTAAACTAGATCATGACATGTCTCTAAAATAAATTAACCTGATCTTATGATCTCAAACAAATCTTTCAATTGATCTTTGCATGGTTCTAGTTCACTTAGACCTTCATCAATCTTGATAGGAGCTGGTATAAAAGTAGTCACAACATAATTTGAGAAGTATTTAGAATTTATAACTCCTTAATCAAGATCATGGAGCTTGAATAAACTTGTTTACAACTTTATTATATCATTACAAGCAAGCAGGGACCGGCGTCGGTCGCCTGTGTGTTCCAGAACTGTTCATTGCACGAACAGTTGGTTAAGTGAACGAAGAGTTTGCATGTTAAGACCAGTTAGAGTCTTGAGCTATGAGGATAATTGTCTAAATTAAGAGTCTAAGTTATTGTTTAAGTTAGGGATCTATTTATAGACCCATTGGCATGTATTGTATAAGGATGAGATAGAAAGGAAGAGTTCCTTCTAGTTGTAAGATCATTGAGTTGCAGGTTGTTGCAAGCTCATAGGGGATCTACATGTAAGTTTAGTCTGTTGAATTGCAGGTTGTAGGTTCATGGGAGATCAACTTGAAGTGCTATAGAGTGCTTGGTGTACCGGTAGGGTTATTACTGACTGGTTGGTGAGGTGAACACCAATTCTGTGTGTGAGTTGGTTGTTGGGACCGTTTTTTGTGTAGGAGAGTGTTGTGTAGAAGAATTACTTTACACTTGAGGTGTGGGAAACCTCTGTAAGGTGGAAGAGTGTGGCGGCTCTTTGTAGTATTCTTTTTTGTAAAGTGTTAATACAAGATAGTGTATTGTCTCTCATATTCTGTGCTATTGGTGAATTCTAGTTACTTGTGTTTCTGGTTATTTCCGCATATTTAATTCTTATATTTGGTAATCATACTGTGCTCTTTCTGAGGAGCAAGATCCTAACAGGAGGAATCAAAACAGGTGTGTTTGTTCTTGGATTCCCCCACCCCTACAACTGGTATCAGAGCTTTTGGTTGGGATACTAACAGATTGGTTTAGATCTGGGTAGTGTGTTTTGATTACAGGTTACTCACAGGGTTTCTGTTTGAGTGGGAGTTGAGCAATGGCAGAAGACAGTAAGCTACGAATGGAAAAGTTTAATGGCAAGAACTACCAATTATGGAGGATGTAGATTGAGGACTATCTGTATCAAAAAGATTTTTACTTACCGTTGGGCGGGGTTAATTGCAAACCCTCAGATATGAAGGATGAAGAATGGGAGGTTCTTGATCGGAAGGCTCTGGGATCTGTTAGATTGAGTCTTGCATCATCTGTGATTTCCAGCTTATCACAGTGTAAGACAACGGTGGAGTTGATGGAATCTTTGGCAAATTTGTATGAAAAACCCTCAGCTTCTAATAAGGTATTTCTTATGAAGTGTTTATTTAATTTGCAAATGTTGGAAGGTGGATCTGTTCATAGCCATCTTAGTGATTTCCATGGTTTGGTAAACCAGTTAAGTTCAGTCAATATTGTATTTGATGATGAAATTAGAGCTCTCTTAATCTTGTGTTCATTACCTGAAAGTTGGGAAGGTTTGGTAATGGCAGTTTCTAATATTGTGTCTCCTTCAAAAGTCTTAAAAGTGGATGATGTTGTGAGTGTGATCTTGAATGAAGAGATACGTAGGAAAAGCACAGGTGAATCATCAAGAGATGCTTTGAGTGTTGAAGGCAGAGGAAGGCCAAGAGAGAAGATAGAGCGTGGGAGATCAAGGTCGAAGATAGGCAGAAGATCCAAGTCCAGGTATGGCAGAATAACCTGCTGGAAATGTGGAAAGCAAGGGCACTTAAAGAGAGATTGCAGATCGGGTGAAGATCAGCATGAAGGACATGGAGAAGAAGCAGATGTTGTGGATTACATTGCATAGGATGCTCTGGTATGTTCTTTGGATAAAGTAAAATCTTGGGTTTTAGATTCTGGTGCCTCTTTTCATGCATCCCCACATAGAGAATTTTTTCATGAGTATGTCCAGGGAGACTTTGGAGAAATTTGTGTAGGGGATGGTAAGCCTTGTCAGATTGTTGGCAAAGGAAAAGTGAAGCTGAAATTGCAGACAGGTGACACATGGGTGTTAAAGGAGGTCATGCACGTCCCAGTTCTAAAGCGAAATTTGATTTCTGTTAGAAGTTTGGGTGATGAGGGTTGCATAGTAACTCTCACAATGGACTCTTGGAAGGTTACCAAGGGTACACTTGTTGTAGCTAGAGGTAAGAAAGTAGGTATGCTTTATCTATCTACTTGTATTACTGATTCTCTTTCTGGGTTATCTACTTCAGCTGTAGATTCAGAGATGTGGCTTAATAGGCTTGGTCTCATAGATAAGAAGGAGATGCTTGTTCTTGAGTCAAAGAGTATGCTTTCGGATTTGGAAGGCATGGATCATGGTTTCTGTATGCAGAAGAAGAAGGTGACGTTTCTTGAGGAATCCGATGTTAGTGACAAGAACAGGAAAGCCTTGGTTTTCAAGGAGAAGGTGATGGACAGAGTTCAGCACAAGGTGCAGAGGAATTCTGAGTAGAGCAAGGGTTATTTGGACAAGGGTTTGATCCAAAAGGAGCTCGCGGGAAAAAGTCAGGTCTCACTAGAAAAACACAGAGACCGATGTTGGCAAGAAAACCAGCGTCGATGTCTAGATAGGGATCGACATCGGCTATGTGCAGCCTGACATCGGTGACTCAGGGCAGATAACAACCGGCATCGGCCAGGGGAAACCGACGTCGGCAAGGTGGCAGTCGTAGGGAACCAACATCGGTCGACTGCAGACTGAGATGTGACTGGCATCGGTCACTGAGACGAATTTTGGGTGGACAGCTAGTTGTCATGGAGTCTCAAGCACCCATATGGAGGACTGAAGGTGTAAGTAAGTCCTTAAATTTGTCATTTCCATTCTTTACACTACTTTTGGCTCACTTATGGTATAGAACCAGGAAGTTGTTAAAGAAGCAGAACAGGTAGATCCAGGAAACAGTGGGAGCTTGGCATGGATGAGGATGTGATTCCTTGGAGGAGAACCAAACAGGTGTTTTGGGTAGAGTTGCCAGCTGGAAGAAAGCACTGAGAGACGAATGGATGTTCAGGATGAAGAAGAGCGAAAATGGATACGTGAGATGGAAGATCGGGGTATATGATCTTGTATTAGCTGCATGGCAATGGAGGTTTGATCATTGTGTTTCTCTTTACCAGGTTGGATAATATTAGCTACATTATCCTATTTCTGTATGATGTGCTTGTTGCAAGGTTACATATACAGGTATTGCTGAACTAAAGGTAAAGCTAGTTTAGGGGTGTGTCATGGAGAATCTGGGAGCAGCAAGATTCTTTGGCATGAGTGTGTTCTAGAGACATGAAAGGTCTTGTTGACTTTGTTTCAGGATGATTGTGTGAGACCGGTTAGCACGCCGATGGTTGGACTGTTCACAGAATAGGTGTCTTGATTCACATAATGAGGTTGAGTGCATGGTATGTACTAAACCTGAGTTTTCCCAAGCAGTGGGAGTTGTCACAAGTTTGGAGTCAAACCAGGAAAGTAATACTGAAGGGCAGTTCAGTGGGACCAGCAACAGGTGCACATGCTATGCAGGGTCAAGTTCTTATCTACATGGTTGTAGATGCGGATGTGGCAAGTAATTTGGATGACAGGTTTTGCACTACAGGATTTGTGGTGGTTGGTCTTCAAGAGTGATCTTGAGGAGGGATACAAAGCCAAGGGAACAAACTAGATGGAGTACAGGTACAGGTACAGGTTGTAGCTATTTATCTCCAAGTGGGAGATTGTTAGGTTGTGGAGCTAAAAGCTTCAACTCTTTGCAAACTGAAGGAACAAAAGGTTGCTGAGATCCAGGAGCACCGGCGTCGGCAGTAGGACCAATGTCGGTCGTGACCAATGCAGAAGGCCACCGGCGACGGCAGGGAGTCGGCCGACGTCGGTAGAACCAGGCAAGCAGGGACCGACGTCGGTCACTTGTGTGTTCCAGAACTATTCGTTGCACGGACAGTTAGTTAAGTGAATGAAGAGTTTGCATGTTAAGACCAGTTAGAGTCTTGAGCTGCGAGGATAATTGTCTAAATTAAGAATCTAAGTTATTGTTTGAGTTAGGGATCTATTTATAGACCCATTAGCATGTATTGTATAAGGATGAGATAGAAAGGAAGATTTCCTTCTAGTTGTAAGATCATTGAGTTGCAGGTTGTTGTAAGCTCATAGGGGATCTACATGTAAGTTTGGTCTGTTGAATTGCAGGTTTCAGGTTCATGGGAGATCAACTTGAAGTGCTATAGAGTGCTTGGTGTACCGGCAAGGTTATTACTGACTGGTTGGTGAGGTGAACACCAATTCTGTGTGTGAGTTGGTTGTTGGGACCATTTTTTGTGTAGGAGAGTGTTGTGTAGAAGAATTACTGTACACTTGAGGTGTGGGAAACCTCTGTAAGGTGGAAGAGTGTGGCGGCTCTTTATAGTATTCTTTTCTGTAAAGTGTTAATACAAGATAGTGTATTGTCTCTCATATTCTGTGCTATTGGTGAATTCTAGTTACTTGTGTTTCTGGTTATTTCTGCATATTTAATTGCTTATATTTGGTAATCATACTGTGCTCTTTTTGAGGAGCAAGATCCTAACAGGAGGAATCAGAGCAGGTGTGTTTGTTCTTGGATTCCCCCACCCCTACAACAAGCTTCCTCATATTTTTTAACAACTTGATTAATTTGTTCATATTGAGAAATACCATCTCTCTCAAAGTATACTATCTTTGATCAACTTGTATCTCATCAAAGTTACCTTCCTCTTCAACTTCACAGGCTGATTTGCATCTATCTTGACCAAGTGTTATTCCAATAATGAACTCCTCTTCACATACACTTGAAATTTTATGCTCATAGGCTTCTTGGAATTGATCTACAACTACAACTTATATGTTTTGCTCAAGAAGAGGTTGCTCATCTTCACAAACTGGTTTTGAGTTTTGATGCCCAATGTGCTTGTCCTTTGCTTCTCTCCATTAATCAATGCATCCCTCCATCTTTGTAATGTCTTTAATTTTAATTTTATTGACAAGGGATTCGTTCTTCCTTTGAATACTTTCTTGAATGGATATCCAAGATGGAAACTTCTTTTCTTTTTCAACCTTCTTAGCAAGGATCTCTTGTTTGCTTTTAATTCCTTCTTGAATCACTTTCCAAGATGATTTTTCATACATTTGTGGCCACATCAACCAATTTGTTCATCTTAAAATGACTGCATTGAGGTTTTTTGACATCTTAATAATAAAAAATAATAATATAAATATAAATATAAAATACATAATATAATTATACATAATAAAATTAATATTATATTAGCCTATACCAGGCAATGGTATGGGAATTTTTTAGATAATGGAATTAAGAGAGACCATTCATGTGATTTTGTGACAAATTATACATGGTGGATTAATGAGAAGGGTGATGAAACCTACCCAAAACATGGGCTGGATTAGTGATGACTAATTCAAGTGTAAAATTCTTGAGAATTAAGGGTTGGATGCATGAAAAATTATATACCTGTGGAGTACAAAAGAAAAAGATGACTTGAGGTTATATGGAGGGAGAATGTTTATGCTGAATGAAACAAATATAAAATATATATAATTAGTGGAGAGTTACATGTGGTATGGACGTCAAGTGTTGAGGTGAGCAGCCATATAGACTAAATTAGGACATACTCTAGGGCATGAGGGGTGAATTTTGAGGCACGTCATAGACCATAAAAGGCATTATTAATGTGACCAGCTTGGAAGCTTGGTAGGTTTAAATATGACTTACTAGTGTGATGACTTCCCAATAACTATAAACAATGAACTTATTCCATGGGGTGATAATTACTGAATAAGGAAAACAATAGTGAGAGGCTTGGTGTGAACATTGTGAAATGTTATATCCTAGTGTATGATGCTAGTGTTCCTATGAAAGGCTTGAAAATAATCCACAAAAGCATCATGGGTGTTACTGATTTTATGTGGGCGAGTATATGAGGGCTTGGAAACCATCACTTATGAAATTTTCTTAAGGAAATTCCTAGGGATAAATAGGTCTCCCAAGTCAAGGAAAATGGTTATCAAGATAGGATTTTTGGGATCATGAAGTGTACCTAGGCCAACTTGAGTAGCCAAGTTGGGAAGTGATTCAAGAATTGAGTTTGACTCATACATGTAGAACTAGCCTAGGTTGGGAAATGATATCAATGTAATGGATGCAGTATCTAGATGTATGTCCATGTTGGGTCAGTTTTAGGGTGATGTTTATTGTGAGTGTCCTAAAATTATCACTCTTTCCTATAGAGGGATCGATATGGGATGAAACTATTGTTGCACTCTTTTCCCACATAATTTCTAAATAATGCATTACTGATCAATTTACAATAGATAAACAATATACATACTTTGGTGACATTGAAAACTTAATATGGTCAATAAATATCACTCAAATAACTAGGATAATGTACGTCATTATAACAATCTACATTATAGAATGTTTAAAATTCACTATAAAAATATTAACCACCTTTTATGGCTTTGTATTTTTAGGTAGGTGTTTTAAGATAAAACATTACCATGACAAATTTTATTCAAAAGCTTTGACATGTAGAAAATTATATTCATAGAAAAATATTCCCTAAGGTTTTAACATTGAAATGTCACATTTTTCAATGAAATATGTAGCATGGACAAATAGAATCTATAATATAGACTCTCAGAGCTCAACATCTTGTTTCCAAATTAGTGGCATTGCATTATTGATTTGATACTTACATTAGATGTGGAGCCCTACGATAATAAAATAATATCTCATGGCATTATCATCCATCCTTGATAATAAAAAATGGCCAATAAAATATGTTGCCACCTTTCAAGTTGAAGACCACTTTAAAATGGGTGTTAGTCATTCAAATTTAAAATTTACCCTGAATCTAGGTTTGGTGTATAATATGGCCCCCTTAATGTATGATATCACTTGAAATACCTAGTCATTTATCCTCACCATCACCACTCAGCTCACCTTGAAGTATTTCATTTTTTGCATGTTTTGTATAGCCTTTCCATTTATTCCAAGGGTCAAATTATGTAATTTATATATGTTATTAAACTTGATGAAACTAATATAGGAGTCAATATATTTGCATCATGGATGAATGGAAGTTTCAATAAAAAATCTGACACCTCAATGTCTTATCCTCGCATCATTAGCATTGTGATGTTGATTAAAGCCACACATTGGACATGGAGCATTGTTGAATTCAAATTATATCTCATGACATCCACTTCCACCCTTAGAAATATAAAATAACCAATCATATATGTCGCCAACTTAAAATCTATATACCCCTTTGTTATGGGTGCAGTCATGTAAATCCAAAGAGCTACATTAAATATAGATTTGGTTTATGATATAGGACTTATAATGTACATTAATAAATATATATGTTTCCCATTGTGGTATAAAAGTATGGGAAATTTTGGTATAGAATCAATTTCAGCCTCATGCTTTCCATCTAATAACATTTTCTATCAGTCCACAGTCTAATTAAGTGATTCAAAAATTGTATGTCATAACTTTTCTATAAATATATTAATAATGATTAGGGAATACTTAAATCCATAAAAATGCTAAAATTCAAATATTAGAAGCTTCAACATTGAGTTTTTGTGGATAATTTGCGGGATCTAGTTGATTTTTTACCATGTGGAGCACAAGAATGATGTAACACGTCACAAACAATTTTTCTATAGAGGATGACATGGAAGGACACAATAGTTTTAGTTCAGTTATGCATATACAATCATTACAACATTGGTCTACTATATCTATGATTCTACCACATTCAGAGCCTGAGAAATTAGTTTATTGGGGAAAGGGTACATTTGTTGCACAAATGTAAAACTCTTGCAAATGATGAAAAATTTGCTTATGGTTATGTTGAATTTGCACAACCAGGAGAGATTTTTGGTTTTAATCATGTCCCAATGATGGAAAATGAATTATTAATTTACATTAGGCATGTTATACAAAATTTTGATACTAACAGTACAGAGGTAACTGAAACATCCATCATTATATGGCCTTCCAACAAGATAATGGGCATTGAATGTAAAGTAATTAATTTACCATACATGACACAAAAAGATAAATAAATTGGAAATGTTTTGGAAGTAGTGGATACTAAATTAATTCCTTGCATGACATTCCTAGAGCAAAGGCATCCAAAAAAATTAACTCGTGCCTACAACTACTCAAGCCAAAAAAAAAATTCAGCCAAACACGTCACTCAACCAAGCGGATTTTGATGCAAGCATAGATAGTGAGATTACAAAAGTGCATTTATAGAAATGTTATACCAAAAAAAATTCAATCAGTATTGTCATTTGAGATGCTAAAATATACAAGGACAAAGTTTCTTGATTCCACCATAATAGATAGGAAGCAACATGTCTTGGATGCCCTTTCTACTGATTTGTTTAATAAAAATAAAAATAAAACTACCATTGATTTTCAAGGTACTGAGATCTATGTGGAATCTTAGATTAAAATATGCGTATTGAAGAGAAGTATTTTTTTTTTAAATTCAAAACTGTCACAAAAAAGGGGAACACAATGCATTCTATGCAGGGAAGTTTCGACAAATGTCACAAAACAAGACAATGGTAGCTAAAGACTTCTTGGACCAATTTGTGGATGATTTTTCATACGTTTATCCAATAATTACATGTCTAGTAGATAAATATGGCACATGAGATAATGTTTGACATCTTCCAACATCTTTCACTCAAGAATTTATGAGGTGCCACATCAATGCAAAACTAGTAAATATGAAATATGAGCCAATATCCCAACCAAAATTCAATAACATGTGGAAAAATAATTTTCATGATGTTACCATTTCCAAGTCTGATGACTTCACTAGGTGAAAAACATGTATCTTGTTGACTCAACAAAAATCCTATGGATTCCTTTCTAGAGATCAGGAAGATCGTATCGATCAAGAATTTGTGATGCAGTAAAATTAGATACTTTTTGCAAGATAAATCTTTTACACACATAAATTAATGTCAGAATAATACCCTAAATAATGTCTCAATGTCATTCATGACAAGGTCAAATGTCAAAAAAAATGTGCCAAGGACTGTGACAAAAATCAAAGAATTTACCAACAAAATAGTATAGTTGTTAATGGTAGAATTATCAGACATGGTCATGGTGTAGGTGGATATGGATATTTTTTTTACTATATGTTATTAGAGGATCTAAATTTACTATCACCTAAATTAAAAAGTGGATATGCAAACAATAATACTAGATACTATATAAAGTTAGATATTCAAAATATTCATTGTATGATGTAATTTTGTCTAATAACTACTACCCTAAATGCAAGAAATACATAGAAGACACACAACTAATTGGTGTATTCAAGAAGCTTCTTTTTAGGGTATATATTCAAATAGACAACTATTATGGGGACAATAATAATAGGTAATTCCTTCCATCCATCATTATATTAAAAAAATGTGTACCCTTATATGGAACTAATTGTATTTCTATTACATTTACAAATTCACAAAATCAAGTTTTTTGTACTCATTTGTGTTGCAATATTTATCTCTCCTTATTTACAAAGGTATTTTCCTCGATGTCAAGGTTGGATTTATCCCTATAGGACATACCCATAAGGACATCAATGACACATAAGGACATTGATGACACATTTGGAAACTTGTCTGAATGTATAAAGAGGAAAGATGTATGGAGTGTGGAAGAGATGATAGATAGTTATAGGACATTTGAAAATACAAGAAAATGCATGACATATTTGATTAAATAATTAGTATATTTCAAATACTGTGTTAATAGTTACTAGTTAAAGGTATGAAATGAAATAGTAGGCTTAACAAAATGTCAATATTTTATTCTACACATGGATAAAGGTCAGCCCATTATGCATTTCAGAAACATTATAAGAGATAGAAATTGGCCCCCCATGATTAAATTATGGGGAACAAAATAAAATGGGGAGCCAAATATTCCAAAAGGTAATCTGATGAAAATAATTTTCAAAGACTTACAAAATATATAAAAGTTAGAAGACTCCATTGTTTCAAAAGTCTCATATATAAGTATAAAAAAGAGTGAAAAATAAATTAAAGATAGCTTGATTAAGTATGTAAAATAATTCAATGAATTTGGTTTGAGAGGGAATAATAAGTGGAAGGATCTAGTATATTACTTGTAAAATATCCATGATACAATGAAATAAGACATGTTCCCTTATGAATTTGAATATACAAGAGATATATGGTCTAGAAATCATCATGACATACCATGAATAGTGATCTACACAAAATGGTTCATGAAAGGACCCTTGATTTTGGAATGAAATTTACAGATACATATGTTGGTCCAAGAAGCAAAAGAGAAAAAATTTAATTTGATCTAGCTCAAGATATGCAAAAAGGATATATGTTATTTGTTAGACTTGACAATTCTATAGGAGTGATCTACACAATATGGGTTGCTAGAGCTAAAAGCAATATTGAGATATTGCAAATAAATGGAGATATAGAATAAAGAGTCAAAATAGTTTGGTGCATCCCAATTCATGTAGGGAAAAAATATGTAGAAGAAGCCAAAATTTATTCAGGTTGTTTGGAAAATAAATGGAAGCCAAACCCAACAAACACTTCTTTATCACCCATTCTTATAGATAGTAGCATTTACACTTGGAAACCAAATAAAAATTTGAAAGGTCATACACTTTTTCTCACTAAGTTTTTAAAGGCATTGTAACAAACTATTTGAATGTATTGTCACATTAAGCACTTAAAAAATAGTGATAAAGGCTTGAGAGGTATTGATTTCTTTCATGACATTGGAAATTTGAAATGGTGTTTCCTTAATTTTGTAATGAGAAGTATGAATTTTTTTTTAAAAAAATTAGTACATATTATTAGCATGTAAAATTTTACTAGATTCATTTAGGATATTTATTAGTATTTCATTTATTTTTAGAGAGTTTTTCGAGTGGTAATTAACATTTTATGTATTCCAAATTAGGTCTTCGCATTTTGGTGTTAAAATAAACATTATGGCATTTGCATTTTATATTTTCTACTACTACAATATAGTCCTTAGTTATTGTGCATGAACAAAAGGTCTTTGATATTTTTGAATTGGAATGTGCACTTCATAGTTTGAGTGTTTCAAAGTGGCCTTTAGATTTTGTGTATTTTGAATAGTAAGTTTGAATTTCATGAACTGTGAAAGGGTATTTAACAAATGGTCTTTGCAATTTTCACATCAAGATTTACTCATCAAATTTTGTGCATTTCAAAATACATTCAGCATTCCCATGTTTTTTAAATGATCTTCATGTTTTATGCTTTGGAATGTCCCACTTTGGCATTTATGTACCAGGGTTTTCCACTTCTCAATTAAAGTTTTGCAAAAAAGTCTTTAGCTTTTCTACATTCATATTCTACACTTCAAAAATAAAAATTAGGCATTTAATATTTGTGCATCAAGAAATTTTTTAATTTGGCATTTACGTATCAAAATATGGTCTTCTATAACTTGGCACTCACAAATCCTATCTATCGCAAATTCAAAGTGCAGAATCCCAAGTACCCCAGATCATTCCATGTGGCACAATCTCAACGACTCAATTGTGAAGAAGGATGAATAGTCAAAGAAAAAATTTCAAGTACCATAAGCACCCAAGATCATTTTGCATGGCACAATATCAGTGGCTCATATGTGCAGAAGGATGAGTAGTCAAAACAAAAGTCTTGAGCATCATGAATGACCAAGATTATGACATGCATCAAAATTTATGTAACTCAACTATGCAAGAGACTATATAAACATTTGGTAGGTGTTGAGTAACCTAAGAATCCATTATTGTGCCACTTAGCACAATCTTGGGGACTCTCTCATGAAGACCAAAGTTAACATGGGTGAACTACCACATTTTTGATTGACCAACATGTGGCCTATATGAATTAAAATTTAACAATCATGGGGACCTCACTTGAAGATTAAATAAATAGTTCATGATATAATTAATTGGTGACATGTAGCATCCCAGTCATCCTAGGTGACCTAATCATATATCAACACATGACATTAGGACTCTGTAGATGATGTACTCAGACTAATTAATCAAAACCTGAGATCAAAACCCAATCATATTAAATAACTATTGTCACTATGATTGGCCCAATTGATGTATGGATTATCTTTCCTTATGAAATAATTATCTCACATGCTTATTATTTATAAATTCATGGTCTTTGAACTAGTTTGAATGATTGTATTAATTTGATTGAAGATAAAAAGACCATGGGCCTTCTAATGGTGTGATGTGACTATATTGCACACTTAAATATATGTGATTTATTTGTAATAAGTCTAACTAATTATTGATAAGTCTATTTAATTCTTGATAAAGTCCAATTTATTTTTGGTAGTTTTCAAATTTTGGACAATTAATTAGTTCTGATCATTTTAAATAATTTAGACTTATTACAAATACATTAGATAAATATGATTTATTTGTAATAAGTTCAACTAATTCTTGATGAATTCTAGTTTATTTTTGATATTTTTCAAAAATTGGACTAATAATTATTTTTGAACATTGTAATTAATTTAGAATTATTAAAAAGACATTAGATAGATGTGATTTATTTGTAATAAGTCCAACTAAATCTTTATACAGTCTAATTTATTTCTAATAGTTTTCAAAAAAATGAGTACTAATTATTTTTTATTATTTTAAATAATTTGGAATTATTACAAATATGTTAGATAGATGTGATTTATTTGTAATAAGTCCAACTAATTCTATAAAATTTCAATTATTTTTTGATAAAGCCCAATTTATTTATGATAGTTTTCAAAAATTGGACTACTAATTATTTCTGATCATTTTAAATAATTTGAACTTATTAGAAATATATCAGATAGATGTGATTTATTTGTAACAAGTATAACTAAATCTTGATATAGTCCACTTTATCTCTAATAGTTTTAAGAAATTTGGACTATTGATAAGTCCATATTATCTAAAATAGTCCTTATAAAATCATGATAATAATGATATATCAAGTTTATCATTTATTAATACAAAGTTTTTTAGCTTCGTTTGCATGTTTCTTTCCTTTCATTTAGAATGAATTCAAAGATGACATAAACACATATGTACACGATACTTTATATCAGTTAAAATGTATGCCATATTTCATTCTATCTCTAACATGTTATTGTTATCTTATGTCGAATTCAATTAAGAAACAAATCCTCACATACATAGAGTATCAATTATAATATAGTTTATTAGACTTAATCCATAAATTTAATACCTTAACAACCTTGTTTCAAGTTTCAATGTTATATCCTATGCACAAGAAAGAATCTCCTCCTCCTCATTTCCATAAGGGTGATTGCTACTTTCCCTCTAACCATGTAAATGCTATCACTCCTCCACAAGATGATGCAACCTATACTATTGTTACTAATTCCTATAATCAATGTATCCATGCTTTCACATATCCCCTATAGGGTGTGTGCCTACATATTTAATTAAAAAACAACTAGGGATTGAACTTGTAGGACTCTAAGGGATCAAGTTATTAGTATGAGTAAGATAATATCAAAATTATAGAATAAAAATTAGTTATTATGTTAAAAGGTCACATTATTGGAAAATTAAATTACATATATAAAGTATTTAGAATATGCTAGTGTTCTTCATATATATGCATTTACATCTAGTAAAGTTGTTCCTAGCACTCTTTCATATCCAAATCATAAAGTACAAGATGAGAGAAATACAATCAAAATCAAAATAATACACAAGATGGGAACCAAGACACTCTCCCCCAACTTAACAATGAAAATCTTATTATCAATAAGGATGAGATTTTATAGAGTTTTAAAGACAGACTTTGGGAATAGCTACATGATCATGCACAGATTCTGTAATCTAGAATGGAAATAAAGAACAAATCAAATAATGGTCAATCTTCTACTTCCCCAAAGAACAATATTGTTACACCTACTTTTGGGGAAACTAAGCTTGTACAACAACCCATTTTAACTGACAACCTTCAACAATAGTTACACATCCTATGGATAATTTATCCTTTATAGATGTACAATCCCTTATGCATGAGATTCATTCTCTGTAGGCTAAGGTGTTACATCTTGATCAGGGAAATACTCGGCCATCACATGCCTTGGATTTTCATGTTATTTTACATACACATTTGGCACATCACATAGAAAAAACTCCTTTACCCTCTAGATTCATGGAATCTAACCTTACTTTGTATGATGGTAAGGGTGACCCATATCACCATCTACAAGCTTTCCATGTCATATGTCTAGATTACGTGTCTAGTGATTATCTTATTACTAAGTTATTCACATGCAATATAAAGGATTATGCCTTACATTGGTTCTATGATCTTCTAAATCAATCTATCACCACATTCAATCCATTGAAAGAAATATTTTTTGCACACTTTTCAATTAACATCAATGATAAGATCTCATACACTCAAGTGGCATAACTTAAGCAAAAATCTAATGAACCTATTGCATAATATGTATTGTGGTATAAAAATATATTGGCAAAGATGAATATCCCCATGGTAGATAGAGAGATCTAAGACAAATTAAAATAAATTTTATTACTAACATTACATGAAGCTATCTTGTTCAAGATGTTTCCAACGTTCACAGATTTATGCCACAGAATGAAATAAAGGGAAGTTAAGCTTCTCTCTATGGGAAAATTAAAATGTATAAGTGGATTAGAATTAAATACTAAGAATTATAATAAGCCTCCATACAATGTAAGGGTCACTAAAAATGAGAGTGATGAAAGGTCATTGTTAACATAGCTTCAGAGCCACCACCTTGCTTGGTTTTAATAGTTCCTCCATGGAGAGTTTTCACCAACCTTATAGAATTTCCTACAAGTGTTTTACAATATTTCCTAGAATGAAATGTCATATCTCTCTCTCCCATCAAAGGGGTTCATATGACATGGCTTATTCCAAAAATCTAGGATTCTAATGCATTCTGTGAATAACATAGGGCATCATGTCATACAATAAACTAATGCATTACATTGAAACATAAGATACAAGATTTGATAGAACCCAAAATAATTGATGTGGGCACACCTGTAGAGGCACCTAAAGTTCAACAAATATAATCTAAGGCATTGAAACTATTCTTAAATCCATTTCCAAAGTAGATAATAAATGAGGTAGGGGGAACTTCAAGTGTTCACTACATGTATTAGGCACATCCACTGCTAGCATCAAATCACACCACTATAGAGGATGCACACCCCATACACAATATCGTTGGTGTGTATCATAATATAGTACCAGCTAGACTACTCATCACTATCTCAAAGTAGGAGATCATTGATGATAATTCATATTTATATGCATTCTTTGTACGAGCCTACACAGATCATCATCATATTCAGAGTGTTATGGTTGACAATGGGTCAAGTATTAACATGTGGACTATCACACCTATAAAATATTTGGGGTATTTAGAGCAGGATATATCTCCTATAAATACCAATATTAATGGTTCTAGTGGCCATGTTTAGAGATCCATTTGGGATATTATTCTTCCACTATAGGTTGGACCAACACATGTGGCCACTAGATTCTTAGTAGTACCTAGTTTAGGCACATTTTACATGTTATTGGGTAGGCCATGGATATAATAGATACGAGCCATCCCATCTATTATGCATATATGCCTTAAATATATACATGCAAATCAAGTGATCATAGTTGAGGGTATTTCATATGATTATCCTTTACCTATCTCATAGGTAGTTACACCATAATTACTAATTACAACTTTTACCACAAGTCATATTAGTACACCAAAGAGTTTAGTGGAGCCACTAGTGCAGGGGAGGTCTATTCCTAAAGTGTTTCCACGTATGAATATTCTCCCATAGAGACCATTATTAGAGAGACCCCTATGTTAGTGATATGTTCCAGATTCTATAGGGCCTCCCTCTACTCATTTTATTTTGAGATCATTATTATTGAGTTCTTAGGGTTCTTAGTATATGGAACCTATGCCAACTATAACATCTTCTACCAGATGGGTCTCTAATACCCCTACAATTCACATGATGCCACAGTCAATTTCACGGATTCCTAATATCACTGCATATGTAGTTCCATCTATAGATCACTTAGTACAACAAGTTTTAGGACCTTAGCTACCTTTTCAAACAACATTCATGATCATTTTTCCTTTATTTGACACAGGCCACATTGATAGTGAGTCTCCTATGAGACTCATCAGTTAGTATTGTTCCTCCCTTCTTATACATATTTTCCTTATTTATTGCTCCTTGTATATAATTTCATTTTCATGTTACTTGTACATAGCTTGTAATCATAAAATACAAAAATAATATAATATGCCAAAAACATAAAAATATTCAAATATAACTCAAAAAAGATAAATTATAGATTGTATGCATTGTTATGTTTGCATCTCTTATATTTTATAGACATTACATATGTTATCTATCTTAGTATAGTCATTTTTATCATACATGTATGATTCACTTAATCTTGTCAAGTGGTTGTAGATTGCTTACATGACTTAGGTTTATTACAGTGATCTAGATTTGTTATTATCTACCCATTGGGGGCATATACATAGATACATGATTTTTTCATTTGACACATTTACCCATTTAGGGGCACCCTATACATAGTTTTGATTACGAGGTTACATATTTATACACTCTACATCATAGATTTAGCATTTTTATATCTTGATATTGATGATGCTACACCTACTCATATTTTTTTTTTGATACTACTATTTTAGACTTAGCCTATGTACATAGTATCTCTTATATAGATTTGTATTACATGTTCATGCATACTTTCATTTCTATATTTCATAGGTTAAAATTGATTGTGTCTCTATGCTTCATCTATTCGAGGGCATTTAAATATGCCATTACTCTATGGCTCTATGCTACTTTTTCACTATTTGTATGCTTTGAACATGTGCCCATCTCCTTGTGTGTGATTTCCTGATTGTGTATGTAGACATTTGAACATGTCCTTAAAACATTGAAACATAAGATACAAGATCTGATAGAGGCTAACATAATTGATGTGGGAACACCAATAGAGGCACCCAAATTTCAACAAATAGAAGCTAAGGCATTGAAAATATTCTGAGATCTGTTTCCAAAATATAAAATAAATGAGGTAGGGGCACTTTAGGTGTTCATTACATATATTAGGCACATCCATCACTAGCATCATATCACACTACTACAAAAGATGCACACCCCATAAATAATATCATTAGTGTGTATCAAGCTACATTACCAATTAAACCATGCATCACTTTATTAGAGCAGGAGATTGTTGATGATGATTCAAATTTATATGCACTCTTTAGATGAGCCTACATAGATCATCATCCTATTTAGAGTGTTATGGTTGATAATGGGTCAAGTAATAACATGTGCACTATCACACTTCTACAACATTTAAGGTTTTCATAGTAGGATATATCTCCTATAGACACTATTATTTGTGGTTTCAATGGTCATGTTCAAATCTCCATTGGGGAGATTATTCTTCCACTACATGTTGGACCAGCACATGTGGGACTAGATTCTTAGTAGTACATAGTGTAGGTACATTTGGAATGTTGTTGGGTAGGCCATGGATACAATATCTAGGATCCATCCCATCCACCATGCACATATGAATTAAATATATACATGTAAATTAGGTGATCATAATTGAGGGTATTTCATATGAGTATCCTCTACCTATCCCATAGGTAGTTACACCATAGTTACCAGTTACAGATTAGTTACTATTTATAAATCTAACCACAGTTCCTATCAATACACCAGATATTTTAATAGAGCCACCAGTGCAGGTGAGGTCTACTCCTATAATGTTTTTACATACTCATATTCTCCCATTCACACCATTATTATATAGACCTATGTGTCAAAGATATGTTGCATATTTTATAAGGCCTCCCTTTACTCATTTTCTTCTTAGTTAAGTATTATTGAGCTCTTAGGGTTCTCGGCACAGGGAACCTATGCCCATTATAACATCTTCTACTAGATGGGTCCTTATGACCCCTATAATTCACATGACACCACAATCAGTTTCACAAATTTATAACACCACTTCATAGGTAGTTTTAGCTATAGATCACTCAATATAGTCAATTTTGGGACCTTAGTTACCTTTTCATATAGTAGACATGATTAATGTTCTTTTATTTAACACAGCCCATATTGATAGTGAGTTTCCCATGAGACTCATCAATTAGTATTGTGAGTTCCTTCTTGTATATACTTTCCTTATTTTTGCTCCTTGTAGATAGTTTCATTTTCATGTTTCTTGTATATAACTTATATCTAAAAAGTACAAAAATAATATAATATGTTAGAAACTTAAAAACACTCAAATATTTACTCAAAAAATATAAATTATAGATTTTATGCATTGTTATGTTTACATATCTTATATTTTCCATACACTACATATGTTAGCTCTCTTCATATAGTCAATTTTATCATACATATATGCTTCACTTATTCTTGTCGAGTGTTTGTAGATTATTTACGGGACTCAAGTTCACTACATTGATCTATATTTTATATTACCTACCCACTGGGGGCATATACATAGATACATGGGTTCTTCATTTGACACATTCATCCATTTGGGGAAACCCTATACACAATTTTGATTAGCAAGTTACATTTTTCTACACTTTACATCATAGATTTAACATTGTTATATCTTAATATTGATCATGTTACATCTACTCATATATTTTTTTAATACTACTACTTTAGACTCAGCCTATGTACATCTTATCTCTTACATATATTTGTATTACATGTTCATGCATACTTTCATTTCTAGATTTCCTAGTTTAGACTTGATTATGTATTTTTGCTTCTTCTATTCAAGGGAATTTAAATATGCCATTGTTTTATGGCTATACACCACCTTTTTTTTCATTTTATGTATGATTTGGACATGTTCCCATGTCCTTATGTCTACTTTATTTATTGTGTATGCAGAAATTTGAACATGTCCATCTATTTGGCTCTAAGCCAACTTGTTTGTCATTTGTATATGTAGACATTTGAACATGTCCTTGTATGTCTTGATTTCTCAAATTTAGTGACTTATTTTTGTGTCCCTTGTATTTTATCCACTTGGCCTACTTTGTATGACTCATGTGTGTTATATGTATGTTTTTTTGTATGTGTCAAGGCCATGACACTTGTCTATTGCTTATCACACATTCCAATTTTAGATACCATGAGGAACCTCATGCATCTCCCCTTCCTACTTGGGTGTTTTGATGGGCATCATGCCCCATTCCCCCTAGGTAGCTACTTAGATTTATTAGTCACATACATTTTTATATCTATCTTGATAGCTTTGTGAATTCTAGACATAACATACATCGCACATTACAAAATTATACTCAAATTATCTAACATTCTAATGTCATGTATGAACATTATATTAGATTATTATGCATATATCATATATGCTATGGTTAACACAATTTGTAGATCTTTTTATTTTGATGATAGTTATTACACATGTTCAACAACTCCCCTTAAAAGAGGGGGCATTCACAAGGGTTTGTCACAGAGATCAGACTATTAGAATGCACTCATAGTACAATTTTCAACACATAGGCTCAAATTATTGAAATCAAACTCACGTAAATACAATGGAAAATAGTGACACAAAGATTAATTACAATTGCACACAAATAAAATAGTCAGACATTAGTGCCCAAATTGGGACACTGGTGTCACATGGTGCTACTATCCAACATATGGTGTTACTATTCAATAGCCTCATTTTCAAAAAAATCTAGATTGGATAGAAAAGTAACATAAGTATATTCTAAGTTTGTATAGGTTCAGTTATAGATTTACTAATTTTGAATTAGTTTATCTCATATTCATACCATCTTGCTTAGATTGGGGTCATCATGCACAACATGACCATTCCCATTTTTATTTTAGATACTCAGAAACATAATATTACAACTTAATCTAGAATCCTTATCCTTAGATGTCTAATTTGGGGGCATGTGCATAGCATGTTGTTTTTGTATACACTTACCCACTAATTGATTAGATGGAATGACAAACTCCATATCATTCTCTACATTATATACATCAGACACCATGTTTCAAGTTACACACCAAATTCATGCATTGCTCCATCTGAAATGGTTGGCATTATCGAGTGGCCGAGATCTACCTAATATACCTGAGTGGCCATAGAGTTAACATATCTAGCTGGACATTTCAAGTTACATCACACAATTTTAGTTTTAGATGCATCTACTATACATGGGTAGGCAATAATAGAGTCATATTCTATTTGAGTTCTTGAGCCACCTACATGAGAGGGTTGGACACACCATAAGTCCAATCCAAGCTATTCACAGGTCATGATCCCCTAAATAGTAGTATAAAATGATGGAGTCAAAACCAAATTGAGTTCCTGAGCCAACCACATAGAGGGATTGAGCAAGCCATCAACTTAGTCCAAGTTATTTATTGATTGATCACTATTTACATGCACACACAAAGATTATCACTAGGTTTAATCATTGGATCATGTACCCAATGAGATGTATTTGTTTCTTTCCTCTCTCTTATCCCTTCACTCAGTTCTATCTCTTTACTTAGTTTTACTTATTTACTTAGTTTTGTCTTTGCTTTTGATCTCTCTTAAATAAGGACTGATCTATATACATTTTACTTGCAAGATATGCAATGGAGGATGATTCACATACGTAGATCCAAATTCACTAGCTTCACCTCTTAGGTAAGTCTAGGTATGCTTATTTTTCCTTTATCCTAGTCATTTGTCTTTGTTTCATTTCTAGAATAAAGGGGAGGGGAAAATGTAATCACCTAAAAATGACACTTGAGTTCTAAGAGTGCTAATTGAGATATCATATCCCTAGCTTATCCCTAGATCTATTTTCACACTTATTCAACCTTCGTACGAGCCATAGGTATCCATAGACATCCCTAATGTAGTCTTAGACCCTAATTCTGACATTTTGGCCCTTCATGCCTCAAGTTTTGCCACTTGGAGACTAGCACCATAATAGGGACAATAGCACCACATGGAACTAGTGTCCCAATTTTATACTCCAATTATCTAACATTTTGATGTTATGTATGCACATTAAATTAGATTATTACACACATATCATATAGGCTCTAGATAACACATTTTTGTAGAGATTTTTATTTTGATGATAGTTCTTGCACATGTTCAACAATTCCCCTTAAAAGAGGGGACATTCACAAGGGTTTGTCATAGAGATCATACTATTAGACTGCACTCATAGTACAATTTTAAACACATAGGCTCAAATTATAGAAATCAAACTCATGTAAATATAGTGGAAAATAGTGACATAGAGATTAGTTATAATTGCACACAAATCAGAATAGTTAGATGTTCTCACCCAAATTGGGACATTGGCACCACATGGTACCACTATCCAAGATATTGTGCTATTATCCAATAGCCTCACTTTCAAAAAAATCTAGTTTGGATAGAAAATTACAATAGGTACGTTCTAGGTTTGCATAGGTTTAGTTATAGATTACCAAATTTGGCTCAGTTTATCTTAGATTCATATCATCTTGGTCAGATTGGGGCCATCATGCATGACATGACCATTCCCATTTTCCTTTCAAATACTCAGATACATATTATTAAAACCCAATCCAGAATCCTTATGCTCAAATATCAGATTTGGGGGCATGTGCACAACACATTATTTCCATATACACTTACACATTGATTGATTAGATGGAATGACAAATTCCATAGCATTCTCTACATTGTATACATTAGACACCATGTTTCAAGTTACAAACCAGATTCATGTCTTACTCCATCTGTAATGGTTGGCATTCCAGAGTGGTCTAGAGCTACCTAATATACCTGAGTGGTTACAAAGCTAACATCTCTATTTAGAAATTTCAAGTTACATCCAACAATTTCAGTTTCAGATGCATCTACTACACATGGGTAGGAAATAATAGAGTCATAGTCTAGTTAAGTTCTTAAGCCACCTACATGAGAGGGTTGGACACACCATAAGTCCAATCCAAGATATTCATAGGTCATGATCCACCAAAAAAGGGTGGGAAATGATGGAATCAAAACTATATTGATTTTATGAGCCACCCACACATAGGGATTGAGCAAGCCATCAACTTAGTCCAAACTATTCATTGATTGATCACTATTTACATGCACATACAAAAATTATCACCAAATTTATGCATTAGTTCATTACCTAATGAGATCTTATCCCTTTCCTCATTTCAATTTATTTACTTAGGTTTACTTCTTTACTTAGTTTTTTCTTTGCTTTTGATATCTCTTAAGTAAGGATTGATCTATTCATGTTGCACTTGCATGATATGCAATACAACATGATTCACATATGTAGATATAGATTCACAGGATTCACCTCTTAGGTAAGTCTAGGTATGCTTCTTTTTCCTTTTTCCTAGTCATTTCTCTTTGTCGACACTTGAGTGCTAAGAGTGCTACTTGACATAACATATCCCTAGCTTAGCCCTAAACCTATCTTAGGTCCTATTTTCACACTTATTCAGCCTTTTTGCAAGCCACAGGTATCCCTAAACATCCCTAAAGCAATCTCAGACCCTAATTTTGACATTTTGGCCATTCGTGCCTCAAGTTCTACCACTTGGATACTAGCACCATAATGGGACACTAACACCAAATGACACTAGCGTCCCAATTTTATACTCAGATTATCTAACATTTTGATGTTATGTATGCACATTATATTAAATTATTATGTAGATATCATATATGCTCTAACTAACACATTTTGTAGAGCTTTTTATTTCGACTATAGTTCTTACACATGTTCAACAACTTCTATTAAAAGAGGTGGCATTCACAATGCTTTATCACATAGATCAGACTATCAAAATGCACTCATAATACAATTTTTAACACATAGGCTTAAATTATACAAATCGGACTTGGGTAAATACAGTGGAAAATAGTGGCACAGAGATTAGTTACAATTGCACACATATTAGAATAGTTAGACATTAGGGCCCAAATTGGGACACTAGTGACACATGGTGCTATTATCCAAGATATGGTGCTTTTGTCCAATAGCGTCACTTTCAAAAAAATCTAGATTGGTTAAAAAATTACAATAGGTACTTTCTAGGTTTGCATAGTATCAGTTATAGATATACCAATTTTGTCTTAGTTTAGCTTAGATTCATACCATCTTGTTCAGTTTGGGGCCATCATGTGTGGTATAACCATTCCCATTTTCAATTCAGATACATATTATTACAACTCAATCCAAAATCTTTATGCTCAGATATCAGATTTGGGGGCATGTGCACAACACATTATTTTCATAAACACTTACACACTAATTGATTAGATGGAATGATAAACTCCATATCACTCTCTATGTTGTATACATTAGACACCATGTTTCAAGTTACACATCAAATTCATGCCTTACTCCATTTGCAGTGGTTCGCATTTTCAAGTGGCTCAGAGCTGCCTAATATACCCTAGTGGCCACAGAGCTAACATCTCTAGTTAGATATTTTAATTTACATCGTGCAGTTTCAATTTCAGATGCATTTACTACACATGGGTAGGAAATAATAGAGTCATGGTCTAGTTGAGTTTTTGAGCCACCTACATGAGAGGGTTTGACACACCATAAATCCAATCCAAGCTATTCACAGATCATGATCTACCAAATAGGGGTGGGAAATGATGGATTCAAAATCATATTGAGTTCTTGAGCACCCACACATAGGGATTAAGCAAATCATCAACTTAGTATTTACATGCACACACAAATATTGTCACCAGGTTTATGCATTGTACCCAATGAGATGTATTTGATCCTTTCCTCTATCTTATCTCTTTGCTCAGTTCTATCTCTTTACTTAGTTTTACTTCTTTACTCAGTTTTGTCTTTACTTTTGATATCTCTTAAGTAAGGACTGATTTATGCACGTTTCACTTTCAGGATATGTAACAGAGCATGCTTCACATACGTAGATCCAAATTGATGAGCTTCACCTCTTAGGTAAGTCCATGTATGCTTCTTTTTCCTTTATCCTAGTCATTTCACTTTACTATATTTTTAAAATAAAGCGGGGTGTGGGGGGCCAGACGGGGGGCGGGGGCTCAAATGTAATCAATTAAAAATAACATTCGAGTGCTAAGAGTGCTACTTGATATAACTTATCCTTAGCTTAGCCCTAGACCTATCTTAGGGCCTATTTTCACACTTATCTACCCTTTGTGTGAGTCACATATATCCCTAGACATCCCTAAAGTAGTATCAGATCCTAATTTTGACATTTTGGCCCTTTGTGCCTTAGGTTCTTCCACTTGGACACTAGTGCCATAATAGGGACAATAACACCATATGGCACTAGTGTCCTAATTTTGGTGTTATTGTCCTTTCCCTCCTTTTTCCACAAATAGATATATTTTAGGGTTGGCTTAGACCTCATTTAACACCCGCAAGGATCAAAATAATATATATACACGACTTTTTAGCACTATAAGCACTAAATGGAAATGAGATGCAAATTACATATATAAACTCAAAATAAGTTGTGCACAATCAAGGTTATCAATCCCTATTCTGCCCTACTTCCACATAAAACTATCTACAACATTCTTAAGCTCAGATTACTTAGATTTCCAATCTACAATCATATTAGCTTCACTTGTATTTGTACCATCACATAGGTGAGGAGAACTACATTGGGGTTGATCCCTCTTCAAAGTATTGGTATGTAGGCAAATCTCATCATAGTGGGGTGTTGAGAATGTCCAGCTTACCCCACTAACAACACACTTTACAACTTGTATCAACTAGATACATTAGCAACATAGAATATTAGGGTTTGCTCATAAAATTAGTTAAAATAGGTCACATACAAAGATCTAGAACTCATGCACATAGGAATAGGCTTGATAGAGCCAAACATAGGTGCACCCAGAAGCTCGAAACAGTTCTACACAGAGGACACTACCACCAAAATAGGTACACTAGCACCACATGGTTCTATTGTCCAATTAGGGTGCTACTGTCCAAGAGGGATTTTGACACCTAGATCCTATTTACGACACTCAGACCAGCTTTTGTCTCAGTTTGCAACCTCCAAATCTTCCATTTCAGTCATTTTCCAGCTAGTTATTATGTACATTATTTATTATTATCTTTGGAAAGGTCAAATTAAGTTAATTATGTTACAGATCAATGGTTACATTTACTGTATATTTCTATCGTGATTTACTATACTCAATTCTTTAATAACATAGGATTTACATTCATTTGATGTTTCCAAGTGTGTAATACAAAATTTAGGTGTGTACACTTAGGTGATGGATAGATCCATGTTGGTAAAACCTAAAATTGAAAGGCTTAGTGTCTCCCTTAATGATGTCAATAAGAAAAAAATATACAGTTTTAAAACATTCGAATCTAGAAGTAGCTAAGGCTCGCATGCAGTATGTCCATGTACACGATTGAGTAAGATCATGTAAGATAGTGGATGTTTGAAAATCATAATCTTGACTCTTATACATTTTGGACTAGGCATAATGGGAACACAAATGCACCCCATGGGCCATTGTCCTCATCTATCATTGTGGTGGTAATTTGATCTAGTAAGGTTTGCATTATTAGTGGCATATTCAAGTTTCTAAAATAATCTCATGGAGGCTCCACAAGTTCTAGAATTTTCATTGACTAAGTTACAATTGACATGGAAAAGTAACTATATAGCTTTGTGTGTGTTTTTGAGATAAGAAACTATAGTTTTATGCTACCATAATATTTATACACAAGGTTTTGTAAGCACATGGAATAGATTAATTATGTTGCTTTGTGTGTTTTTTTTTTTAATAAGAATCAATAGTTTTATACTACTATAGCATCTCTACATGAAGTTTTGTAAGCATATTTATAATCGTAAGACAAACATTATTTTTACGCAAAACAAATAATTTGGAATTATGAAAATGAAGCCTTCAAATTTTTTGATAAAACCACAATCTTATTATTAGGAAATAATGAAACCTTTCAAAATTTTGATTGCAATCATTCCTCTATTATCCTTTATTTATAAAAATAAAAAAAAAATTAAACTTACTTCCATTTAGGAGTTTAAAGTGTGCAAATAAGTTTAGATATGTATTGTCAGGCTCCAAAGTCATCTCATGTAATGGTTTTTAATTTCTTTAAAAACGAAGGCAACACATGATTGGAGATGCGGGGTTTCGAACCCCGTACCTCTCGCATGCAAAGCGAGCGCTCTACCAATTGAGCTACATCCCCGATACGGCATTTAACAAATTTCCTTTTTTTTTTGTTTATTACATTTCGCGACTGTTATCATTACAGGAGCACGAAGTAACTAAACTAAAAGTTCGTTGACAACAGGATTCGAACCTGCACTGAGATATCCCGCTTGATGACCACTCAGACAGGTCAACTCTTAACAACAACAATTGCTCTGCCAGGTTCTTATACTATATAACTAGTAGCAATAAAAACACCCGTTTATGAATTATAATTATTATGGTGGAAGCGTTTCATTCCTAAGCCTCTCTCAACATCTTCAGCGGCCAATTCTGACACTCTTTATTATATCTTTAAAACCATAGATTCATTCCACACTAGGAACAATTTTCTATATAACAGCACAACTATATATTCGATTTCAGATATTTTCGGCTTGAATGCACCAAGAGTGACGGTGCTCAACTTTATGGCCTGTATATGATGTTAAGTTGTTGTAAGTCGTCATAAAATTTTATGTCGTTGCCTTCTTCCACTGTTTCATTCTCTATACTAGTATGCATCTATGTTGTTCTTTGTTAACAATAATGAAGAATGGCAGGAAACAAAGGATGTGCAGGTGACCATTTATAATTGAACTCTTTTAGTGAGTGGTCTTATGGATTTGTGTCTCTTAGATCTCTTACAATTTATAAGAGAAGATTTCTTACATTGTTTAGTTTAAATTGTTTTCTAATGATTTCTTAGTTTAAGATCTGATGTACCTGCTTACTTTAGGTTCAAGGATCATGTTGAAATAACATATTTCTTGCCCATTCCAGCTTATTTCTAATAAAAATAGATGTCGGCTCATTTGTGGAAGTAGAAAACTTCTTCACGCATGCCAACATGTTCTTCCTTTCTCAAATCCTATTAGAGTTGTTCGAGCCCTTCTTGCATGCCACAAATAACTTATATGATAACCCTTTTGCATGTCAGCCCTGATTGGTCTAAGAGCAAGAACATATGACCATTTCTTTAGTAATGGTGTATTAAAGGATTTCACCATAGAAGCAATAGATTTCAAATCCTAATAACTTGAATTTTAATTAGAGCTAAAATTAATTACATAAAGATAATTTGTGGTTATAGATTTTGCATGAACAAGAAGAGGAATCATTTCTAAAAGATGATCCTTCGCATTTTAACCTGGACAAAGAGAAATTAGATTCGGAACATGATACTTCACTTTTTTGACTTGGAAGAGGAGGAAATAAAATTTGGAAAGCAACCTTTTAACTGTTGGACATAGAAGCAAAAGAACAAGACATAGATCTAGTGGTAGACACAAAGCAAGGGAAACAAGAGGGATTCAAGTTGGGAGATAGAGCTTCTTATTTCTAAAATTCTAACCCAAAAATAGAGCAAGAAGGTGTGGGGGGAAAACGTAAGACGCTGTAGGTGAAGCAGAGCAAAAATAGGTATGAAAAGATCAAATGATTGGGTGCAAGAAGCTCATCTTATAGGATTAAGAAATCACATCCCTTGAACATGTTCTCAAAGGGTTTGAATTCACACCCAACATATTAGGCTATAACCATTCTTTGAAATAATCTCAAAAATGGAACCAAGAAGCATTATTAAGTTGAAGCTTAAAATAGAAGAGGATACCTAAGTTGTAATAAAGAGAAAAGGTGAAAAATAGAGGATGCATGGAATGGTCACAGTCTGGCCAATCTCAAGCCAACCAAGAACACATGTAAACATTGAAAATGAGTTGGCGAGCAGAGTTATAGCTCAATCTTCTAGTTTTCTCCCCTACATTGGATAAAAAAGTGATTGCAGTACAATTCATGGGGTTTTAGTTGGTGATCTGATGTTGTTAGAGATTACAAAAGCAACATCTTTCTATTTGCAAAAATCTAGAGAGCAATGCCAATAGAAAAGCTTGAATGTATTCCACATGAGCTACTGCTAATACATACTTCTGGTCTATTACATGCTTAATAAATTGTTTCCTCTCCCTGCACAACAACACCACCTCTTCATTATCTACATTATTTAATTATGTTGAACCTATGTCACAGGAACCACCAAGGTGATTGATTCGAGTCATAGAATGGGCCATGTCCTACAACCCTAAGTCCATCTTACAAGAAGACCCATGCAATAGGACCAAATTTCAAATGAAATATTGAATGAAATGGTGAAACACAAGATTTGTAAAATGAAAAATGCACAATAGTCTAAGGGCTTAGTCTAAGTGGAGACAACGTGGTTGTTACATGAGTGATGATTGTAAAATGGAAATGGCCAATATCTAGTAGAAATACAAATTTAGATTGAAAATTAAAGTTTGCCACAAAGATGAAAAAAGTGAAATATAGAGAATCTTTTCAAAATAAGAAAGACCCTTGAAGTCACTTGCCTTGCCTTCCCTTGCCTATGATACATGTTAATCTAAGCAAACAAATATGTGTTATGATTTTTTTTGACATGTATCTTAAGTTCCCAATAGGTGTTAATGGTGTGGTAATCTACATTACACAATATATTGATATGTCTCACTCAATCAATAATTATATAATCATATAGTTTTCATGACGTAAAAATAAATTTAAAAACCATCCATTTTTTTAAATCAGTGATAATAAAGAGATTAAAATTTTGAATGTAGTTTATATATATATATATATATATATATATATATATATATAGACACACACACACACACACACACACACACACACAAGTATTGTAAAGTGAGCAAATGCAAGTTGATAGACACACCTCACTCATAACCCATGACCGTCGACTCCATATGTATGTATGTATGTATCTACACACACACACACACACACACACACACACACACACACACACACACAAAGTCATACATGCACACATACCTAAGTTTTGTAAAGAAAACAAGTGTAATTCGATAGTCACACCTCACTCGAAAGCATGGCCATCAACTCCATCTCACCTTTTGTGCACAAAGTCTTAAGAAAAAATAATCTTATATTTATGGGAGATGTGATACTAAAAAATGAGGTTGTGTTTTCCTTCATACAACATGCTAATGATTTTTGCATATGCTAATGAGTTTTGCATGAGGAGGAAATGTTCTATTTAAGAATACACTTGAGTAATGATGAAGTGGTGGGGAAGAAAAAGGCCATACATAAAATTCAACTGGTGAAATAATTCAAGGTGAGTTGGGTGGTGATGGTGAGGGGAAAGGACAAGGTAGTTCAATTGATATCCTACCCCATATATGGATTTAGGGAGCTATTCAATTTACATGACATGCACTCAATGCAAAGGGGTACACAACTTGTAGGATGAAGAGATTTTTGAATTGATGTTTTCTATTGTCAAGGGTAGATGAGGATGTCACAAGGCTGATTTGATTGAGACATGGGTCCATGTCTAATGTGTAACTCAAATTAGCATTGCAATACCATTGATGTGGGGATAATACATTGAGGCCCAAAGTCTATCTTGTAGCTTATGTTCATTTATGATAACAACAATATATTGACACCTATAAAAATTACATCAGCATTAAGAACATACATAAACACCATACTCATACACTTGGAAGAATGGGCAAGGCCATAAAAACATTCAAGTGGTGATAAATATTTCAAAGTGAGATGGGTAGTGATGGTGAGGGGAAATGGTAGGGCATTTTAGGTTATATCATACACTAGAGGCCTGACATCGTACACATGACTTGAATTCATGGCATTCATTAGATATACACAACTTGTACCCATTATGTGATATCCCCTTTCAAACAGGGAATATATAAACACTCTTTTTGTCTGCACAATACTAATATATAGCAAATAAAGCTCTGATACCACTGTGATATCCCCTTCAAACAGTAAATATAGCAACACAAAAAACTCTGAACCAAGAAATAATCTCTGTTGAATAAATTTAGAATGATAACAATAATATAGTTTTTCAATAGTAAATCACAGATCTTATCACTTGTCCTTCTAAACTATTATAATTGCAGTCCTCTATTATGCATATAAATATGAAATACAGTCTTGAAAACCCTAGCTTTGCAAATCTGGAAGTGCAAATTGAATTCTGGGAGGTCTCGGCCTGCTGTGTCGAACACACAGTCGCCGGCGTCGGTCGATATACTACCGACGTCGGTCACTGCAAGTTCTTATCTGCCGACATGGGTCTCCAGTCAGCCGATGTCGGTATCTGGAAGCTCCCTGTCAGTCGATGTCGGTGTCTGAGCGGATCTGTATGGACCTGTACGGACTTAGTACGGCCGCCAACCTGTCTGTTCTTAACCCCTGATAGCTGAACAACCTGATCTCAAGAATATACGATTCTAACACAGCAGATCTATATCTGTATAACTTATTGGATCAAAATTAAATAAGAAATACCTGGAATATCTGTAATAACTTTTGTGTGAAGTTATCTCTCAAACCTGAAATTCTGTGATAACTTCTGGATGAAGCTATCTCTCAAATCTGTACCTCTCTGATAACTTCTGGATGAAGCTATCTCTCAATTTGGCAATAAATCAGCTGATATTTCACAGCCTCTAAATCGCACACAATGAAGAGTTGACATTCTCCACTGCAATGGAATCCTGGAACCCTTGGCTCAGTCTTCACATAAGAATTTCTTCAATTTTCAATAATCAATAATCTATGCATAATCAATAATGGCCTCCATGTGAAACCCTTATACCCTCAAAAGATATGTTTGCCCTAATTAGGGTTTCTTAAATTAGCATTAGGGTTTTCTAATTTAAAATTAGACCAAATAATTAATAATTAATAATTAATTATTAATTAGACCAAATAATTAATATTTGATTAAATCAATCAAATATTAATATCTCCCTCAATATATGTCGGATCCTCAAACCGATCGAAGCAGGTGAATCAAGGAATGATTCCACACATGACCATACCAAAATAAAGGTGCTCCACTGCATATCAAATATCCCTAAAAAGTAGGAGCTCAGGCCCAATGCGTCTGAAATAACCTGAATGAAAACCAAATGTAGAAATTCTGTGAATCAAAGTCAAGCCAAGCTCCATTATGACCCTCTATCCATCCTATTAGCCTACGAAGGTCGCATAATAAGCTAATCATCAAGCCTGTCAATGTCCACGAAAAAGGGGACATGACAATCTGCCCCTCCAGAAATTGCTTGTCCCCAAGCAATCTCGAAACAATGAACCACTCGATCCACCTGGATCCCAAATGTAATTATGCCCTGCACTGCTGTGAATCAATGTGAGTACCTACAATATCATCAGAAGTAAAACAAAGAGGAACCCATAATCAAATTGGTGAACACAACTCAACCAATCTCTGAAATCACAACTACTCTGGATGTGTCGATACTGTAGGCTGTGTAATTGGCAACTGCAAATTCCATCTACAAAAGATGGTGTTAATCCATCCCATAACTGATCCCTGTGTAACGGTGGCACAACCAACTGTACCATACTGTCAAATGTGTGAGAAGAATCAATCTGGAGACTCGACTCCACTGGTATCCCAAACTCCTCAGAATCAGGTACTCCCAAGTCCTGAATATGTGTGTGAGCCTCAACCACATGCTCCTCATAAGCAGCTATAGAAACATACTCATCACCCACACTTAGTGTACTAACATCTGAGTACACCTCCACACTCTGAATGCAAGCATCAGACTCATCCTCACTGTCTAACTCCTGAGTTAGACTCACCTTAAGACAAAGCTCATCCACAACATCCTCAACTACTCCTGCCTGTGAAGATAATGCAAATAAATCATTACCTGAAGATGTGTTAATATCTCCCTGTACTGGATCAGCATGACTGTCAAACTCATCATGCAAGTGGCTGCATGTCATAGGGAAAGCACTATGATCTTTGGGCCTATTAATTAAATTCTTTAACCACATACAAGCTCTAGGTGAGACATTTTTCCCTTTTGTCCAGACATACCATAAATCTTCTGCCAAAAGTTTAGAAATTTTATCCTCCTCCTCAAACAAGATTGTGAACATAATAGAGTGCATTGATGCCAATATATTGCTAGAATGAAACTCATCTAAAATATTCCAAAATATTTTAAACATCATGCGAATTTCACCAATACAACCTACTAACATCATAACGTTTTCAAACCCATACCTTGCAAATGTTTCAAGTAATCTTGCCCTCCTTGAGAAATGAGGGTCTCTAATGTTATCCAACTTTTCGAAGCTTTTTACCATGGCATAAAGTACCTCTCTCATAATCTGATCATCATAAAAATCAAAGCCAGCTCTGATCTTCATGATTTCACTAATACAAGAGAAAGCTGCAAGACTTACCACCTCATCATGATGTCTCAATAATCGGGGCTTCACCAATGAATTAAATGCTGGAGATAACATTGTTTGCATATCATAAGTATTTGACTGCTCAACCTTGCTTAGATAAATTTCTAACTCCTCCAAAGTTTTTAGAATGTCATCTGCTTGCTGGAATGGACTATCTAGCTTCTTCTTCGCATTGTGCATTCTTTCTTCCAAATCTTTGACACCTGTTACAACCATAATGATACCCAAACTACCCAACAGGATGGCAAGACATTAGCTCTGATACCACTGTGATATCCCCTTTCAAACAGGGAATATATAAACACTCTTTTTGTCTGCACAATACTAATATATAGCAAATAAAGCTCTGATACCACTGTGATATCCCCTTCAAACAGGAAATATAGCAACACAAAAAACTCTGAACCAAGATATAATCTCTGTTGAATAAATTCAGAATGATAACAATAATATAGTTTTTCAATAGTAAATCACAGATCTTATCACTTGTCCTTCTAAACTATTACAATTGCAGTCCTCTATTATGCATATAAATATGAAATATAGTCTTGAAAACCCTGGCTTTGCAAATCTGGAAGTGCAAATTGAATTTTGGAAGGTCTTCGCCTGCTGTGTCGAACACATAGTCGCCGGCGTCGGTCGATATACTGTCGACGTCGATCACTGCAGGTTCTTATCTGCCGACGTCGGTCTCCAGTCGGCCGATGTCGGTATCTGGAAGCTCCCTGTCAGATGATGTCGGTGTCTGAGCGGATCTGTACAGACCTGTACGGACTTAGTATGGCCGCCAACCTGTCTGTTCTTAACCCCTGATAGCTGAACAACCTGATCTCAAGAATATACGATTCTAACACAGCAGATCTATATTTGTATAACTTATTGGATCAAAATTAAATAAGAAATACCTAGAATATCTGTAATAACTTCTGTGTGAAGTTATCTCTCAAACCTGAAATTCTGTGATAACTTCTGGATGAAGCTATCTCTCAAATCTGTACCTCTGTAATAACTTCTGGATGAAGCTATCTCTCAATTTGGCAATAAATCAGCTGATATTTCACAGCCTCTAAATCGCACACAATGAAGAGTTGACGTTCTCCACTGCAATGGAATCCTGGAACCCTTGGCTCAGTCTTCACAGAAGAATTTCTTCAATTTTCAATAATCAATAATCTATGCATAATCAATAATGGCCTCCATGTGAAACCCTTATACCCTCAAAAGATATGCTTGCCCTAATTAGGGTTTCTTAAATTAGCATTAGGGTTTTCTAATTTAAAATTAGACCAAATAATTAATAATTAATAATTAATAATTAATAATTAATAATTAATAATTAATTATTAATTAGACCAAATAATTAATATTTGATTAAATCAATCAAATATTAATATCTCCCTCAATATACGTCGGATCCTCAAACCGATCGAAGCAGGTGAATCAGGGAGTGATTCTGCACATGACCATACCAAAATAAAGGTGCTCCACTGCATATCAAATATCCCTAAAAAGTAGGAACTCAGGCCCAATGCGTCTGAAATAACCTGAATGAAAACCAAATGTAGAAATTTTGCGAATCAAAGTCAAGCCAAGCTCCATTATGACCCTCTATCCATCCTATTAGCCTACGAAGGTCGCATAATAAGTTAATCATCAAGCCTGTCAATGTCCACAAAAAAGGGGACATGACAATCCGCCCCTCCAAAAATTGCTTGTCCCCAAGCAATCTCGGAACAATGAACCACTCGATCCACCTGGATCCCAAATGTAATTATGCCCTGCACTGCTGTGAATCAATGTGAGTACCTGCAACATCATCAGAAGTAAAACAAAGAGGAACCCATAATCAAATTGGCGAACACAACTCAACCAATCTCTGAAATCACAACTGCCCTGGATGTGTCGATACTGTAGGCTGTGTAATTGGCAACTGCAAATTCCATCTACAAAAGATGGTGTTAATCCATCCCATAACTGATCCCTCTGTAACGGTGGCACAACCAATTGTACCATACTGTCAAATGTGTGAGAAGAATCAATCTGGAGACTCGACTCCACTGGTATCCCAAACTCCTCAGAATCAGGTACTCCCAAGTCCTGAATATGTGTGTGAGCCTCAACCACATGCTCCTCATAAGCAGCTATAGAAACATACTCATCACCCACACTTAGTGTACTAACATCTGAGTACACCTCCACACTCTGAATGCAAGCATCAGACTCATCCTCACTGTCTAACTCCTGAGTTAGACTCACCTTAAGACAAAGCTCATCCACAACATCCTCAACTACTCCTACCTATGAAGATAATGCAGATAAATCATTACCTGAAGATGTGTTAATATCTCCCTGTACTGGATCAGCATGACTGTCAAACTCATCATGCAAGTGGCTGCATGTCATAGGGAAAGCACTACGATCCTTGGGCCTATTAATTAAATTCTTTAACCACATACAAGCTCTAGGTGAGACATTTTTCCCTTTTGTCCAGACATACCATAAATCTTCTGCCAAAAGTTTAGAAATTTTATCCTCCTCCTCAAACAAGATTGTGAACATAATAGAGTGCATTGATGCCAATATATTGCTAGAATGAAAATCATCTAAAATATTCCAAAATATTTTAAACATCATGCGAATTTCACCAATACAACCTACTAACATCATAACGTTTTCAAACCCATACCTTGCAAATGTTTCAAGTAATCTTGCCCTCCTTGAGAAATGAGGGTCTCTAATGTTATCCAACTTTTCGAAGCTTTTTACCATGGCATAAAGTACCTCTCTCATAATCTGATCATCATAAAAATCAAAGCCAGCTATGATCCTCATGATTTCACTAATACACGAGAGAGCTGCAAGACTTACCACCTCATCATGATGTCTCAATAATCGGGGCTTCACCGATGAATTAAATGCTGGAGATAACGTTGTTTGCATATCATAAGTATTTGACTGCTCAACCTTGCTTAAATGAATTTCTAACTCCTCCAAAGTTTTTAGAATGTCATCTGCTTGCTAGAATGGACTATCTAGCTTCTTCTTCGCATTGTGCATTCTTTCTTCCAAATCTTTGACACCTGTTACAGCGATAATGATACCCAAACTACCCAACAGGATGGCAAGACATTAGCTCTGATACCACTGTGATATCCCCTTTCAAACAGGGAATATATAAACACTCTTTTTGTCTGCACAATACTAATATATAGCAAATAAAGCTCTAATACCACTGTGATATCCCCTTCAAACAGGAAATATAACAACAAAAAAAACTCTGAACCAAGATATAATCTCTGTTGAATAAATTCAGAATGATAACAAGAATATAGTTTTTCAATAGTAAATCACAGATCTTATCACTTGTCCTTCTAAACTATTACAATTTCAGTCCTCTATTATACATATAAATATGAAATACAGTCTTGAAAACCTTGGCTTTGCAAATCTGGAAGTGCAAATTGAATTCTGGAAGGTCTCGGCCTGCTGTGTCGAACACACAGTCCCCGGCGTCGGTCGATATACTGCCGACGTCGGTCACTGCAGGTTCTTATCTGCCGACGTCGGTCTCCAGTCGGCCGATGTCGGTATCTGGAAGCTCCCTGTCAGCCAATGTCGGTGTCTGAGCGGATCTGTACGGACTTGTACGGACTTAGTACGGCCGCCAACCTGTCTATTCTTAACCCCTGATAGTTGAACAACCTGATCTCAAGAATATACGATTCTAACACAGTAGATCTATATCTGTATAACTTATTGGATCAAAACTAAATAAGAAATACCTGGAATATTTGTAATAACTTCTGTGTGAAGTTATCTCTCAAACCTGAAATTCTGTGATAACTTCTGGATGAAGCTATCTCTCAAATCTGTACCTCTGTGATAACTTCTGGATGAAGCTATCTCTCAATTTGGCAATAAATCAGCTGATATTTCACAGCCTCTAAATCGCACACAATGAAGAGTTGACGTTCTCCACAGCAATGGAATCCTGGAACCCTTGGCTCAGTCTTCACATAAGAATTTCTTCAATTTTCAATAATCAATAATCTATGCATAATCAATAATGGCCTCCATGTGAAACCCTTATACCCTCAAAAGATATGCTTGCCCTAATTAGGGTTTCTTAAATTAGCATTAGGGTTTTCTAATTTAAAATTAGACCAAATAATTAATAATTAATAATTAATAATTAATTATTAATTAGACCAAATAATTAATATTTGATTAAATCAATCAAATATTAATATCTCCCTCAATATACGTCAGATCCTCAAACCGATCGAAGCAGGTGAATCAGGGAGTGATTCCGCACATGACCATACCAAAATAAAGGTGCTCCACTGCATATCAAATATCCCTAGAAAGTAGGAGCTCAGGCCCAATGCATCTGAAATAACCTAAATGAAAACCAAATGTAGAAATTTTGCGAATCAAAGTCAAGCCAAGCTCCATTATGACCCTCTATCCATCCTATTAGCCTACGAAGGTCGCATAATAAGCTAATCATCAAGCCTGTCAATGTCCACGAAAAAGGGGACATGACAATCCGCCCCTCCAAAAATTGCTTGTCCCCAAGCAATCTCGGAACAATGAACCACTCGATCCACCTGGATCCCAAATGTAATTATGCCCTGCACTGCTGTGAATCAATGTGAGTACCTGCAATATCATCAAAAGTAAAACAAAGAGGAACCCATAATCAAATTGGCGAACACAACACAACCAATCTCTGAAATCACAACTGCCCTAGATGTGTCGATACTGTAGGCTGTGTAATTGGCAACTGCAAATTCCATCTACAAAAGATGGTGTTAATCCATCCCATAACTGATCCCTCTGTAACGATGGCACAACCAACTGTACCATACTGTCAAATGTGTGAGAAGAATCAATCTAGAGACTCGACTCCACTGGTATCCCAAACTCCTCAGAATCAGGTACTCCCAGGTCCTGAATATGTGTGTGAGCCTCAACCACATGCTCCTCATAAGCAGCTATAGAAACATACTCATCACCCACACTTAGTGTACTAACATCTGAGTACACCTCCACACTCTGAATGCAAGCATCAGACTCATCCTCACTGTCTAACTCCTGAGTTAGACTCACCTTAAGACAAAGCTCATCCACAACATCCTCAACTACCCCTGCCTGTGAAGATAATGCAGATAAATCATTACCTGAAGATGTGTTAATATCTCCCTGTACTGGATCAACATGACTGTCAAACTCATCATGCAAGTGGCTGCATGTCATAGGGAAAGCACTACGATCCTTGGGCCTATTAATTAAATTCTTTAACCACATACAAGCTCTAGGTGAGACATTTTTCCCTTTTGTCCAGACATACCATAAATCTTCTGCCAAAAGTTTAGATATTTTATCCTCCTCCTCAAACAAGATTGTGAACATAATAGAGTGCATTGATGCCAATATATTGCTAGAATGAAACTCATCTAAAATATTCCAAAATATTTTAAACATCATGCAAATTTCACCAATACAACCTACTAACATCATAACGTTTTCAAACCCATACCTTGCAAATGTTTCAAGTAATTTTGCCCTCCTTGAGAAATGAGGGTCTCTAATGTTATCCAACTTTTCAAAGCTTTTTACCATGGCATAAAGTACCTCTCTCATAATCTGATCATCATAAAAATCAAAGCCAGCTATGATCCTCATGATTTCACTAATACAAGAGAGAGCTGCAAGACTTACCACCTCATCTTGATGTCTCAATAATCGGGGCTTCACCAATGAATTAAATGCTGGAGATAACGTTGTTTGCATATCATAAGTATTTGACTGCTCAACCTTGCTTAAATAAATTTCTAACTCCTCCAAAGTTTTTAGAATGTCATCTGCTTGCTGGAATGGACTATCTAGCTTCTTCTTCACATTGTGCATTCTTTCTTCCAAATCTTTGACACCTGTTACAGCCATAATGATACCCAAACTACCCAACAGGATGGCCAGACATTAGCTCTGATACCACTGTGATATCCCCTTTCAAACAGGGAATATATAAACACTCTTTTTGTCTGCACAATACTAATATATAGCAAATAAAGCTCTGATACCACTGTGATATCCCCTTCAAATAGGAAATATAGCAACACAAAAAACTCTGAACCAAGATATAATCTCTGTCGAATAAATTCAGAATGATAACAATAATATAGTTTTTCAATAGTAAATCACAGATCTTATCACTTGTCCTTCTAAACTATTACAATTGCAGTCCTCTATTATGCATATAAATATGAAATACAGTCTTGAAAACCCTGGCTTTGCAAATCTGGAAGTGCAAATTAAATTCTGGAAGGTCTCGGCCTACTGTGTCGAACACACAGTCGCCGGCGTCGATCGATATACTACCGACGTCGGTCACTGCAGGTTCTTATCTGCCGACGTCGGTCTCCAGTCGGCCGATGTCGGTATCTGGAAGCTCCCTGTCAGCCGATGTCGGTGTCTGAGCGGATATGTACGGACCTGTACGGACTTAGTACGGCCGCCAACCTATCTGTTCTTAACCCCTGATAGCTGAACAACCTGATCTCAAGAATATACGATTCTAACACAGCAAATCTATATCTGTATAACTTATTGGATCAAAACTAAATAAGAAATACCTGGAATATCTGTAATAACTTCTGTGTGAAGTTATCTCTCAAACCTGAAATTCTGTGATAACTTCTGGATGAAGATATCTCTCAAATCTGTACCTCTGTGATAACTTCTGGATGAAGCTATCTCTCAATTTGGCAATAAATCAGCTGATATTTCACAGCCTCTTAATTGCACACAATGAAGAGTTGACGTTCTCCACTGCAATGGAATCCTGGAACCCTTGGCTCAGTCTTCACAGAAGAATTTCTTCAATTTTCAATAATCAATAATCTATGCATAATCAATAATGGCCTCCATGTGAAACCCTTATACCCTCAAAAGATATGCTTGCCCTAATTAGGGTTTCTTAAATTAGCATTAGGGTTTTCTAATTTAAAATTAGACCAAATAATTAATAATTAATAATTAATAATTAATTATTAATTAGACCAAATAATTAATATTTGATTAAATCAATCAAATATTAATATCTCCCTCAATATACGTCGGATCCTCAAACCGATCGAAGCAGGTGAATCAGGGAGTGATTCCGCACATGACCATACCAAAATAAAGGTGCTCCACTGCATATCAAATATCCCTAAAAAGTAGGAGCTCAGGCCCAATGCGTCTGAAATAACCTGAATGAAAACCAAATGTAGAAATTTTGCGAATCAAAGTCAAGCCAAGCTCCATTATGACCCTCTATCCATCCTATTAGCCTACGAAGGTCGCATAATAAGCTAATCATCAAGCCTGTCAATGTCCACGAAAAAGGGGACATGACACATTACAAAAGTGTAGGTCACTTTCATGGTCGTGGCATCTTTTATTGGTTATTTTTTATTACTAGGGATAGAACTTATTGGATTATAGAAGGTCTCCATGTCTGATGTATAGATAGAGTCAGTGATGTAATGCCACTAATGTGAGGGAAATACATTGAGGTATTGGATTCTATCTTGTAGCTATTGTTCACCCATGCTACCAATATATGAACACCTAAAGAAATTACTTTAGGCTTAAGAAAATATAGAAACACTATGCTTGGACCTTTGGAAGAAAAGATGACCACAATTGGAGCCTATCTTTGTGAGTAGAAAAAACATAAAATCTAAGGAAGCATTGGTCAAGAAAAATATGTTTTGGAAGGATTATTCAAATGAATGTATTAGTATTATTGGTTGACACTTCATGTACAAAAGGTGAGATAGGGTTAAAGGTAATGTGGTTTGATTGAGGTATAACTATTTAGTTACACTCTTTCGCTTTAAAAAACACTGCTTTACCAAAATAGAAAATTATATCCCTTCTAACATAATTTATACTCTTTATTATGGCAAATGAAGCCTCCACAGAGGAATCTATAATATTAGGGATGGTGCCTAATTTGAGATACATCATACCACAATACCATATTCAGTAGACCACCCAAAATTAATAGTACTTTTGGTCTTGGCAATAATTTTACTTTTACTCCAATCACCAAATAAAGAGAAATGAGCTCTACTATTATGAATACAATGGTTTCTATTAGTGCTATTGTGAATGAAAATGGAAAAAGTCTAGAATATTTGTATCCATATATATTTACATATGACAACCTGCATTGGTCAATTTGATTATATAAGATGAATCTTTCATTTAAGAAGCCTTTTCCATTTTTCATCTATTTGGCTTAAGAGTCTTCTAATTTTATTTTGTATAATTAAAACAATTAAAATGTTTGTCTAATTATTTGTAGACACATCTAAGTTGTCGTGTAGTGTGTTCTTTATGTTTTAAGAGGAACCATTACATATTTGATATATATTTTTCATTGAAATGCTCCATGTTTCAATCATGTATTGGGTAAGTGAAACAGTTTGATGGAAGCTAAAAATTTATTGATAAATGTGACATACCACTAAACATTGCACATGTATCTACTTTGGTTTTTTTAATTTATCACTTGAAATGTGAAAAAAAAAGTTTCCTCCCATAATTTATTGATTTATTGATAAATGTGACATACCACTAAACTTTGTACATGTATCTACTCTAGTTTTTTTAATTTATCCCTTGAAATGTGAAACAAAAAGTTTCCTCCCAAAATTTATTAATCGCATTACATGGAAGAACATACAACCTCATTTTCTATCATCACTTCGATGATCACCTCCACTAAAAAATTTAAGATACAAAGCAAGAATATGCTCACATACTAAAAACTTGTAAAAGTTAAGATTATAATACCAAACCTCGATTACAATTTACATCTTTAATTTTGTTCGAAAAACTAAATTATATTTGTTTTAATATTCACATTTTTAAAAATAATTTTTGTGATTTGTAGAGAGTACAGACCCACATAATTTATAAATGCTTATTAAATTCAAAAAATTTACAAGATGATTTCGACAATCATAATCAGTAACAATATTGGCAACCATCAAAATAAATTTTGTTAATTAGAACTGCAATCCTGAATCAAACCTCGAACTTTTCGAGACACCTTCGTTCTTTACAATTTGGTTACCACACCACACTTTATTTTATTCAGGAACGGGCCAAGAAATAACAGGTTTGAGTTCACAATTTTTGTGTAACTTTAATTAAAGTTTTGAGTTTACAATAAGTGGACTTTAAGCATTAAAGAGGTGGCTTTTCCAATGTTGTTATTTTTCATAAAAAATTATAAATCTTAAATGTGCACATGAATTATATCTAATATTAATATAATGTGGCTAGCATTTTAAAAAATGGTTATGAAAATTAATACTTTACATTTAATTTTTTTGAAAAATATTTTAAAAAAATGAAATTTCTTTTAGTTGGAAAATTATATGTTTAAAATATTTATATATTTGTTGCAAAATTGGTGATATAATTAGAAGTGGCTTTAATTTACAAAAAATACTTTTTATATTTTAATATATATAAATATTATATAAACATTATTCAATTGATGGACGATCAATGAACATATTTAATTTCATGGAAGAAATAACTTATTGATATATGTTAATTTCTTTATTAAATAGTTATTAAATTTTTGTGAGTAACATTTATTGTCTAGATTTCTCTTTTTGATTGTCACATGTTCTATGTTGAAATAATGGCACTGACAACTATAAGTTTTATAATAATTTTTCATAGATTACTTCACCTCCAATACTCTTAGATGACAATACCAAAATGCAAAAGGAGGGCATTAGAGTATTTGGATTTTAATGAGAATACAACTGCCAATGACATTACTTCACCTCCAATACTCCTAGATAACATTAAAGAGTCACATGAAGTTATTGAACTAGTTCTAGATGTTTATTTGGAAAGCATTAATAGAAAGTCAGTTGGACATTAACCCTTTTTACACTACCCTGTTGATTAATAATTTAATTGTTCACAACTGTATGTTTGATTCTGGAACCTCTTTCAATGTGATGCCCCTATGTGTCCTTAATGAGCTTGGAGTAAAAATAACATCTACTTTTGACAAGTGTTATGCCATGGACTCAAGAGAATTGCTAGTTGTTGGACAAGTTAAAGAATTGGTAGTGTAATTGGCAGTTCATCCAGATAAATCTCTAAACATGGATGTGGTAGTTATGGATTGCCCTCCCAAGTGGGGGATGTTGTTCTCAATAAAATGGGCTACCAACATGGGTGGCATTGTTCAGATGGACCTGTCTTATGCCACCATTCCTTCGGATGGTAAGATGGTGAAACTTCATAGAGAGCCTAAAATGTTACATGTACTTGAGGATCCAAAATGTGATTTAAATGAGGTTTTGCACACTGGTACATGGAATTGGGTAACTTTGTTGAAAATGTAGATTGTGTTGAACAATCTATTGTTCTTGATGTTGGATTTGAAAAAGAGAGTGATGTTTGGAGAATGTCTTTTGATGGGGCTTGCTCCAATCTTGGAAATGGAGTTGGGGTTGTCCTTTATGCCCCAGATAAGAAATTTTTTACGTTTTATTTCAAACTATACTTTGAGTGCACTAACAACATTGTGGAATATGAGGCACTCTTGCTTAGTTTGAGGATTGCTCGAGAACATGGAATTACAAGTCTGACTGTAAAGAGTGATTCTGAGTTAGTGGTTAAGTAGGTCCAAAATGCTTATGCCACCAAAAATAAAAAGTTAAAATAATATAGAAATGTTGTATGGGATTTGTTAGAATTATTTGATGGTTTCAATATTTATTATCATGATAGAAGTTTCAATGAGAAAGCTGACAGACTTGCAAGGTTGGGTGCTCAATTTGAAAGTGAGAATATGAACCCTCACTATCAGTATCAAGTGAAGGTACTTGTTAGACCTTTAGTCCCATACACCATTTATCATTAGCAAGTTTTTGATGATGATGATGATGATGATGATGATGATGATGATGATGATGATGAAATCAAAAGGTTTCTCAATTGTGAAGTAGACTTTGAAGATCATATCATAGACATAGAATCCATGGCCCAAATTTATGATGGGAAGGAAACCTCATTTGAGAAAGATATCATTTAGCTGAAAATGAACACTATTCTAAGAGAATTGGTGAGTTTAGAGGCATCTTTTGATGGAGTAGATAGAATTAAAAATAGATGTCTCTTTATCTCAAAAAATGTGATTGAATGCAATTTAGGATTTAAAGATGTCAGGATCTAGGAGCACAATTGATTACCTTGTACAAGCAACTAAACATGAAATTTAACCAGAAGTAATAAGTAACTAGAAATCAGAAACAACACAGAATATGAGAGACAATACAATCTTGTATTAACACTCTTCTAGAAGGAAATATGTGATGTCCCTTACTTAGGGGCTCCTTTTTTCTGCACAAAGCTCTGATACCACTGTGATGTCCCTTACTTAGGGGCTCCTTTTTTCTGCACAAAGCTCTAATACCACTGTGATATCCCTTTCTAACAGGCAATATAGAAACACAAAAGCTCTAAACCAAGAATACGATTTTGCAAGATAATTTCAAATAAGTAAATAAATCACAGTAAATCTCTTATCTGCCAATCAAATATCTTTCACTTATTCAGATAATTACAATTGAGTCTCTGTCATACAAATAAAAGAATATTAAAATCTGGTCTTAAAACCCTGGCTTTTGCTAATCTGGCAATGAAATCTGGATTCTGGAAGGTCTCGGCCTTTCTGTGTCGACACACAGACGCCGTCATTGGTCGATATCTCACCGACGTCGGTCACTGTTGGTCGGCTTTCTGCCGATGTCAGTCTTCAGTCGATCGATGTCGGTTACTGGAAGCTCTTTGTCTGCTGAAGTCGGTGCCTGAGCGAATCTGAACAGACCTATATGGACTTGGTACGGCTGCCAACCTGTCTGTTCTTAACCCCTGGTAGCTGAACAACATGATCTCAAGGATATAGATTCTAACACAGAAGATCTATATCTGTATAACTTATTGGATCAAAAACTAAATTAAGAAATACTTGTAATACTGCGATAACTTCTGAGTGAAGTTATCTCTTAACCCTAGAATTTTGTGATAACTTTTGGATGAAGCTATCTCTCAAATCTGTACCTCTGTGATAACTTCTGGATGAAGCTATCTCTCAATTTGGCAATAAATCAGCTGATATCTCACAGCCTCTAAATCACACACAATGAAGAGTTGACGTTCTCCACTGCAATGGAATCATGGAACCCTTGGCTCAGTCTTCACAGAAGAATTTCTTCAATTTTCAATAATCAATAATCTATGCATACAAACTCTCTCCCATGAGAGATTCTTATACACCTCCAAAGGTGTGCTTGCTAAAATTAGATTCCCTTAAATTACACTGGGGCTTCCTTAAATTAGAACTAGGGTCTTAAAATTAGACCAATTCTTAAATTAGAATTAGGATCCTAAAATTAGACCCAATAATTAATAATTAATAATTAATAATTAACAATTAATAATTAATAATTATTAATTAATAATTAATAATTAATTAATTAAAATTAGATCAAATAATTAATATTTGATTAAATCAATCAAATATTAAATCTCCCTTAATTCATGTCCGAAAGAGCCCGAATGAAAACTGACCCATCTCCATCAAGACCCTCTATCCATCTCATCAGCCTACGAGGGTCGCATAATAGGCTAATCATCTACTCTGCACATGTCAACTAAAAAGGGGACATGACAATCCGCCCCTCCTGAAATTGCTTGCCCTCAAGCAATCGCTGAATGATAGACCAATCAATCCACCTAGATCCCAAATGAAGTCTCGATCTACAGTGCTGTCAACCAACACAAACTCCAGGCCCTGTCCATCACCACTCTCATCCAATGGCATCACATCACCTCTGTCTCCTGTACGCATATCGTCATCAACATGTGACCCACCTGTAAAAGAAATCTGAAACTCTACCACATGTGCTAACTCTTGAACTGAACTCACCTCAAGACAAAGCTCGTCCTCATATCTCTCCTGTGTTGGTGCCAATGTGCACTCATCATTGCACTCTAACATGTCATGTAGTATAGGCATCTCCATCCGATGAAAAAACATATGTTTGAAGATGCTACCCCGTATTGCCTTAAGAATATGTGTTTTCCCATCAACCTCAAAACAAACCTCCATGTTTTTGAGATGAAGAGTAACTTCCTCAAATGAATGAAGCCACTTCATACCCAAGACTAATTCTATGTCCCCCATGTTCACTACAAAATAATTAGCCTTGAACTCATCATTGTTCAAGCGCAATGGGAGGTCTCTAATCATACGCTCACACCTAAGAGTGTGACCATCGGCTACCTTAACTCTAATGCCCTCAAAATCTTCGGTAGTGAGTCCACACTTCTCCACAAATCTAGCATCTATGAAATTATGGGTGGCTCCTGTATCAAGAAGGGTGGTGACCTTCTGCCCTACCAAAACTCCACGGAGTCTGAATGACTCATCCGACTGAATGTTGGATAGGTGTGCCTCTTGTATATGAAGCTCTAAATCTGCCTCTGCCTTAGGCTCTGAAGCCTCTGCCTCCTCAGAACTATCCTGCTGTTCAGAATCTTCTGATTCCACATCCTCATAATACGCCCACATCACACAATTTGCTTTGCCCTTAGGCCTCAAAGGGCAATCATGATGGATATCATATGGACCTTTGTAGTAAAAGCAAAGCTTCTTCCTGCGTAGATCATTAAGCACCTCACGATCCAAAGGTGGTGCTGCTGGATTGGCTTTTGAATCATTTTTAACCCCGGATTTATCTATGTTAAAATCTGGTCTCTCTGTATCCCCGTTGGAGTGCTTATGGTCTCTAGATGAAGAAGTACCTCTGGAGTTAGATCTACTTGATGGGCTGCCATCTCCATACTGCACGCCTTCTTCATAGCTTCCTGTAATGAAGGAGGATCAAAGCCTTTGATCCAACCTCTCAATGGTTCTGTCAATCCCTCCATGAAGAGTACTACTAGTCGCCTCTCTGAAATGTCAGGAACCATAACTGATAACTTTTGGAAGTCACCAATGTAAGACTCTAGACTATCGCTTTGGTGCAACTGTGCCAACTCTCAGAAATAGGACTCTAGATCCCTCCTGTCAAAATGCTCTACTAGCCTGTCCACAAACTCCTGATAAGAAGTGATCCGATCATGATGGAGTGTCACCATCCCATGGTGCCACCAATCGTGAGCTACTCCCTCAATATGTAGTGTCGCATATCTGATAGCATCTTCCTCACCCATTGGTCACAATGTGAGAAATGTATCCAGCTTACTAACCCAGGCCTGTGCTGTCACCTTACCACTACCATCAAACGTTGCTAGTGTGAGCCTGCTCGTAGCATGCTTCAGATCATTGTTCTAGGGTCTTGGTCTCCCATTCTGTCGACCTCGATAATGTTCTTTCCTTTGTGTGAGGAATCTGTCAAAATTAATCATCTCCCTGACCATAGGTGGTAATGACTCCCACTCTTCAGTCGCTGCCTTAAGTGTGTCTGTAAATGCCTCCTCATGCTCCTCACCTGCTATCACCTCCTCTGCTTCTTGTCTCACAAAGATAGGCCTAGTAGGCCTATTCGCTGTACGAGAAACAGTCCCATGGCCTCTCTGTGATCCTGCATCACTCCTGACATCTTCACGGTGTGGGGAATGTCTCCTCAGAGTACCCAATCTCGGTAGTGCTACTGCCAACTGCTGTAATACCTAGTTATTCTGCCTTTGCCCTTCTCGTAGTTCTATAAGAGTAAGTAAAACCTCTGCATCATCTTGATCTCTAGGATGGTGAGGAATACAGGCCCTACCAATATCGTCACCCATGTCTTTCGGCGGTTGTTCTAGAACTTGAGTGCCTTCAAGCAAAGCTCTACTGCGCGTGAAATACCCGTGTGGTCCCAACCCTTGTGGCTGCATAAGATTGTCAACCTCTCAGGATGGCAGGATTTAGCTCTGATACCACTGTGATGTCCCTTACTTAGGGGCTCCTTTTTTCTGCACAAAGCTCTGATACCACTGTGATGTCCCTTACTTAGGGGCTCCTTTTTTCTGCACAAAGCTCTGATACCACTGTGATATCCCCTTCTAACAGGCAATATAGAAACACAAAAGCTCTAAACCAAGAATATGATTTTGCAAGATAATTTCAAATAAGTAAATAAATCACAGTAAATCTCTTATCTGCCAATCAAATATCTTTCACTTATTCAGATAATTACAATTGAGTCTCTGTCATACAAATAAAAGAATATTAAAATTTGGTCTTAAAACCCTGGCTTTTGCTAATCTGGTAATGAAATATGGATTCTGGAAGGTCTCGGCCTTTCTGTGTCGACACACAGACGCCGTCGTCGGTCGATATCTCACCGACGTCGGTCACTATCGGTCGGCTTTCTGCCGATGTCGATCTTCAGTCGACCGATGTCAATTACTGGAAGCTCTCTGTCTGCCGAGGTCAGTGCCTGAGCGGATCTGAACGGACTTGTACAGACTTGGTACAGCCGCCAACCTGTCTGTTCTTAACCCCTGGTATCTGAACAACCTGATCTCAAGAATATAGATTCTAACACAGAAGATCTATATCTGTATAACTTATTGGATCAAAAACTAAATTAAGAAATACCTGTAATACTGTGATAACTTCTGAGTGAAGTTATCTCTCAACCCTGGAATTCTGTGATAACTTCTGGATGAAGCTATCTCTCAATTTGGCAATAAATCAGCTGATATCTCACAGCCTCTAAATCACACACAATGAAGAGTTGACGTTCTCCACTGCAATGGAATCCTGGAACCCTTGGCTCAGTCTTCACAGAAGAATTTTTTCAATTTTCAATAATCAATAATCTATGCATACAAACTCTCTCCCATGAGAGATTCTTATACACCTCCAAAGGTGTGCTTGCTAAAATTAGATTCCCTTAAATTAGACTGGGGCTTCCTTAAATTAGAACTAGGGTCTTAAAATTAGACCAATTCTTAAATTAGAATTAGGATCCTAAAATTAGACCCAATAATTAATAATTAATAATTAAGAAATACTTGTAATACTGTGATAACTTCTGATACCACTGTGATGTCCCTTACTTAGGGGCTCCTTTTTTCTACACAAAGCTCTGATACCACTGTAATATCTCGTTGAATATCAAAACAAAAGCTCTAAATTGCTTATCTGAGTTTCTGCAAAAAATATCTTCAAATAGATAAATAAATCACCGTATAAGCTCTTATTTATTTTCTCATAAGCTTACATTAGAGATCCTCTGTCAAGTATACAAAGAATATTGAAGGTACAGCCTAAATAGCCTGAATATTCTGCAAATTGGGAAAGAATTCTGAATCTGGTTTGTCTCGCCCTGCTGTGTAAAAAAAACACAGTCGCCGACGTTGGTTATACTGCTGTCGTCGGTCGACCTGTAGTCGCTAACTTGCCGACGTCGGTGATATGTCGACCGATGTCGGTCTCTGTAGGTCTCGGTGCCTGAGCGGATCTGAACGGCCCTGTACGGTTGCCAACCTATCTGTTCTTAACCCCTGGTCGCTGAACAACCTGATCTCAAGAATATAGATTCTAACACAGAAGATCTATATCTGTATAACTTATTGGATCAAAAACTAAATTAAGAAATACCTATAATACTGTGATAACTTTTGAGTGAAGTTATCTCTCAACCCTGGAATTTTGTGATAACTTCTGGATGAAGCTATCTCTCAAATATGTACCTCTGTGATAACTTTTGGATGAAGCTATCTCTCAATTTGGCAATAAATCAGCTGATATCTCACAGCCTCTAAATCACACACAATGAAGAGTTGACATTCTCCACTACAATGGAATCCTGGAACCCTTGGCTCAGTCTTCACAGAAGAATTTCTTCAATTTTCAATAATCAATAATCTATGCATACAAACTCTCTCCCATGAGAGATTCTTATACACCTCCAAAGGTGTGCTTGCTAAAATTAGATTCCCTTAAATTAGACTGGGGCTTCCTTAAATTAGAACTACGGTCTTAAAATTAGACCAATTCTTAAATTAGAATTAGGATCTTAAAATTAGACACAATAATAAATAATTAATAATTAATTAATAATTAAGAAATACCTGTAATACTGTGATAACTTCTGATACCACTGTGATGTCCCTTACTTAGGGGCTCCTTTTTTCTGCACAAAGCTCTGATACCACTGTAATATCCCGTTGAATATCAAAACAAAATCTCTGAATTGCTTATCTGAATTTTTGCAAAAAATATCTTCAAATAGATAAATAAATCACCGTATAAACTCTTATTTATTTTCTCATAAGCTTACAATAGAGATCCTCTGTCAAGTATACAAAGAATATTGAAGGTACGGCCTGAATAGTCTGAATATTCCACAAACTGGGAAAGAATTCTGAATCTAGTTCGTCTCGGCCTACTGTGTAAAAAAAACACAGTCGCCAACGTCGGTTATACTGCCATCGTCGGTCGACCTGTAGTCGCTAACTTGCCAACGTTGGTGATATGTCGACCGATGTCGGTCTCTGTAGGTCTCTGTTCGCCGAGGTCAGTGCCTGAGCGGATCTGAACGGACCTGTACAGACTTGGTACGGCCGCCAACCTGTCTGTTCTTAACCCCTGGTAGCTGAACAACCTGATCTCAAGAATATAGATTCTAACACAGAAGATCTATATCTGTATAACTTATTGGATCAAAAACTAAATTAAGAAATACCTGTAATACTGTGATAACTTTTGAGTGAAGTTATCTCTCAACCCTGGAATTCTGTGATAACTTCTGGATGAAGCTATCTCTCAAATATGTACCTCTGTGATAACTTCTGGATGAAGCTATCTCTCAATTTGGCAATAAATCAGCTGATATCTCACAGCCTCTAAATCACACACAATGAAGAGTTGACGTTCTCCACTGCAATGGAATCCTGGAACCCTTGGCTCAGTCTTCACAGAAGAATTTCTTCAATTTTCAATAATCAATAATCTATGCATACAAACTCTCTCCCATGAGAGATTCTTATACACCTCCAAAGGTGTGCTTGCTAAAATTAGATTCCCTTAAATTAGACTGGGGCTTCCTTAAATTAGAACTAGGGTCTTAAAATTAGACCAATTCTTAAATTAGAATTAGGATCCTAAAATTAGACCCAATAATTAATAATTAATAATTAATTAATAATTAATAAATACATGTAATACTATGATAACTTCTGATACCACTGTGATGTCCCTTACTTAGGGGCTCCTTTTTTCTGCACAAAGCTCTGATACCACTGCAATATCCCGTTGAATATCAAAACAAAAGCTCTGAATTGCTTATCTAAATTTCTGCAAAAAATATCTTCAAATAGATAAATAAATCACCGTATAAACTCTTATTTATTTTCTCATAAGCTTACAATAGAGATCCTCTGTCAAGTATACAAAGAATATTGAAGGTACGGCTTGAATAGCCTGAATATTCCACAAACTGGGAAAGAATTTTGAATCTGGTTCATCTCGACCTGCTGTGTAAAAAAAACACAGTCGCCGACGTCGGTTATACTGCCGTCGTCGGTCGACCTGTAGTCGCTAACATGCCGACGTCGGTGATATGTCGACCAATGTCGGTCTCTGTAGGTCTCTGTTCACCGAGGTCGGTGCCTGAGCGGATCTGAACGGACCTGTACGGACTTGGTACGGCCGCCAACCTGTCTGTTCTTAACCCCTGGTAGCTGAACAACCTGATCTCAAGAATATAGATTCTAACATAGAAGATCTATATATGTATAACTTATTGGATCAAAAACTAAATTAAGAAATACTTGTAACACTGTGATAACTTCTGAGTGAAGTTATCTCTCAACCCTGGAATTCTGTGATAACTTCTGGATGAAGCTATCTCTCAAATCTGTACCTCTGTGATAACTTCTGGATGAAGCTATCTCTCAATTTGGCAATAAATCAGCTGATATCTCATAGCCTCTAAATCACACACAATGAAGAGTTGACATTCTCCACTGCAATGGAATCCTGGAACCCTTGGCTCAGTCTTCACAGAAGAATTTCTTCAATTTTCAATAATCAATAATCTATGCATACAAACTCTCTCCCATGAGAGATTCTTATACACCTCCAAAGGTGTGCTTGCTAAAATTAGATTCCCTTAAATTAGACTGGGGCTTCCTTAAATTAGAACTAGGGTCTTAAAATTAGGATCCTAAAATTAGACCCAATAATTAATAATTAATAATTAATTAATAATTAATTAAAATTAGATCAAATAATTAATATTTGATTAAATCAATCAAATATTAATATCTCCCTTAATTCATGTCCGAAAGAGCCTGAATGAAAACCGACCCATCTCCATCAAGACCCTCTATCCATCTCATCAGCCTACGAGGGTCGCATAATAGGCTAATCATCTACTCTGCACATGTCAACTAAAAAGGGGACATGACAAAATACAATGAAGAAATTACACTCTTCCCACACCTCTTGGGCATACCAGTAATTCTCCCTCAAGATTTATCTCTCTCAATTATAAACACAATCAACTCAAACACAGAGTTGTTGTTTCCACTAGTTAGTAACAATACTGCCAGTACACCAAGTACTCAAAGTACTCCAAGTAGATCTCCCTGATCTTGCTCCTTGTTGTGTTGAAGATATCCTTTGACCTTGCTACCCCACAGATCTCCTTTGATCTTGCACACACACACACATACACCTGCAGATCAACTGACCTTACTTACCATGTAAATCTTCTACCTGATCTTGCACAACTTGCAAATCAACCTGGTCTTGCACACCTACAAACCTAGATCTTACATATCTTGGAAGAACCCTTGTCCTTGACTTTGCAAGTCCTTATGATTCTACAATTTACAATACAACCCCATGGGTCTCTTAAATAGATCCCATACAAACAATAATTAGACTTTCCAATTACAATAATTAGAAACACAAACTCAAGACTAAAATTAGTCTTTACATGCAAACTGACCATTCAACAAATTGATTGTTCGTGTAACTAACAATTCTAGAATGCACAAGCGACTGACATCGATCAATATCTATCTGGAGATAACCGGCATCGACTGATCCATGACCAATGTTGGTAGCTTCCTATCTACTCCTGACCGACGTTGGTTGTCCTTACCGAGGTTGGTTACTGTTACACTCAGCAACCTCCTCCAAGTTTGTATCAGTGAAGCTTTTAGCTCCACAACCTAACAATCTCCCACTTGGGGATAAACAACTACACCTTTACCTGTACCTCTACATCATCTAATTTTGTTTCTTGGCTTGTATCCCTCTTCAAGTTCAATCTTGAAAACCAACCACCACATATCTTGTGGTGCTACTCCTGTCATCCAAGTAACCTGCCATATCCGAATCTACATACCCATGTAGAGAAGTACTTGACCCTGCATAGCATGAATCCCTACTACTGGTCCCTCTCAAATATCTAAGAATCCACTGAACTGCTTTCTAGTGCTCTTTTCTCGGATTGGCCACAAACTTGCTGACAACTCCCACTGCTTTGGTAATATCAGGTCTAGTACACATGTACTCAACCTCATCATGTGATTTAGGACACTATTCTATGAAATGTCCATCCATAGGTGTGCTAAATGGTTATGCATCCTGCATATTGAACCTCTCCACTACCTTATTCACACAATCATCTTGAGACAACATCAACCTGTGACTTTTCTTGTCTCTAGAAATACTCGTGCCAAGGATTTCTACTCCTGAATCTTTCCTGGCACACCACTAAGCTATTTTTACCTTTAGCTCAGCAAATCCCTATATGTATGAACTTGCAACAAGCATATCATCCACATACAATAACAAGATAATATCGCGACCATTATCCAACCTGGTAAAATAAACACAGTGATTACATTGACATTGACTAAAGCCATGCTTTGTCATACACCTGTCAAACCTGTACCATTGTCTTAGAGCATGCTCAAGACCATATAACATGGCCTTCTGTCTCACTTGTCCATTCTCTCCTTTCTTTAACCTGTGAATCTATTCATCTTTTAGTGCTTTCTTTCCAGCTGGCAACTCTACCAAATCCCCCATTTTCCCAAAGAATCAATTTCTTCATTCATGCCATGCTCCCACTATTTCTTGGATTCTACCTGCATTGCCTCTTCAAAACTTCCTGGTTCTTAACCATCAGTGAGCAACAAGTTCAAGTAGTATACAGAAGGGGAATAATGAATTTGAGGCTTACTTACCCTTTTAGTCTTCCATATGAGCGTTTGAGACTCTTTGACAGCCTGCTGTCTGTCCAAAATCTATTTTCTGACTGACTTTGGTCTGTACCCGACCGATGTTGATTCCACCTAATTGTCGACACCACCGACTCTAGTCTGCACATGACCGACATCGGTTCTCATCTGACCGATGTTAATAACTCTATTTTCCTATGAGTAATGACTTTTACCTGTGAGCTCACCTTGGATCATAACTCTGTCCATCATCTTCTCCATGAAAACCAAGACTTTCCAGTTCTTAAGTTTGTCAAAGACATCAGACTTCCTCTTAAGAATATGCATTCCCTTCTTACTCATGTGACCAAGCCTACAGAGCCACATCTTTTCATTTACATTTGAAGTAGATAAAATAGAAGGAGAATCAGTAATACAAGTAGATAGATAAAGAGTACCTACTTTCTTACCACATGCTAATTCAAGTGCACCCTTAAAAACTTTCCAAGATTTCACTGTGAGAGTAACTGTTCAACCCTCATCACCCAAATTTTTTGCAAAAATTAGACTCCTCTTCAGGACTGGGACATGCATGACATCCTTCAACACCCATGTGTTCCCCATCTGCAATTTCAGCCACACTTTTCCTTTGCCAACAATTTGACAAGGCTCACCAACCCCTAAATAGATCTTTCCAAAGTCTCCATGGACATAATCATGAAAAAATACTCTATTTGGGGTTACATAGAAAGAGGCAACAGAATCTAAAACCCAAGATTCTACTTTATCCAAGGAACATATAAGAGCAACCCATGCAACAGTCTCTGCATCATTTGATTCTTTATTTCCTTCATGCTGATCTTCTACCAACCAACAATTTTTCTTTACCGGCTCTTTCTTTCCATAATTCAGTAATTGATTATTCTTGCCATTAAATTTCTCCATTCTTAGCTTACTTTCTTCTGCCATTGCTTTACTCCCACTCAATCAGAAACCCCTGAGAGTGACATGTAATCAACAAATACTTTACACGCTCCACCGCTTGTTAGTTGATCCTAGCTCTGATACCAATTATCAGTGGTATCACTTGGTGATTCTAGCTCTGATACCAATTGTCAGTTGGTATCACTTGGTGAACCTGGCTCTGATACCAATTGTCAGGATCTAGGAGCACAATTGATTACCTTGTATAAGCAACTTAAAACAAAATTTAACTAGAAGTAATAAATAACTAGAAATCAGAAACAACACAGAATATGAGAGACAATGCAATCTTGTATTAACACTCTTGCAAAAGGAAATACAATGGAAAAATTACACTCTTCCCACACCTCTTGGGCATATCAATAATTCTCCCTCAAGAGTTCTCTCTCTCAATTACAAACACAATCAACTCAAACATAGAGTTGTTTCCACCAGTCAGTAACAATACTGCCAGTACACCAAGTACTCAAAGTACTCCAAGTAGTTCTCCCTGATCTTGCTCTTTATTGTGTTGCAGATCTCCTTTGACTTTGCTACCCCACAGATCTCCTTTGAATTTGCACACACACACACACACACACACACACACACACACACACACACACACACACACACACACACACACACCTGAAGATCAACTAACCTTACTTACCATGTAAATCTTCTACCTGATCTTGCACAACCTACAGATCAACCTGGTCTTGCACACCTGCAAACCTAGATCTTACATACCTTGGAAGAAACCTTGTCCTTGCCTTTGCAAGTCCTTATGATTCTATAATTTACAATACAGCCCCATGGGTCTCTTAAATAGATCCCATACAAACAATAATTAGACTTTTCAATTACAATAATTATAAACATAGACTCAAGACTAAAATTAGTCTTTACATGCAAACTGACTGTTCAAAAAACTAACTGTTCATGTAAATAACAGTTCTAGAATGCACAGGCGATCGACGTCAGTTGCTATTTGTCTAGAGATAACCGACGTCGACTGATCCATGACCGATGTCAGCAGCTTCCTGTCTACTCCTGACTGATGTCGGTTGTCCTGACCGACGTCAGTTACTGTGACACTCAACAACCTCCTCCATATTTGCATCAGTGAAACTTTTAGCTCCACAACCTAACAATCTCCCACTTAGGAATAAATAGTTGCACCTATACCTCTACCTGTACATCATCTAATTTTGTTTTCTAGCTTGTATCCCTCTTCAAGTTCAATCTTGAAGACCAATCACCACATATCCTATGGTGCTACTCCTATCATCCAAGTAACATGCCATATCCAAATCTACATACCCATGTAGAGAAGTGCCTGACCCTGCATCGCATGAATCCCTACTGCTGGTCCCTCTCAGATATCTGAGAATCCACTGAACTGCTTTCCAGTGCTCCTTTCTCAAAATGGTGACAAACTTGCTGACAACTCCCACTGCTTGGATAATATCAGGTCTAGTACACATGTACTCAACCTCATCATGTGATTTGGGACACTGTTCTGTGAACTGTCCATCCATAGGTGTGCTAACTAGTTCTGCATCCTACATATTGAACCTCTCCACTACCTTATTCACACAATCATCTTGAGACAACATCAACCTATGACTTTTCTTGTCTCTAGAAATACTCATGCCAAAGATTTTTGCTCCTCAATCCTTCTTGGCACACCACTAAGCTATTTTTACCTTTAGCTCAGCAAATCCCTGTATGTATGAACCTGTAACAAGCATATCATCCACATACAGTAACAGGATAATGTCATGACTATTATCTAACTTGGTAAAATAAACACAGTGATTACATTGACATTGACTAAAGCTATGCTTTGTCATACACCTGTCAAACCTGTACCACTGTTTTGGAGCATGCTCAAGACCATATAACCTGGCCTTCTGTCTCACCTATCCATTCTCTCATTTATTTAACTTGGGAATTCATTCGTCTTTGAGTGCTTTCTTTCCAGCTGGAAACTCTACCAAATCCCCCATTTGGTTCTTTCCCAAGAAATCAATTTCCTCATTCATGCCATGCTCCCACTGTTTCCTAGATTCTACCTGTATTGCCTCTTCAAAACTTCCTAGTTCTTGACCATTAGTGAGCAACAAGTTCAAGTAGTATAAAGAAGGAGAATAATGAATTTGAGGCTTACTTACCCTTTCAATCCTCCATATGAGCATTTGAGACTGCTTGACAGCTTATTGTCCGCCCAAAATCTATTCTCTGACCGACTTTGGTCTGCACCTGACCGATGTCGATTCCACCTGATCACCGACACCACTGACTCTGGTCTACACATGACCGACATCGGTACCTGCCTGTTTGATGTCAGTTCTCATCTGACCGATGTCGGTAACTGTGTTTTCCTGTGAGTGATGACTTTTACCTGCGAGCTCACCTTGGATCATAACCCTATCTAAACTACCCTGCTCAGAATTATTAGCCCCTTGAGCTGATCTCTATCCATCATCTTCTCCATAAAAACCAAGGCTTTCCAGTTCTTAAGTTTGTCAAAGACATCAGACTTCCTCTTAAGAACATGCATTCCCTTCTTACTCATGTGACCAAGCCTACAAAGCCACATCTTTGCATCTACATTTGAAGTAGATAAAACAAAAGGAGAATCAGTAATACAAGTAGATAGATAAAGATTACCTACTTTCTTACCACATGCTAATTCAAGTTTACCCTTGGAAACTTTCCAAGATTTCGCTGTGAGAGTAACTGTGCAAACCTCATCACCCAACTTTTCTACAAAAATTAGACTCCTCTTCAGGACTGAGACATGCATGACATTCTTCAACACCCATGTGTTGCCCATCTACAATTTCAGCCGTGATTCCCCTTTGCCAACAATTTGACAAGGCTCACCAACCCCTAAATAAATCTTTCCAAAGTCTCCATGGACATAATCATGGAAAAATACTCTATTTGGGGTTGCATGGAAAAAGGCAACAAAATCTAAAACCCAAGATTCTACTTTATCCAAGGAACATATAAGAGCAACTTGTGCAACAATCTCTTCATCATTTGTTTCTTTATTTCCTTCATGTTGATCTTCTACCAACCAATAATTTTTCTTTACCTGCTCTTTCTTTCCATAATTCATTAATTGATCATTCTTCCAATTGAATTTATCTATTCTTAGCTTACTTTATTCTACCATTGTTTTACTCCCACTCAATCAGAAACCCCTGAGAGTGACCTGTAATCAACAAACACTTAACATGCTATACCGCTTGTTAGTTGATCCTAGCTCTGATACCAATTTTCAATGGTATCACTTGGTGATCCTAGCTCTGATACCAATTGTCATTTGGTATCACTTGGTGAACTTGGCTCTGATACCAATTGTCAGGATCTAGGAGCACAATTGATTACCTTGTATAAGCAACTAAACATAGAATTTAACCAGAAGTAATAAGTAACTAGAAATCAGAAACAACATAGAATATGAGAGACAATACAATCTTATATTAACACTCTTCCAGAAGGAAATACAATGAATAAATTACACTCTTCCCACACCTCTTGGGTGTGCCAGTAATTCTCCCTCAATAGTTCTCTCTCTCAATTACAAACACAATCAACTCAAACACAGAGTTATTGTTTCTAGCATTCAGTACCAATACTGCCAGTACACCAAGTACTCAAAGTACTCCAAGTAGATCTCCCTGATCTTGCTCCTTGTGTTGTAGATCTCCTTTGACCTTGCTACCCCGTAGATCTCCTTTGACCTTGAACACACACACACACCTATAGATCAACTGACCTTACTTACCATGTAGATCTTCTACCTGATCTTGCACAACCTACAGATCAACCTGGTCTTGCACACCTGCAAACTTAGATCTTACATACCTTGGAAGAACCCTTGTCCTTACCTTTGCAAGTTCTTATGATTCTAAAATTTACAATACAGCCCCATGGGTCTCTTAAATATATCCCATACAAACAATAATTAGACATTCCAATTACAATAATTAGATATGCAGACTCAAGACTAAAATTAGTCTTTACATGCAAACTAACCGTTCAACAAACTAATTGTTTGTGTAACTAACAGTTCTGAATTGCACAGGCGACTGACATCGGTTGATCCATGACTGATGTCGGAAGCTTCCTATCTACTCCTGACTGACGTTGGTTGTCCTGACCGACGTCGATTATTGTGACACTCAGCAACCTCCTCCATGTTTGCATCAGTGAAGCTTTTAGCTCCACAACCTAACAAAAGAAAATACAAGAAAGGTCCATCTTGTTACTCACTTGAGTATAGAAGAGAAGCAAGCCTACATGAAATTGTTGAAGAAGTATCAGGATTGTTTAGCTTGGTTTTATTCTGAATTGAAATCATATGGAGAGGATTTATTTCAACACATCATCCCATTATAGCTTGATAAGAAACCTTTTAGGTAAAAGTAGAGACCTATTAACCCCATCTTGGCCACCAAGATATGGGAAGAGTTAAAGAAATTAAGGGATGGTGGGATTGTTCAGCCCATCAGATATTCATCATGGGTGGAAAACTGAGTCCTTGTAAGAAATGAGAATGGTGACATCTGATTGTGTGTGGATTTTAGAATTTAGAATAAAGATTATTTGAAGGATAATTACCCCTTACCTAATATGGATAACTTGTTATAGAGTGTTACAGGAACAAAGTTGTTGTCCACATTAGATGGTTTCTCAGACAATTATCAAGTTGTGATAAAATAATCTGAGAGATCTAAGACTGCATTTACAATGCCTTGGGGCACTTATGTCTACATGAGGATGTTTTTTGGGTTGATAAATGCCAGTGCAATGTTTCAGAGAGATATGGATTTTAATTTTGTAGGGGTAATTAAAAAGTTTATTACTATGTATTAGGATGATATTATAGTGTACTCCAAAAATAGAAAAAAAACATTTGGAGCATCTAGAAAAAATATTCCTTAGATGTAGGGAATTTGGCATTTCCCTTGATCTTAAGAAATGTCACTTTAGAGTACAAAAGGTGAAATTTTTGGGACACATAGTGTGTAAGGATGGTGTCATGATTGATTCTGAGAGAGTGAAATCCATTGACAAAGTGCCTATCCCACAATCTAAGAAAGGAATTCGGTTCTTATTTGGATAAATCAATTTTGTAAGAAGGTTTGTGTCCATCTTTGCAAAGATCACTTTGCCTATTACCTCCATGCTAAAAAAGGACCAAACCATAAAGTGGGAGGAGAAGGCCATACAAGCTTTCAATGACATCAAAGGAGCCCTGAAATTTACCCCTATCTTGGCTAGTCTTGATTACACTAGAGAATTTTAAATATTCTCTTTTGCATCATATAGTACTATAGTTGTTATTTTATTACAAAAGAATGATGATGGCCATGATCAACCCATAGCTTTCTTTAGTAAATTTATGCAAGGATTTAAACTGATCTATATTATCATCGAAAAATAAGCTTTCACCTGCTTAAAAACTGTTGAAATATTTAGACCCTATATTTTGAGTTCAAATATTGTTGAAAATGTCCCACATACAATGGTTAAGGACATCTTGACTCAGATTGAAGTATTAAGCAAGAGGTGTAGATGGGTCAACAATTTGCAAGAGTACAACATGGAGATATAGACCACCAAGTTAGTGAGAGGGATGCACTTAACCAAGCTTATGGTTGAAACCAATTTGTAAGCTATAGAGATAAACACTATTGTTTTTAATGTTGATAATTCTTTGAGTCAAATTAGCTTATCTTTGTGGTATAGGGACATTGTTTACTACTTGAAAAGTTTGAATTATCCCCCTCCCTAACTTGGATAAGAACCAAAGGAGAACTCTTAAGCTTATATCCCAAAAGAGTCTCTTGACTAAAAATGGATTGGCATGAAAGAATCCAGATGAGATTCTCTTGCGATGCTTGGTAGAAGAAGAAATTGCTAATTTAATTAAAGACTTCCATAATGGGTTATATGGTGGTCACTTTGCACCTAAAGTCATAGATCATAAGATTCAGATCACTGGTTATTGGTGGCTATCACTATTCAAGGATGTTGCACAAAAAGTAAGAAAATGTGAGAAATGTCAGCACTTTGTTGGAAGGTTGAAAGCTTATGGTTCTCTCCCCCTACAACTTGTGTTGATTGAAGGTCCATTTTGACAATGGGAAATGGATTTTGTTGGGGAGATCACTAATACATCAAGCATTGGGCATATGTGGATATTGGTTGAAATTGATTAATTCAGAAAGTGGGTCGAGGTAGTCCATATAAAGAAGGCCACACATCAGATGATCATGGACATTCTATTGAATCACATTACAGATTTGGTGTGTCTATCAAGATAATTGCTGACAATGCCATTACATTTAGATCTAAACCTTTGGTGGTATTGTGTAAAGAATATGGGATCATATTAACTTGCGCTTCCAATGATAATCATGAGGGGAATGGGCAAGTAGAATATAGTAATAAGAACTTTTTCAAAATCATTGGAAGAACTTTGGAATCTAATAAGAAGTGGGGTGAAAAACTAAAATTTTCCTTATGGGCTAACAAGATCACACCTAAGAGAGCTACAAGTAAGAGCCCTTTTGAGCTTGTTTACGAAGCTCAAGCCATTTTACCTATGAATCTATAGTTTCTAACCTATCAATTCATGCAATACATAGAAAAAGATGATGAAGTTAACCACTATGAAAAAAAAATAAACTAGATTATTGAGCTTGATGAAACTAAAAGACAAGCTCATGAAAGACACATAAAGTTTAAGAAAATGCTCAAAATAATATGCGACAAAAAGGTCAGTCAAAGAAATTTTAATATAGGAGATCTAGCTTTACTTTGGGACAACATGCATGAGGAGAAAGACGAACATGGTAAATTTGATGCCTTATGGATGGACCCTTATTCTATTGACTGTAGAATTGGGGAACACACTTTATTCTTAAGAGACTTGGATGGTGAGATACTAAAACTGCCAGTTGATGGCAGACATTTAAAACACTTCTTTGATTGAGTCCATGATTGTGTAAAATAATGTATAGTGTATAGTTTTGCTATTTTATTACCCTTTTGTGTTGAGCTGTGTTTGTATAGTTATTTTGTTGTGTTCATTCTCAGATCCTCTTGATCTATTTTTGTTGGGTTTTTGAAGGTGTTTTTCAATAAATTGTCAAAATTCTGACTTCGTGGCCCAAGGGATTGGCATTTGGTCTTATTTTATGGTGTTCTTCATACACCCACAAGGGGTGTACATCCCTAGGCAAGAGCTAGTGTTAGTGTCCAAATCTACCTGAGTAATTTGTGCCCTTTTCCAAAATGATTATGCGAAATCCAAACTGTTATCCCTGAAGGAAATCCACAAATGTTCATTTAAAATAAAAACTCCGCTCTTGCATTCCTGTTGTACCAAACACATAAGATTTGGTTTCAACTAATGCACAATCATTTTCATGTTTTTTAATGTGGTATTTATAAGGTCTATGGTGAAATTGAGCCGGGAAGAATAAAAGATAAGACTAAGTATTAAAAATGCTAAGTTTAATGTTTTCTGTTTGCAAAAGGAAAAGGAGCAGAGATCCGGGAGGGAAATGCACATTACATTTGCAATTTTATCTTGCAATTCACAAATTGCACTTGGAAGCCTGAAATCCATTGTCAAAGGCAAAGCGAGAATCTTCAAGCCAAATGCAACACTTAATGAACAATCTTGGGGATTTTAAGCGGGGAATACAATATCAAAATGCATTTTTTTAAATTTGGAAACACGTATTTTGTAAGTGGAATCTCAAGGCCCGCTGTACGTACCAGTAAAGCGAGCAGCGGGAAAGGTTTAAAAGAAAAGGCAAGGTGGAGATTTTAGCAAAGATAACAACGTCATATTGCAACTTTTGTTTTGCAAAGTGCAATAGAGTGTCCGCTGCCCACTGGAAAAACAACATCAAAATGCAAGATTTTTTTGTAGATTTTAAACTACAGTTGGATTCCCCAACCCTGCAAAATTCAAATATACACATAAAGTTTGAAATCCCGCCAAAGGGAAGAGGCACGCATCATTGTTTTGTGTAGTGGCTACTTGCAAGTAAAAGTCGGGACGTTTTTCTGTTTGCCTGTCTCGTGAAAATGTGCAGAGTGCATTTGAAAGTTTGGCATATGAGATGCACTTTTCTCCACCCCACATATTTGAGACTGATCGTTTGCAAATCCATTCAACAAATAAGTACTTTGGCATCCAATTTTGGACATAATTCTACAAGCCAAGATTTAATTCTCCCCTCTAATGACAAAAAACATCCCCTACAATCTATGCAGCAACAGAGATCAGGTTTGAAATATCTCAGGTATGTAAATAGGAAGAGTAGCCAGGATTGGAGGTATCATGCTCCATCTTCAGAGACTCATGTATGGCCATTATCGAAGCTGGAAAGTTTGGAGAAATAGAAAAGGTTGTTTTGTCTCGTAACATCTCTACTATAAGGCGAAGGGACTTTGGATTTGTGAATTTTTCAAGTCACAAGCAAGCTCTTGCATGTATTGAAGATTTCAACAAATTGAAGGGGAGACAAAGCTGAAAGTCAAAGCTAGACTTGAAAACCCACTTCCAGAGAGTCAATCAGGGAAAGGGGGAATGCATGGAGGATTTCCTATTGGCCACATAGGCATTGGCATTCAAACTAGACCAGGTTGGAAAGACACCAAAAAGTTTTAAAGGAAATGCAAAGGCATAAATATTTGAAGGAAAAGTTCAGCAGGATTTTTATGCAGGGATGCAATATTACATTACAACTTTTGACTTACAATTTAGAAATTACAAATAGAAGTTTTAAACCTGAAGTCAACTCATAAGCAAGTTTATAAAGGCATTGACACGTTACATGGATTGGAGATTTTAAGTGGAAGTGCAACACTCAATATAGAAATTGCAAACTGCAGTTGGATGTCTGAATCTTGCAGGAGAGAAAAAGGTGCACGTGTCATTGTTAGGTTTGGTGTTTACCTCCAAAGCAAATAGAAAAGTAAAGAGAAAAGTATTATATACCAATATCTGGCCAAAGTTGAATAACTCCATGGATGAGGATAATCATTGCAATGGTTTTAAGGCAAAAATGGGCCATTGGAAGCATGTTTTGAGGGGAAGTTCTTTTGTTTTTTTCATGATTCAAATGGTCATGGATCCCACATTGCCTTTATTATAGCTAGAGCATTTGTGAAAAAATGTAAGACCATTCAATGTTATCATGAAAAAGCTAAAGTCATTGTTTGACATGCACAAAGAGGAGGTCAACCATTATGGAGGCATGAGTTTAAAAATGACTGGCCAGAATGTAACAGAACTTCCATTCTTTGTTCTTACCTCCAATATTTTAATCCTTATTATTTCTAGGTAAATAATTGATATGATATTTAGCTGGCAGGTTATCCTCAGCTGAAGTGGGCAATTATTAGTTGGGAAACAAGGCAAAATAGTTACACTTAAAGACAAAAGTTTATTTTGCACTCAAAGAGAATATTCTTCCTTAAGCTCAACTACATCAAACTCCCAGTTTGGTAGATCAAAGTTTATTTTGAAATCTCATCATCACATGGACAATCGAGTTACCTGAATGATCACCTTGTAGAGCATGAGATTCTCTAGGCGTGTTCAAAGGCATCTTCTAGATGGAGCATCTTTTAGGAATATTTTGGGTTAGAAATTTGTATAAGTAAAGAAGGATTTTCCTCTTTACCAAGGTTGGTTGGCTTTTGATTTTCAAAATTCTTGTTGTGTCTTTTTGTCTATGTTACTAAGGTGATTGGATGTGTACAGTTATTAGCAAACTCTAAGATCATTTTGTATATGTCTCCCTTGTTTCAGATCAAATTCATCATGATTTTTACCATTGTTATGCATTCTAAACATTATGTACATTGATCTACTTTCAATTTAATGGAAAATATATGTGATTTTTGCTCTTTCTTTTCAATGAAGTACAATGGCACATTCTTCATGCATTATTGACTCGGTATTTAGTTTTATGTCTATTAATGGTAGTCACTCTAGGCATGTATCTAGGTTATAGATTCCTTTCTGCATTGTTATTTGGGAATGTTATGTTGCTAAAATTTTAAGGACAGCTGGGATTTATGGATTTGACAAGAGAAGGTACCTGAGTCTTTACTTGCAGTGTATGCTTTAGAGACTTTAGGGATCATTTAAATGTTTGCATTAGATTCGTATTAATGAATGCAAACCATTCTTGATAGTTTACCTTTCCTTTTTTATTAGTTTTTTGCAACCTAGAATGAATGATAACATGAAAGTTGAAGGAATTTCCTATGTTGAAAGACACCACAAATTTTCTAAATATACCTAAGTCATCCTACCTATCCTACCCCTGCAAATAATACATGTTGAAAATTATGAGTGTTATTTTCTCACAAATACATAAATATTGTATATCTAGAATGTGTTTGTGTTTGATCCTTGAAGACTAGCATTGTAATCTTCCATTTGTTTCCTAGTTGTCAACAATTTATTTAGAAATTAAGATTGCAATCACCCTCCCATCTGTCTTTAATAGTTTTGTATACTTTAGAAGCATTTGCTTAGTATATGTGATAATTCTTCCTGAGTGGATTAAGCAAGTTTGGTTATGCTTTGATTAGATCTCTGTGTGTTATAATAATTCCCTAGAGATTGAACTGTAGTATCCCTCCTCATGAACAAACTTGCTTAATCCACTCAGGAAAAATTATTGTTAGGTTGTGGAGCTAAAAGCTTCATTGATGCAAACATGGAGGAGGTTGTTGAGTGTCACAGTAACTGACGTCGGTCAGGCTAATCGACGTCGGTTAGGCCAACCGTGCAATCGACATCGGTCATGGATCGGTCGACGTCGGTCATCTCCAGACAGACAACGATCAACGTCGGTCGCCTGTGTGGTTCTAAAACTGTTAGTTACACGAACAGTTTGTTTAAGGAACTGGTTGTTTGCATGTAAAGACTAATTTTAGTCTTGGAGCTGTGTTTCTAATTATTGTAATTAAAAGTCTAATTATTGTTTGCATGGGATCTATATAATAGACTCATAGGGCTATATTGTAATTTGTAGAATCAGAAGGGTTCTATCCAAGGGAGAATCATAAGGACTTGGTGAGGCAAGGACAAGGGTTCTTCCAGGTAAGTAAGATCTAGGTTTGCAGGCGTGAAAAACCAGGTTGATCTGCAGGTGTGCAAGATCAGGTGAGATCTACTTGGAGTACGTGGTGTACTCAGACTTGGAGTATGGGTGTGTACTCGGTGGTACTGGCAGTATTGTTACTGACTGGTTGAAACATCAACTCGGTTATTGAGTTGATTGTGTTTGTAATTGAGAGAGAGAACTCTTGAGGGAAGATTACTGGTACACCCAAGAGGTGTGGGAAGAGTGTGATCTCTTCATTGTATTTCCTTCTGGAAGAGTATTAATACAAGTGTGTATTGTCTCTCATATTCTGTGTTATTTCTGAATTCTATTTACTTATCATTCTAGTTAAATTCCATGTTTAGTTGCTTATACAAAGGTAATCAAGTGTGCTCTTAGTGAGTGTGATCTCCTCATGACCAAGCTACCCTGTAGGTCCTCTCAACTTGCTTCAAGAAGATCCATAAGTACTAGGGAACTAACCATACCCTCTATCAGTGTCTTCTAGTTATTCTCTGTGTTCAGTCCATCTAGATGTTAATCCTTTCCCTATCTATAATGATAAAATTCAAGTTTATCATCTATGTTTGCCATCTTTTTCAAAGTGTTCTAGGCTAAATTCTAGAGGTATACAACTGGGAACCAACAGATGCCATTTTATAGATGAGACCAACCTAGTTGATTTAGTGAAATACCTCAAGTAATTTATCCTAAATTTTTTCCATGTAAAGAGAAAAATATTGATCAATAGTTATGATACTTAGTTCTCTTAGAGTCGAGATATGTTAGATCCCTCATCGCTAGAAAATTCACTACACTAAAATAACATTATGAAGTAGAAAAGGAATAATTATTTAGAAGAGAACAATAATTGAGTCATATATTTATCAATCCTAATAGGGTAGTTCAAACAATTGTACAATATTATCTAGTTCAATGAGCATAACCTATTCATCCTAATCAACCAATTCAACTACATCACTAGTTACATTTACCAACATTCATTTTTTCGTTTATCAGTCCAACCCTAAGAAGTCAAGTGTGTAAGGTTAGTGTGTCACTTTTCATCCATACAATACCCAATACAAGGCTTGATCTTAGGGTGTGAGGTGAAATTCCATACTAACATCATTACCTTCTCTAAAAATATCTCATGATATCGATATTTAATAGATCAACTATCATGATATTCCTATTTAGTTTTCAACATAGTCTACATCATTTACTTCGAGCGGATGGAATGGTGTGAGGTTCCCACTTGAAATTTTCATAAGATTTATAAATCACATGGTCATAAAATAACACCAAAAATATTATCTAATGGTTTAAGTCTAATTCTGAAGGTACTAATAAGTTTACACTTTGCCTTTGTCTCCTTTACTTTTCAGAAAAATTTGGGTCCTACTTGCATATATTTTCAAGATAAACGTAATACCTTTTGGACTCAACATTTGAATACTGGTGCTTAAATTATATTGATGTGGGCATACCATTCACCTTCATCTACTTGTGTCTCATTTATTTAGTCAATATATGTGTGTGGATATGTTTTAGTCATGATCTGGATAATCCCTTAGCCTCACACCATCTTGGATTTTCTGATTTCAAGATCACACACCTATAATTTTATCATCCAATTACCTATTCTTTCACCCAATTCATTATTTCCAAGAGTGATCTTGATGTCTAGATTTGGGATAGTGAATATGTCATTTTCCTAATAATTTAATGCATGAACTTCTTTACAACTTTGATTAGTGAATATACCTACTTATCTATCATTTAATACATTAACTTTGTGTATTTCATATTAGTACTCATGAAGGATATTAGATGTTAATTAGCATCAACTTTTTTATGATTACTCTTTCCATAGTATGTTCTCAAGCAAATGAATAAGGGAAGAAATTCTTAGTAAAGTCTAGGTTGATTAGAATTGGACTTTGAGTAATGGTAGTTTTGACATACTGAAAATCTTTCTTGGCTTTAGTTTTAGACTCTATTTTAACATATTGTTTTAACATGACATTTAGTGGTTTGACAATATCTACAAATCCAAAAATGAATCTCTTCACAAAGTTTATCTTTCCAAAGAAGGACTTCAATTATTTCTTGTTGTTATGAGGAGTCAACTTAGAAATGACATGGATCCATTTTAGGTCAATGGAAACCCCATCTTTGGTAATGATGTGAAATAATAGTTCCCTTCAATAACTCCAAAGATGTTCTTCTTTGGATTCAATGAGACTCCATATCTCTTGCATCTTTAATATACCTTTTGTAGGTGATTCGCATGATCACTTATAGTATTTGAAAACATTGTGAGATCATCCATGTAGATGGTAATGCACTTTTTGATAATTCATTGAAAGGAAAATTCCATAACTCATTGGAAGGTTACCACTACATTAATTAGGCCAAAAGGCATCCTTTTATATGCAAAAGTGCCCCACTTCATAGTGAAAGTGGTCTTCATTCTATCTTCTACTTCTACTTATACTAGCACTTGATTTTAAAATGATAATGTATCTATGAAGGACATCATATCAGATCCATTAACCATTTGAATAACCTCATTGATGGATGTCAAAAGATAGTTATCCTTTTATGATTCTTGTTTTAGGTTCTTAAAGTCAAGACACAGCCTGATTTCTCCATTATTCTTCCTAACATGTACTAGGTTAGCTACCCAAATGGAATGTTTGAATACAATCTTAGCATCCAATAGCTTTTGTGCTTCTATCTACATAAAGGGCTTAAAATTATATTTACTAGCCTCTATCACTGCCTGAAGGGATTGTGTTATAGATTCATTGAGATAATGTGTGTGATGAAAATGGGGTCAAAGACTTTGATGTCCTCATATGTCCAAGATATAAAATATTTGTATTCTATCAATAGACCCTTCAAGTTTTGTTTCTCAATTTCATTTCAATTCAAGCTGATGTTTACATACTAAGGGTGTTGGTCAATCCCCGAGTTTTCTTAAATGAAATAAGATTCTATCACATTAGCCTATTCTCACTTTTGAGGTTGTGGATCCATGTCAAAATCTCACTCTAGTGAGACCATTCCCATGTGTGTGAGATTTTGTTTCAATTTTAGGATGCCATCTTATCTCAAGTCTTATATATTCATAGGTTTAACATCTTTTTCATTTATTATATGGGATTCAAAGGCTCCAAAACTGATCATAAATTATATGAGTTGTTGATCATCATTAAATACCTAGAACTTCTCCATGTTGTCTTGGATAGAGCGGAAATGAATTAGATCCATAGAAAACTTATGCATCTTATATTCCCAGAGTAGTGTTATATTAGTAGTTGAATCTACTAGTGCATCTATCATCTGGTCTTCTTCTATTAGAACAACTTTTATGTTGAATTATTCAAAGGATTGAATCAGGTCCCATGATATATGCCTTTACTTATTCAAATAATAAATTTTATATTGATATTTATTCATGAACAGGTTGACAACTAGCTCTAAATCAATAAATATCTGTCACTACTTGATATTATGTTTTAGTGTGAACTATAAGCTCAGGATCAAAACTTCATACTTAGATTGGTTGTTGGTGCAATGGAATTATAATCTATATGTAACAAGGTAATATTCCCCACCTGGGTCGATTAGTTCTATGCCAAAACTTGAGCCTTACTTTGATATATCACCATCAAATTGTAGAGTCCATAACTGTGAGGGACATTCAAATTGTTGTTCATGGGGTCCTTGATTTATGGTGAATGTTTAAACAAATGCGTGTGAGGATGTGAATCCTACATTTTCATTCTTAGAATTATAATTTGTGATCAGGTACTTCATCTTTAGTTCTCAATCTACTCAGATATAACTAGCTACCCCCTTCAAAGGAATCCACATGTGTGAGAAGTTTGTTTCCATATACCCATTCATCATCTATGATAAATCACAACTTAGTAACAATCCATAATATTTAAGAATGTTAATGACTAGAATATCTATGTACTATTACACATGTGGCTGAGCGGTAAGTTGAATGTGTACAGTTGTGAACACCCCAATGCATTGTATAGAAAACTTGCCCAGCTATAGGACCACTTTTTTGAATTTATTTAGGGTCAACTCCAATTTATTACATACATTTATGGGCATCACATTGGTTGAGGTATTCGAGTTATAAAAATAATTATGCACATTCTTACCAAACATCATGATGGTTAATAAAAAAATTGGTGCCTCTAGCTTGTCCTTATAAACAACCATGTTTATGTGTATAAATTTTTATTTTCCATTGGATGATTTCCTCATTAAGACTTTGAGCAACAATTCTTTTTGTTCATTAATCTGACCTAGCTCATCAAGACTAATATTTTCTTTGATCTTCTTCATATATTTGACTATGTTGTATCCCCCTTTGTTCTATGTTTATCACTCTATAATTGATCATTCTCTTTTAGGAGGTGGTTTATTATTCACATTAGGGTCTATACGAGTAATAGTAATATTGTTTGGAGGCATTGAAGTGGTAGTAACATTATCATTCCTCATGTTATAATTTCTCTTATAGAACTACTAAAAGGCATGAATTTCATTTATATAAACGTTACACTCATTCTCATCTTCCATTGGAAATGAAAATTCATGTCTCAAAGACCACTGTTGTGTTGGGAGGACTTGGAGCAGTGGAAGAAGATGGCTCTAGTTGATTTGTAAATTTTGCTTGTCTGTCCATTTCTTTCTAGAAGATATCAAAGGTGGTGCAAAAATTTATGCAATCTAACTCACCATGTTGTGTTGTAGTATAGACTTAACACCAATTAGGTAGTGTTGCTTCCATGATACTATCTTAGCCACCTTGTTAGGTGGTTATTATTTTGTGTTTTTTCTAGATCTATTGAAAAACTCGTTGTACCTTTGATATGTAAAATTCTTATTGGTATTCTATCCCATGGCATTTACAATTCACTTCTACATGTTTAAGAACTCATTACTTAGTTTTTTCACCATTCTTTAGATAGCATCCAGTTTTACTTGTGTAAAATCAGAAGCAATACCTTGTGTAGTAATAGTGCTCACTAGTATCAGTGATTGGTTCTAGTTTTGTTGATTAAGTGGAAACATAAGATTTTTTTACAAAACTAAGGTGGTGGTTAGGTGAAGCATGGGCCAAAGATAATTATGTATACATTTGGTTTTGATTTTATGCCACAACATTCTAATTAACATTTGAAATGGGGTTGAGGGCTATAAAATTAGGACCAATAAAGGGCGGGGCCAAAGCTTGTAACTAGGGATTCAACTACTGGTCTATGCTAATAGCTTTAACATAGGCTAGTGGTAGTGTAGTGATATTAAGCACTCTATAGAGGAAAAAAAATGTCATGGAATACAAAGCATTCTTGTACATTTTAAGGGTTAACATTTCATTGGGTTTATAGGAAGCATCAACTCAATTATACATCATTTGGAATATTATGTTAAAGTATAAAATTGATTCATTGGGCTCTCTCATGATTGCAAAGATCTGTTATATGACATTTGGGCTAGCGACTTGTCCAAACTATGCCAAGAAGGTTTCTTGACATCTATTACAAGAGGTAATCAAATTATTTAGAATATTGAGGAACCAATCGTAAGAATCATATTGTACGGTAAATGGGAAGAGTCTAAATGCCACATCCTTATAGGTTACATTTAGTATCCCAAAGCCTTTATGTGTTCTTTAGTAATCTTACCTCCTGAGGGAGAAAAAGAAGGAAGATACTTTTTTGTATTTATATGCACGTCTCTAGGGATGGTAATAGTAGAACCAACTAACCAAGATAGGGCCATCATACGTGGAGAAAGTTGATTTATTTTATTTGGGGAATAATATTAGGCTTGGGGTCCTTTTAAAACACCTCTATCTGACCTAAATTTTCTATGGATCTGTAAGGGTGGGACTAGTAGGCTAGTATCTGGGGTGGACCTTGTTCTATGTATATCTAGTGCAACTTAAGTGATCTTTTCAACTAAATGAAAAGGAAATCCTCGTACTAGTGCCAATTTAGTTATTGTTGATGTGGTTTTTATCAACACCAAAAAATCTTATGAGGTAGCCTCTAATGTTTTAGGATCAATGAATATATATTCAATTTAAGGCACATGTTTTAGGGTATTGGGTTTTTTAAACAACTTGGTGATGGAATGATGGTGAGTAGATCAGTTTTTTACATCATATGATTTTGATATGACATGATTTTAGACCTACTTGAGATGGATGGATACATGGTGAATCTAACATGATGTGGACAGGATCAAAAGAAAACTCAAAATAAAGAAGGGTAGGATAGAAAAGAAGGTTTGTAAATAAAAACAAGATGAAACCCTTCTAAAATAGATATTGAACTAGGATTTAGACAAGTACTCAAATAACTAATTTTTAATGCAAGTTACTGTTAGCACACAAACAATCAAACATAATTAGGAATCCAAGGAAACAAAATATAGTGAACTTTAGTGTAAATAATTATATGTTGTTACATTTGTAGGATTGCAATCACACATCTAAAAAGGGATACTATGATTATTACACACAAAGCATCCAAATTAGTTGCTACATAATATGAATAACCATATTAAAAGGATACTTATGCACAAATCAGATACTAAATACCAGAATGATGGAACTTCTTTAATGAATCACAAATTTAGAGAAGAAAAAGATTTACACATAAAGATAAATTACAGATAATCTATAGGATTTATTATTTATTTAAATAACTAATATTCTCCTCTCTTGGAAATCTAGAAGATACAAGTATATTAATCTTGGGGAAGGGTTTGCCTTATCCTCCAAGCAAATCTTAAATTTACAATTCCAATTTTAGAACTCATGCATACTATGTATGTATAAGATATAAAATAGATAGAAATATATACATGCTCAACATAGAGTAAATATATGAGTGTTTGTAACAAAATGATAAATCCAAATATGTATTCATATTTAACTATGATACATTATTGGCACCACTTGAAGAAGGAGACTGCGTACTTGACATGGAAACTAAAGTAGTAGCATTCATTGTGTGTGAAGGACTAGATAAGGTGGTTGTTGTCATTGTTGAAACACCAATAGACTGAGGAGAAACATGCACTACATGACTAAATGGCCCTTGAGACTGAACTATCAATGTTGGTGCTAGTTGAATAGTAGATACTTTCTTGGAAACCTCCTTAGTAGCTTTTAGTTTTTCAAATTGTGCATAAGCAACCTCAAATTTTTTGTTTATAATATCAAAATTGAACATATAAGGTTTAAATATTTTATCAACTTAACTCATCAACCTTTTATGCTTAGTTTTAGAGGCTCTAAATCTAACTCTGAGTGCCTCCAACTTGGTCACTTTATCCTTCAAAAAATTGATAAGTTACAAGATTTCCTCGCTAATTTTGTATATAGTGCCTTCAACGTCTACTTTGAAACTATCGATAGCTAATTTGAGAAGTGCATCAAAATCGGGACTATTTATCAACTACGTTATGGAGGTTATCATGCTTTTGACCCTCATATCCTTTAAAATCTCTATGGACTCCTATTCTTGGCCTGTAAGTTGGGCTAACAAAAATTTCAGCTAAGTATGTCAATGAAAGGTACCATCTCTTTTTAGAATTATGTAATTTAAAACTCAAGATTCCTTATTTGCAATCATTAAGTTCAAATGACTATATAAATTATTTATTATGCATTAAACCAAGAAATTGAGGTTTTTCTGAATTTCCTTCAGTTATTTCTATAATTTTATTATTCTTCCCCATTCGGGATGGGATTCACCCCTAGAAGTCCTGATTATTTTCAAAATATCCTACAACATGGTGGATACACTTTGACTATAGTCTATAATCTATCTGGTATCCTGGATGATCTACTACTACATAAGTCCTTGTTTATACTATTACTGACTTTTATACATCTCCTTTATCACCTCTACTATTGTGTCTACAAAATAACAAAAGTCATTTGTATACTTATTGGGGTCATTTGGATTCTTCTTTTGTTTCTTGGCTAAGGGGAATAAATTTTCCATTTGCTCTAGCACTACTTCCTTCAATAAGGTTTTGTCTACTCCCTTCCTCTTCCTCACCCTTTGGATAGTACCGCTCTTCTTATCAAAGTGGGTGCTTATTGTAGGCAAGTCAGTAAGTACCATGCCCACTCTATTCTTTTTCCTCTCTCATGAATCTTTAACCTAGGTAGAGATAATGATACCTCCTTGTTCTTCTCGCTGAGTAGTTTCTAGAGCAATGGAAGGAGGTATTAATTGGTTGAAATATGGATGAATTTATTTACATAGGAATTTGAGGAAGTGGAGGAGTGACTCTACTCTATTCTGAGGTAATCCTCTGGGTGTAGATTCCATCAAGTATTTTGTCTTCCCCGAAGTTATTATGACAGTCATTATGGAAGACTCGATTAAAGTGGACTGGGAAAAAGATAAGTCCAACTAGGCAGATAGCCTTAGTGGATCTTAGGGATTGAAAAATGGAAAAAATCACTAAATACTCAAAATGAAGTTTCTTCATATGGTCCTGGGTTTGGTCATTAGTGGCATAGTATTTGAATGAATAAAAGAATCTAAATAATTAGAAATCAAACCTAAATAATCAAGAACATATTTATTATCTTCCTCATCACAAGCATGAGGATATAATGACATGGTATTTAAACAATACTCTTGTAATGACTCACAGGGAGAAAGTGGGGTAGAAACTAAACTAGTAGATGACAAATTAATCATATGAGAATCTACTATTTTAATGAATGAAGTAAGGGAAGACACTGCCTTATTTAGAGCCTACCTTTCTTAATCATTGAGGATATATGTACTTTTATTGGTAGCTAGTGTATCTTTTGGAGTAGATGACATTGACACAAAAGTTTCAGAATAAGGACTAGGAGTTGTGGTTGCAGGTGCATTAGTAATCCCCAAAATTAGGGGTTTCTCTCAATATATATTCAACATCTAATTCCAATGCCCTATCTTCCAATATTAACTCAATGTACATTGAGTCATCCTTCTCACGTTCCACTCCTATTTATTCCTCCAATATCTTTGTATCTCTAGATTCTTCTTCATCAATTTTGTTGAGAAATTAGTTTCTTTTTCTAGATTTTTATCTTCTCCTTATTGATCGGTCCTTTAGCACGAATAATTGACCAACTGTAGGCAGTTGTTTTTGATGCATCACCACTCCTAAAAGGAGGGAAATCCAAATATCTCCACTCCTTAGGGTCTTTATCCACCTGGTCTATGCACATTGATCTTCACTCAGTGGCTCGTTTGGACCATTTCATTTAGAGGCCTTTATTGGTTTTATGAAATATTTCAAACTTGGTTTTAATATATTGTGGTACGTAAACAATGTAAAATGAAATTGTTTGTTTGTCATCTCATTTGGGTGAGTTTCAGGTTGTGTTCATGACAACAAAGCATACATTTGTTCAGGGTTTTCTCGTGATGTGAAATTCAACGTTTAGGGTTTCCATGTGTTGGTGTATGGCTGATTTTTGAAGACATTCATTCATTCATTCCATTAATTAAATTCAATAGTGCAACAATAGTAATATAATGACTTGCAATCATAGATATGACCAAAAATACAAATTGTGTATAGAAACCCTAAGCTAACCAACAGCGTAAAAAAGAGAAAAATAAAAAGGAGAAAAACTTGTTATTATGAAGCAAAATCAGTTCATCATGACTACAATCATCCACAAAAACAAACCCTTGCCTGCCCAGTGTGTACACAACCATCAAAAGAGTCGATGCAAAAGTTCAAGGAAAAGGGAGAAGTAGGAAGAAACAATAACACTATCACCTTTCACACATACAAATAGTGCCCATATATCTCCATAACTTCCATTAAATTGATAATCCCAATGAATAGTACAAGAGTATCTGGATGCGTCACAATCAATCCGACCAAATTTTATCAACATAATAGTAGGGAAACAAAGAGGGAGAGAGAAACAATAAACAACTAGTTAGCTCAATGGTGTTTTTGAACAACCAAGAGCCAAGTCTGGGCAATATATAGTGTTTTCTAATTCTTCATTGACCTTTTCTTCCTATTCAAAATGTCCTCGATGCTTTTCATTCTCGCCACCTTCTCTCTCCTACGGTAAAAAGACCAAAAAACAAGTCAAATGTTGCAATTAAAAGCTCATAATAGTGGGGGAAAAATAAGACCACCACTACGTCCAGGCCGAAACCAACTTTCTAGTGAATCGAATGGATTTGAAAATTGACTCTGGATACTCACGATATCATAAAAAATGATCAGAAAGTCAAAAAACACCCTTGATAAATCTATTCGAGTTCCTAACTCTTCCAAAATTTTAAATTTTGGTTATGAACGTGCTCTATCAACAATTGATAAAATATTAAATTTTCTCATTAAAAATTTAGTAAAAATAATAATCCATTAATTAATTATATTTCGAAAACTTAAAAAAAATAAAAATAAATTAGCTTTAAGCGATTTAATTTTTGGCCCTTGTTAATCGAGCACCTCCCCCGATTAAAAGTATGTTCCCGGAGAAATGGGCAGACAAAACCTTGACAAGCTACTCATAGACTTGGACGGGGCAAATTTTCGATGAACAAAGCATTGATTTTAACTTGACACGTGTTTCCCCGTTGTTCACGTGGGCTCACTTAAAAATATGAAACCTTGGACCTTTTCATTAATATGACCTTTTGAACTTTGATTTCATAAATTTGACTTTGAAATTTTAATTAATTCAAATGAACTTAAATAAAATTTATTTAATTTAAAATATAATTAAAATCAATTTTAAATAAAATTAAAATTAAATCAACTAAATTCTAAACAATTTAATTTTGTATTACTTCAATTAAATTTTTATATTTAATCAAACTTTAGTGCAACCAAAAGCCTCCCTTCCCCTCAAAAAAAGGCTTTGACCATAATCAATTGAGGATGATTAAGACTTTGGAAGCCAAGAATGGGCAAAAACATGAAAATATCATTGAAGGAGGTGAATTTTTACCAACACACTTAATAGATAAACCTCTTAATATTTTTCCCTTGTGATGCAAGATACAACGAGATCTTAAAAGTATAATATGAGGGCTTAGACATCGTTTTGGAGAGAAGTGCCAAACATGAAATATGCTTGAATTAGCATAGTGAATAAGGTGGAATCAGTTTCAAATGTTGAAATGGCACGAAACCCAAAATGACTTCTCAAAGCGAGCCAAGAGAGCCATGTGAATAGGAAACATTTGATAACGAGATACCGTAAGTAGGATAAGCGATCCAAAAATGCATTTTTTCTCATAAAACAACATATGAAACTTATCTACATGAGCGAGACGGAGAGGATGGGATAGGTTCTAGAGGTCCAACATGCATGAAACTCAAAATGCCCCTAACATGGTTGCAAGGCACTGAGAAAACAAGCAAGAAATAATGCCAAGTAAGTAGAAGTACATCATAACTCCACTTTGAAACCAAGTGTTATATATGGGTGGATGCACAAAGTTGGAGGACAAAAAAGGTGACATAATGAAAAATACAAAACTTTTTCAATAAAGGGTGTACACCCTTTAAAAAAAACAATACGGATCTCATAAGGGTCAGAACTAACCCTAAAGGGTGTATACCCTTTTGAGAAAAGGGCATACACCCTTTGAAATGTTGAAAGGGCATACACCCTTTTAAAAACATGTATGTTTTGTTTTGTGCAGTTTTTGCTAGTTTTTTTTTTTTTTTTGCGTTTAAAGACATGTATGTTTTTGTTGTTGTGCTTTTGTTTATATGTGCAGTCTAAGCCATGTTGTTGTGTCAAGTGTTTTTTTTGTTTGTGTGTGGAAGGATATATTTATTAGAATAAATGTAATAAGTTTGCATTTAATTTTATATTTCTATACTTTAAATTTATTTTACTAAATATAAAAAACTAAGGCCACTCTACATCTTCTAAAATTGATTACAAAGATATAGGAGTTACCATTTAGAAGTTAGTTTTTCAAAATCTATTCTAGTCAATACTTAGTTTTCAGAATTTCAAGATCAGAAGATAGAATGAGAAACAAGGGTTCAAATCATGTTACATATGTAATAAATATATACCATTGAGGATTACATATGCCCTACCTGATTGAATAATCAATCCATATCTTGATCTCAATGAGTATGCCCTACTTGAATACACAAGCCATATCTTGATCTTTACCATTCCCTACTGGTGTCAAAGTAAGTGCTCAAATTATTCACCCTAGTCTACTTTAAAGTCTTCTAGAAACTTACTTGTAATCAAGTCTCTTCCTAACCATAAACTATCTCTTGGTCTATCATAAAAGGTCTTCTAAGTATTGGTATTGAAAGACAAATGAACTTATTATTTAGTATTATCTCTTGACTTGTTAATCTCTGCATTCAGATCAAAGGACACTTCTAATTACTTAAAACAAGGTACTTAGTCTCAAGATAGTAATCTAACTTCAAACAAAACCCTTTTTTGACTCATAAAGTACTCAATTATACATCCTCACTTATTTGAACAAGACTATGAGAGTTTCACCAATTATTTCAAGACTCAATATTCTTAGTGCATTAAAAATTCAACTCAAAACTTAGATGATAGCAATTCTACCCTTTATAGGCATATTAGGCCAAATTTTGCATCTTAAGGATTTGATACAAAGAGGTCTACAACTACCTTATTTATGGACTCATTCACTTTAAAAAATCAATGAAAATATCAATGCAATGATACAAGACTCAGAGGTGTCTTTACATAAGATCAAAATACCAATTAGATCACTAAAGTGACCAAAAAGTTGACTAAGTCTTAAGAACTATTACAATATTATGTATAGGCGTGTTTGGTCTTGAAAAGGTGTTCTTAATATAAGATTATCAAATGATTATTATAAATATTTCTTAAGATGTTTGGAGACTATCTCTAAAGATGAGAAACCAATTGTTTTTATTGGTTTCTTAAGAATTGGACTTCAATGGTTACTCTATTCTTTAGGTCTGGATGGCTTAATTTACCTACTTGGAAGGATATTGACTCGGCTTAACTACAAAATAATTTGAATCACTTTAAATAAGTATTATATAATTTTTAAATAATAATATTAGACCTTCAAAAGAGGTTTAGACTCAATCAACAAAGTAAAACACTAGAAGTTTCTCTTGACTAAGCTGTCCTATGACTATCTATAGGTAGATCAAAAAATAGTCCTATGTATTTGTAAGAACAAGGTGAGTCTGAACATGCTACCTATTGGAATACCTAATAAACCTTTTATAACAACTTCTATATTATTTTGAGGATATTCCACTAGTTCATATGCAATTTATGGTTCTTTTCATATCAAAAATCCTATTCTAAGGTTTGATTGTGCACATAGAGCCCGATAACTTCAAATTGATTATTCTTACAACTTAAAGACTATTTTAAAGAAATAACACTTGGAATAGAGTCTTGAATACCTCCCTCAACTTCTCCAATATTCTAAAAAAACTCATGTAACTTTTTCTATGTAATACAAGAGACTGCAAGTGATTGTAGATACATAGAAAATGAGCTTTAGAAGGTTTCAATGACATGAACCTTCGATCAGGTATAAATTCTCTTCAAATGAATTTATCTTTCATTCAACATGAGATAACATTGTGAATAAAATAAATTAATTAATAACACACCTTTTATTCATAAGAAAATGATTCTTTTAACTACATATACCCCTATTCTGTCTTGGAAGACTATTAACTTTGCTTGCAGTCATGAAGTTATTCACTTTTTAAGCTTGTTCTGACCTTCAGTTTCTTAATTTTTTTAGGTTTTAACTTGATCACATTATTAGATATGTATCATACTTGGATTTTGATATATTTTCTTTGGAATCTTCTTAACAACCTTGTTCTCAACTTGGAAAATTAACTTTAATTAATTGGTCTATCCTTGGGCCTATCAATATGCATAAATGAATAACCTGTAGCATGAAAATTATATCATATATATATATATATATATATATATATATATATATAGTAATGATATAGTCATTCATACATTACATCTACCACATACATAGTACTACATGTAGGTATGTGGTCACTCATATTGGACACAAATGTAGCTATTCACCTTAGTACACTCCATTTCCACCTAAACTATTAACCCCAAACCCAAAAACCTTAAACCATAAACATTAAAACCTAAACCCTAAAACCCAAACCCTAAGCCATAAACTCTAAACCATGAACAATAATAATATACCTAAACTCTAATCACTAAACCTTGAACCCCTAACCCTAATACATTACACATAAACCCAAAAAAAATACATAATCCCTAAACAATACACCCTAAACATATAACCTTAAAACATTAAACCCTAGACTTTATATCTTGGACCCTAAACCCTAAAACCTAAATGCAAGCCCTTAACCCTAAACCTCAAACTATAAATATAAAATCCTAAACACTAAACCATAAACCCTTAAACTTATACCCTTAATTTTAAGCACTAAACCCTAACTCTTAACCCTAACTCTAATCCTAAAACCCTAAGAACTAAACCCTAAAACTTGAATGTTGAACCCTAAACCCCAAACCCATCACCATAAAACTTCAAAATCAAAACCATAAACCCTAAATCCTAAAACCATAAACCCTAAACCTTAAAACCTAAATTTTTAAACCCAAAGAACCAACCCTAAACACTAAAATATAAACCTTGAACCCTAAACCTTTCACCCCAAACCCTAAAAAAGGAACCCTAAACCATGATCACTAAACCTAAACACTAAACACTAAAAACTAAACCCTAAATCCTAAACCTTTAAACCTAAATTCCAAATCTTAAAGTCTAAAACCCAATAAATTAAACAGTAAAACTTGACACCAAACATAAAACCCTAAATCACAAGATGTAAACCCCAAAACTTGAATAATAAACCCTAAATTAAAAACCTAGGATCTATACCCCAATCTTTAATATCTAGACCCTAAACCATAAAAACCTAACCTTAAACCCAAAACCCCAAAAATTAAGCTCTAAACCTTTAGCTCCTAACGCTATATGCCAAAACACAAGCCCTAAACTCTAAATCCTAAACCCTTACACTTAATCCATAAACCCTTAATGTCAAGCCTAAAACCATAAACTATAAATCATAAACCCTAAACATTAACTCCTTAATAAAAAATTATAAACTAAATCTCAAAACTTTAATCACTAAACCCAAATGCATATACCCTAAACCCTTAACCCTAAACCTAAAACCACAAACCCCAAACTGTAAACTCTAAACCATAAACACTAAACCTCAAATCCTAAACCTTATGCCCTAATCCCTAAAGAATAAATACCAAAAAATAAATACTAAAAACTAAGTTCCAAACCCCAAACCCTCAACCAAACCCTTAAAACCAAAATCTTGAACCTTACACCCTAAACCCTAAACCTTAAGTGTGAAACCAAAAACCCAAAATTATAACCCCAAATACCAAACCCCAAACCCTAAAAGCTAAACCCTTGGTACCTTGAGCCATAAACCATAAATATTAAACCTTTAATCACAAAATATAAATTATTGTCCCTAAATCTTAATCCCTAAGACATAACACTAAACCTTAAACCCTAAATGCTAATACCTAAACTATGATCTTGAACCATAAACCTTAAACTCTAAATTTATAAGTCCTAAACCTCTAACCATAAACCATAATCTTGAGTTATCACCTATATAGAGAAAGGAGAGGGGGCATTGGCTAAGCCATATCTTGAAATGAGAAGGTCATTCTCACCTATATAGAGAAAGAAGTGACTAGGTACATTCATGTAAAAGAATTGAAGGTGGATTCATGATGAATTACTAAATGATTTGTGGGTTTTTAATCAATGGGTCTTTAAATATGCATAAATAATTATCCTATAGCATTCAACCTATAACATACATAGAGTAATGATACAATAATTCATACATTACACCTACCCCATACCTAATACTACATGTAGGTATGTTGTCACTTATATATGACATATTCTTATAGTCATGATATAATCACTCATACTAGACATAAATTTAGTTAATCACCCTATTAAACTCCATTTACACTTAAACCATTAACCCTAAACCCCAAACCTTAAACCCTAAACATTGAACCATAAACCCTAAACCCCAAACCCTAAGCCATAAACCCTAAACCATGAACACTAAATCATATACCTGAACCCTAACCACCATAAACCTTGAATGCTTAACCATAATACATTAGCCCTAAACCTAAAAAAAATACCTAAACCCTTAACATAAAACCTTAAAACATTAAACCCTAAACTTTATACCCTATAACTTAAGCACTAAAACCTAAACTTTAAGGCCCTACACCTAAAATCCAAACCATAAGCCTAAAATCCTAAATCCTAAACACTAAACCATAAAATATTAACCCTATCCCCTCAATATTAAACACTAACCCCTAAACAAAAAATTCAAAATCATGAACCTTAAACCCTAAACATTAAACCCTAAACCCCAAACCTTGAACCCTAAACTCTTAACATTAAACCCTAATCTTGAAACCCTAAGCACTAAGCCCTAAACCTTGAAAGTTAAACCCTAAACCCTAAACCCAGAACCATAAAACCTAAAACCATAGACCCTAAATCCTAAAAATATATAAAACCTAAACCTTAAAACCTAAATGCCTAAATCTAAACAATTAACCCCAAACATTGAACTATAAACTAACTTATAGATTGGAACATACTCTATTAGATGAGGGTGCAACTAAGGATGATGAGGGAGTGATTAGGTATGATAAGGGCAAATGAGGGAATGGTCAGGGACAATGAGAGATGAGGATGAATAAGGAGGGAGTGATTAGGGATGATGAAGGATGATGATTTTTGATGAGGGAGTGATTAGAGATGATGAGGGACAATGAAAGATGATGAAATATTGAATAGGGATGATAAGAAATGATGATGGTTTATGAGTGAGTTATTAGGGATGATGAGTGTGTGACTAGGGATGATGAGGGATTATGAGAGAGTGATGAAGTATGATTAGGGATGATGAGGGTTGATGAGGGAGTGTTAAGGGATGATCAAGGATAATGAGTGATGATTAGGGATGATAAGGGAGTGACTAGGGATGATGAGGGTTGATGAGGGATTGATTAGCCATAATGATGGATGATGATAGCTAATTAGGGAGTGATTAGGGATAATGAGGGATAGTGAGAATTAATGGAGTGACTAGGGATGATAAGTGAATATGATGGTCGATGAAGGAGTGATTAGGGATGATGAGGGTCAATGAGGGAGTGTCCTATGTGAATTCAAAATGATAGAATATGACTTTATTCTATGTGAGTTTGAAATAATGCATAAGATTGGAATTTAAAAATGCATGGATTGACCACCTATCTAACATTTATTTTAGAGTGAATAGTATCTTTTGAATGGTGTTTTGATTCATTCTATTATGAATGGAGTCTATTAGGGTGACTAGCTACATTCATGTCTAGTATAAGTTATCATATCATGACTATAGGTAGATTCCATGTATGAGTGAGTGAATACATACATGTTGTAATAAGTATGCATTAGATGTCATGTATGAGTGACCGTATCATGACTATGGGCATATTACAAGTTACAAGCTATAAGGTAGTCATTTATGTATATTGATAGACCCATTGATCGAAAATCCCACAAATTATTTAGGAATCCACCTTCAAGATCAGGTATTTAATCGGGTAGGGCATACTGAATTAAGTAAAGTAGATAGGGTATAATCAATTAGGTAAAATAGGGGGCATAGTCAATGCTATAGATCTATTACATACGTAACATGATTTGAAACCTTGTTTCTCAATCTATCTTCCAATCCTAAAATTCTAAAAACTAAGTATTCACCAGATTGGATTTTGAAAAACTAACTTCTAAATGGTAATTCCTATAGATTTGGAATTGATTTCATAAGATGTAGAGTGGCCCTAATTTTTTATATTTAGTAATATATATTTAAAGAATAATAATATAAAATGTAATATAAATTAAATGCAACTTATTACATTTATTTCACTAAATATATATTTGCACACACAAACAAAAAAATAAAAACACAATAACAAAAACTAGCTCAGAATGCACACAAAGACAAAAACACAACAAAAAAAACATACATGTCTTTAAACATAAAAAAGTGAGCAAAAACTGTACAAAACAAAAAAAAATTACATGCCTTCCAAAGAGTGTACACTCTTTCAACATTTCAATCTTTATTTTTGTATTTTCCCTCCAAATTTACCTTGGGTACATGCATGGGAGGTCCAAACCTAGCCTGAAATCAACCATGGAACAACTCATTTAATTTTTAATAAATTTAGGAGTCTTTTCATCTTTGTCAACATATTTGATCTTACAAATTTTATTATTTAAAAACAAATTATATAGGTTTGTAGAGGGGAAAACGTAATTTTAGAATATATGTATATATATATATATATATACATATATGTATATATATATATACATATACATATTCATATACATATATGTATACATACACACACACACACACACACACACACACACACACACACACACACACACACACACACACACACACACACACACACATATATACATATACATATATATATGTGTGTGTGTGTATATGTATATATACATATACATATACACACATACATATATATACACACACACACAAACATATATACATATATATACATATATATACATACATACATACATATATGTGTGTGTGTGTGTGTGTGTGTGTGTGTGTGTGTGTGTGTGTACACACACATATACATACATACATACATACATACATATATACATACATATGTGTGTGTGTGTGTGTGTGTGTTAGAATATTATTTATAATTATTACTTAATTTTTACATAACATACTTCATTATGGACTATATACATATCATCACAAATTCTCTTATAACTTTTTAAATATTAATCGAATGTTTATAAAACTTATATATCAACAATCTACATATTGTCAATTATGATTTTAAAAAATTGATTTTCATTAAGTTAAGCTCAAAAAGTTGTGTTTGTACACTTGCAGTTTCAATTTTCTAGTTGTCTTGACTTGTAAAATTATTTAAAAATGATATATGTAATAAAAAAAATTAATAAAAAATATTCTAAACAATATTCAATATTTTACCTATCCATATATGAAGTTTCATATGAAAATTCATTTGTTTACTCTCAAAAATTTTGTTCATACACATGCAATATCCTTATCTTTTCACCAAGAATGACTAACCTTTTATCATAAATGCATCTATTTTGTACACTTTTATCATCTAGGTATTGAACAAAACTATATATATGGACACTGCATATAAAATTCCATAATCCATGTTCTTATGTCATTGTCAAATTCTTTTTTTGACGTGTCTCTAACATGCTCCCCAAGTTCAACTATTGTTATTTTAAGAAAAAATGCCGCTTTACACCCCCGTCCTTTATCTCCCAATATCTTCTATATACCCATATGAAACTTTATCATTTAGGCTTGGTTATTGAAATGATATAGGTTTCAAGATCCCAAATGGCATAGATATCGATACAACTCCCTGGGCAAGGCTAAGAGAGTTGAAAGAGACTAGGTTCAAATGCAAATGGGGAGGTCACAACTCTGATTTCATGTTAAGTGTAAAATACAAAGTTGACTTGCAAGGACATGGCATTTCTAAAAAATATGGTTTTGAGTCCTTGTTTGGCATGTAAATTGAGACAGACTACCGAGGCAAGTTTTAGTACTAACACTAATGAATTGTGAACACATGCAGGAGTAGAGCAAAAGGTCAAAAATAGAGGTTCCCTAATTATTATAAGACTTAGGCCATGTTGTGAGAGCAACAACACTCTTGAAACCCATTCTTCATTAGTTCCCTACCTTTTGTATTTTTCATCACTTTACAACACATGGACAACCTCCACTTTTTTTACTCTTTTTTGTTCCATTTTTTCCTCCTATGATTCTTCATATAGAAGTGCCCCTTTTGAAAATGGGTGTTCAGTACGTCTATCTTCTAATTGTATGGGTCACCATCTATCTATCTATCTATCTATCCATCTATATAGGATATAAGGCTACTAGATATGATGTTGCCTAATTTCCCCCTAGTAGATATATCTTATTACCCTATATATAGATATTCCCAAGACAACTATAACTGATCCTGACCCATGCCATATAGATCAATATATATATAGGGAGGGGGAATGGAGCCAAATTTATGTAATCTCTATATATCCTAGCCTTGGCCTCCTTAATTGTATATGGTTTAGTTGGTCTAAATGCCCTATATCCATATCATAATCTTGGGGACTACTATACTTCCTATACTCTAGGGTTGGGGTTGAGGTTCTTTACCTTTAAGACATCATCCCCCATAGCATAGATAGGGTCCCTCCTCCCATAGAGGATGCCCTAGATAGATATAGGGGAGATGAGATGGGTGAAGTAGACCCGATATGACTAGCCATATAGATAGATAGGCTGCTGCAAACTAGAAAACTAGACTCTAATATAGGTCGAGCCCCCCTTCTCTCTATGGGGCCCTATCTATCTATGGGGGTGTAGTGAACCTCCTTATAGAGAGTATAGATATGGAAAATTTAGTTGGTTGATCAATGCGTCTCCATTTTTAGCTTCTCTCAAAAGTGCCCCACCCTTATATGTATATGGGTCTATGGGATGACTATATATAGATAGCCTTTCCTCTCTTCCCTATCTAGATATCCCATATAGATAGATAAGGCCCCCTAGAAAGATATGTAGGAAAAAATGATATAGATGGGGGATTGGGGGAAACCATACCCCATATATATAGATTAGATAGATCGATCTAACATTCCTATCTATGTCTAACATACTATCGAGTGCCCATTGCCATCAGTCAATAGAGGTAGTTGCTATATTAGGAGGTAAAATTAGAGGACTCATGGGATTCCTCATATAGGTGATAATGGGTGAATTAGTAGTTATGGGGAATTTACCTGAGGTGGATGAAGTGGGGGATGAAGGAACTTCAACAGAGAAAGGTGGAAGTGTAGTAGAAATGGTAGAATAAGCAAGAGATGTAGGCATTGTAATTATATAAAACATAGGTGGAGAGGATAGAGGTTTTAAAATTGGAAATGTATAAGGCATTGATGCAAATGAACTTTGAAATAATACAGGGAGACTTAATTAACATTTATTCAATGGGGGAAATGGTGCCAAAGAAAATGTTGTGGCTTATTGGTTTACATGAGATGAAGCCCCTATAGTTACTATAAGATACTGCACCATCTCCACCAATTGAATTGATAGTAGTCCCTTTAGGATATTATTTCTTATCTAGGGATCTACCTCCCCTTGTGGGGAACTTTCATCCTATAGGATAGCTTTTGTTTGTGGTGGAGAGGTGGGATGATAATACTTAGGTGATAATTGAGCATGTGGTTGGGGCCATTGATGGCTCACAATTTTATTTACTTACTCCACTATCTTTCTCACTTGGTCCCTCATGATCTAAGGATCATACTGAATGGCTTGAGCTACCACCATAGGCATTCTATGTTGGTTCATCCTGGTATAAACCTTATAATCATATGTAACATTAATAAAAATTAGATCATGCTTGTAGCTCCTATGGCCATAAGGGATGTGGACTCCCTTATTCATAAGATCTTTAAAGTACTGCCTCACTCTACCTTTGGGATCCTAATATCTAAACTATGCTTGAATTATCCCATAGTGAGTTTAAGTGTTCCTAACTGAGTTTGGGTGCATTCTTAATGTATACTACATATGGCTAATGCTTAGAGGGGTCTCATGATAGTACCCTTGATGCTTAGTCAATAAATCCTCATCCACACTACTATAAATATATAAATTTATATCTTATTCTTCAACTTTGTCAAGAACGAAGTGATGGAGATTCAAAGGGGCACCATATACACAGTTTCGATTACCAGATTACATCTCTATACACTCTACATCATAGAGTTTACATTATTATATCTTGATATTGATCATGTTACATCTACTTAAAAATTTTGTCAAATACTACTACTTTAGACTTAACCTATGTACATCTTAGCTCTTACACAGATTTGTATTACATATTCATAAATAATTTTATTTCTAGCTTTCCTAGTTTAGGCTTGATTGTGTCTCTATCCTTCTAGGGCATTTGAATATGCCATTGCTTTATGGCTACACGCCACTTATTTTCATTGTATGTATGCTTTGGACATGTGCTCATGTCCTTATGTGTGTTTTCTTGATTATGTATGAAGACATTTGAACATGTCCTTCTATGTGGCTCTAATCCAACTTATTTATTGTTTGTATATGTAGATATTTCAACATGTCCTTTTATGTCTTACTTTCTCATATTTAGTGGCATGTGCCCATGTCCCTTGTATTGTGTCCCCTTGGCCTAATTTGCATGCCTCATATGTTTTGTATGTATGATTTCTTGTATGCATTATGGACATGACACTTGTCTCTTACTTATCACACATTCCATTTTTAGATGCCATGAGGTACCTCATGCATATCCCCTTCCTACTTAGGTGTCATGATGGACTTCATGCCCCATCCCCCCTAGGTAGCTACTCAAATTTGTTGTTCATGTACATTGTTATATCTATCTTGACAACTTTGGGAATGTTAAACATAACATATATCACACATTACAAACTTATACTTATATTATCTCATATTTTGATATTATGTATGCACATTATATTGGATTATTATGAATGTATCATATATGTTCCAACTAACACACATTTTACAGAGCTTTTTCTTTTGACGATAGTTCTTGCACAAGTTCAACAACTCCCTTCAAAAGAGGAGGCATTCACAAGAGTTTGTTACAAAAATCAAGCTATCAGAATGCACTCACAATATAATTTTAAGCACATAGGCTGAGATTATAGAAATTAGACTTAGGTAAATATAGTGGAAAATAGTGACACAAAAATTAGTTATAATTGCATAGAAATCAGAATAGTCATACATTAGCACTGAAATTGGGACACTAGCACCACATAGTGCTATTGTCTAATATATGGTGCTATAGTAGCCTCAATTTCATAAAAATCTAGATTGGATATAAAAGTACAATAGGTATAATCTAGGTTTGTATAGGTTCAGTTATAGATTTACCAGTTTTGGCTTAGTTTAGCGCAGATTCATACCAACTTGCTCAGAGTAGGGTCATCATGAATGTCATCAGCATTCCCATTTTTAGTTCAAATACTTAGATACATATTAATATAACTCAGTCCATAATCCTTATGCTCAGATATCAAATTTGGGAGAATATGCATAACATATTGTTTATATATGCTCACTTACACAATGATTGATTATATGGAATGATAAACTTTATGTCATTCTCTATGTTGTATACATCAGACACCATGTTCCAGGTTATACACCAGATTCATGCCTTACTCCATCTACAATGGCTAGCATTCTCGAGTGGCCTAGATTTGCCTAATATACTTGAGTGCCCATAGAGCTGACATGTCCAGTTAGATATTTCAAATTACATCATGCAGTTTCAATTTTAGATGCATCTACTACACATGGGTGGAAAATAATAGAGGCATAGTCTACTTGAGTTCTTGAGCCACCTATATGAGAGGGTTAAACACACCATAAGTCTAATATAAGCTATATTTACAGGGCATGATACATTAAGTAAGGGTGGGCAATGATGGATTCGAAACTGGATTGAGTTCTTGAGCCACCCACACATGGGGATTGAGCAAGACATCAACTTAGTTCAAGTTATTCATCGATTAATCACTATTTACATTCACACATAAAGATTGTCACTAGGTTTATGGATTGGTTTGTGTACCCAATGAGATGTATTTGTTCATTTCCTCTCTCTTATTCCTTTACTCAATTCTATCTCTTTACTTAGTTTTACTTCTTTACTCAATTTTGTCTTTGCTTTTGATATATTTTAAGGACTGATCTATGCACATTTCACTTGTAGGATATGCATTGATGCATGCTTCACATATGTAGATCCAAATTCATGGGCTTCATCTCTTAGGTAAGTTTAGGTATGCTTCTTTTTACTTTATCCTAGTAATTTTACTTTACTGCATTTCTAGAATAAAAGGGGGGACAAATGTAATCACTTAAAAATGACACTTAAGTGCTAAGAGTGCTACTTGAGACAACCTATCCCTAGCTTAGCTCTAGACCTATTTGAGGGCCTATTTTCACACTCATCTAGCCTTTGTGTGGGCCACAAATATCCCTCGACATCCCTAAATTAGTCTTAGACCCTCATTCTAACATCTTGGCCCTTCGTGCCTCAGGTTTTACCACCTAAACACTAATGCCATAATAGGGACAATACGACCACATGACACTAGTGTCCCAATTTTGGCACTATCGCCCTTTCCCTCCTTTTTCCATAAATAGATATATTTTCAAATCTTAGACCACCTAGGGTTGGCCTAGACCTCGTTTAACACCCACATAAGCACCAAAAAAATATATATACACAACTTTTAGCCCTCTAACCACTGAATGGAAATGAGATGCAAATTACACATACAAACTCAGAATAAGTTGTGCACAATCAAGGTTATCAATCCCTATTGTGCCCTACTTCTGCATACAACTATCTATGACATTTCTAAGCTCAGATCACTCATATTTATAGTCTACAATCATACTAGCTACACTTATATTTATACCAAGACTTATGTGGGGAGAACTACATTAGGGTTGATCCCTCTTTAGAGTATTGGTATGTAAGCAAATCTCATCATAGTGGGGTGTTGAGGATGTCCAGCCTAGACCACTAACAACACGCTTTACTACTTATATCAACCGAATGACCTAGCAACATGGACTATTAGGGTTTACTCATGAAATTAGTTAAAATAAGTCACCTATAGAGATCCAAAACTCACGCATGCAGGAATAGCCTTGATAGACCCAGACATAGGTGCACCCAGAAGCTTGGAACAATTTTGCACAAGGGACACTATCGCCAAAATAGGGACACTAGTATTACATGATGCTACTGTCTAATTAGGGCACTACTACCTAGGAGAGGTTTTGACACATGGATCCTATTTGCGACACTTAGACCAGCCTTTGCCTTAGTTTGTAGCCTCCAAATCTTTTGTTTCAATCATTTTCTAGCTAAGTTCTTATGTAAATTATTTATTACTATTTTTTGAAATGTCAAATTAATTAATTCTATTATAGATTGCTGGTTGTATTTATTGTATATTTCTACCTTGATTTACTATACTCAGCTCTTTAACAATATAGGATTTACATCCATCTGATGTTGCCAAGTGTGAAATACAAAATTTAGGTGTCTACACTTAGGTTATGGACAGATTGATGTTGGTAAAACCTAAAATTGAAAGGTTCAGTGTCTCGCTTAATAATGCAAATAAGAAAAAATATGCAATTTTAAAACATTGGAATCTAGAAGTATCTAAGGCTCGCATGCAGTATGTGCATGTACATGACTGAATAAGATGTTGTAAGATGGTGGAAGTTTGAAAAGCACAATCTTGACTCTTATGCATTTTGGAGTAGGCATAATGGGAAAACAAATGCACCCCATGGGCCATTGTCCTCGTCTATCATTGCCATGGCAATTTGATCTAGTAGGGTTTGCATTGTTAGTGGCATATTCAAGTTTCTAAAAAAATCCCATGGATGCTCCACAAGTTCTAGAATTTTCATTAACTAAGTTACAATTGACATAGATGCATTAATAAACAAAAGTTGGGAAAGGGAACTTATCCTCGTCTCATATTTTGTAAGATTTAGAAACACATTACAACTATTGTATTAAGACTGTGAGAAATAGAGTAACTATATAGCTTTGTGTGTGTTTTTTTGGGTAAGAATCTATATTTTTATGCTATTATACTATCTCTATGCGAGGTTTTGTAAGCACATGGAATAAAGTAACTATGTTGCTTTGTGTGTGTTTTTTGGGGTAAGAATCCATAGTTTTATGCTACCGTACCATCTCTATATAAAGTTTTGTAAGTACATCTATAACCATGAGACAAACATCATTTTTTACGCTAAACAAATAATTTGAAATTATGAAAACGAAACTTTTAGAAGTTTTAATGAAACCACAATCTTATTATTACGAAACAATGAAACCTTTTAAGATTTTGATGAAACCATCATTCTTCTATGATGATGATGATGATGATAATAATAATAATAATAATAATAAAACCTGCTTCCGTTTGGGAGTTAAGGTGTGCAAATAAGTTTAGATATGTATTGTAAGAAGGCTCCAAAGTTAATTCATGTAATAGTTTTCTATTTCTTTCAAAATAAAAAAGAACATAAAATTGGAGATGCGGGGTTTCGATCCCCGTACCTCTCGCATGCAAAGCGAGCGCTCTACCAAGTGAACTACATCCCCAAAGTGAAAGAAACGAAATTTCGATTTTTGTTGTTCAGGATATTTAGGTGCGTTCAACCAAGACAAAGTTGGCATCTGAAAAAGAAAAAGCCCGGAATGTGCATGCCGGGGAGTGTAAAACTATGCTGCAAAATAATTGCAGGAATGCGATGCGATGGAAGAGGTGTGGCTGGGGCGATTCGAACATGGTTAGCAGCATGCAAACATATCCTCATTGAAAAAACGAACGTCCAATTAAATCCTTGGCTGGACAAAATGCGATATTGATGAAGATGACCACTACACTTTACTGATTGTTACCGTTACAGAGCACAATGTAATGATGCTATTACACGCAGGACTCGAACTTGCGGAGGAAGAACCAACATGATTTCCGGTTATGCCGTATGACCACTGCCACAAGCTCACTTATACACAATAATGAAGAATGGCAGATAAAAAGGGCTGTGCAGGCGACCATTTATAATTTAACTTTTCCAGTGGGTGGTATTATAAGTTTGTCTCTGTTGGATCTCTCACAACTTATAAGAGATGATTTCTTACATTATTTAGTTTAAATTGTTCTCTAATGATATTTTAGTTTAAGATCTGATGTACTTGCTTACTTTAGGTTGAAGGATCATGTTGAAATAATACATTTCTTACCAATTCTAGCTTATTTCTAATAAAAATACATGTCGACTCACTTGTGGAGGTAGAAAACTTCCCTAGGTATGACAACATGTTCTTTCCTTTCTCAAATCCTACTGGAGTTGTTCGAGTCCTTTTTGAATACCACAAATAAGTTATATGATAACACTTTTGCATGTCAACCCTAATTGATCTAAGAGCAAGAACATTTGACCATTTCTTTAGTAGTGGTGTAGAAAAGGATTTCATCACAGAAGTAATAGATTTCAAATCCTAATAAATTGAATTTTAATTAGAGATAAAATTTTGGAGCTAAAATGAATCACATAAAGATAATTCATGGTTATAGATTTTGCATGAACAAGAAGAGGCATCATTTCTAAAAGATGATCCTCCACATTTTAACTTGGACAAAGAGAAGCTAGATTCAGAAGATGATACTTTACTTTTTGACTTGGAAGAGGAGAAAATAAAATTTGGAAAGCAACCTTTTAATTGTTGGACATAGAAGCAAAAGAAGAGGAGGTAGATGTAGTGGTAGACACAGTGAAAGGGAAGCAAGAGGAATCCAAGCTAGGAGATGAGCTTCTTATTTCCAAAATTCTAACTTAAAAAGAGAGCAAGAAGGTGTGTGGGGAAAAAAGTAAGAAGTGGTAGCTAAAGCAGACGACAAATAGGTACAAAAAGACCAAATGATTGGGTACAATAACATCATCTTATAGGATTAATAAACCACATCCCTTGAGGAACATGTTCTCAAAGGATTTGACTTCACACCCAACATATTGGGCTATAACCATTCTTTGAAATAATCTCAAAAAAGGAACCATGAAGCATTTTTAAGCTAAAGCTTAAAATAGAAGAGGAGACCTAAGTTATAATAGAGAGAAAAGGTGAAAAATAGGGATGCATGGAATGGTCACAGTGTAGCCAATCTCAAAGCAACCAAGAACACATGTAAGAATTGAAAATGAGTTGGCTCAAAGCATTATAACTCGATCCTCTAATTTTCTCCCTTGTATAAGATAAAGAAGTAATTGTAGTACAATTCATGGGGCTTTAGTTGGTGATTTAATGCCGTTAGAGATTATCAAAGCAACATATATCATTTTGCAAAACTCTAGAGAGCAATGCCAATGTCGCTTAGAGCTTGAATGTATTCCACATGAACTACTGCTAATATATACTTATGGTCTATTACATGCTTAATAAATTATTTCCTCTCCTTGCACATCAACACCACCTCTTCATTGTCTACACTATTTAATTATGTTGAGCCTATGTCATAGGCACCACCATGGCGATTGATTTAAGTCATAGAATGGGCCCTGCCCCACATCCCCTAAGTTTGTCTTACAAGAAGACCTGTGTAATAAGGCCTAATTTCAATTGAAAGATTGAATGAAATGGTGAAACATAATATTTGTAAAATGTAAAATATACAATAGTCCATGGGCTTAATCTAGGTGAAGAAAATGTGGTTGTTACACGAGTGGTGATTGTAAAATGAAAATGGCCAAGTTCTAGAAAAAAATATGAATACAAATTGAAAATTATAACCTTGCCATAAAGATCAAAAAAGTAAACTATAGAAAATATTTTCAAAATAAGAAAGACCTTTGAAGTTACTTACCTACCTTCCCTTGCCTACAATACATGTCAATCAAATCAAGCAAACATGTGTTATGATTTTTTTGACATGTATCTTAAGTTCCTGACATGTGTTAATAGTGTGGTAATCGACATTACACATTATATTGATATGTCTTGCTCAATTAGTAGTTATTTAATTGTATGGTTTTAATGATGGAAAACTAGATTTGATAGCCATCTATTTTTTTATTTTCTAAATCAATGATAATAAAGAGATTAAAATTTTGAGTGTAATTTTTAGTAAATTATCAATAATATATTAATATATGTGCTTACACACACACACACACACACACACACACACACACACACACACACACACACACACACACACACACACACACACACACACACACACACACACACACACACACACACACACACACACACACACAAAATCATACATGCATACCTACATAAGTTTTGTAAAGTGAAAAAGTGTAAGTCAATAGTCACACCTCACTCAAAACCTATGACTGTTGACTCCATCTCACCTCTTGTGAACAAAGTGTTAACAAAAAATAATATTATAATTATGGGAGATGTGACACTAGAAAATGAGGTTATTTGTTCCTTCGTATGACATGCTAATTATTTATGGTCATTTTAATGATTTTTACACAAGGAGGAGATGTTCTATTTAATAGTGAACTTGAGTAATGGTAAAATGGCGTCGAAGAGAAAGGTTATACACAACATGTAAGTGGTGAAATAATTCAAGGTGAGCTAGGCGGTAATGGTGAGGGGAAAGGACAAGGTAGTTAAATTGATATCCTACCCCATACTTGGGTTTAGATAGCTATTAAATTTACATGACTTGAAATCATTGTAAAGGGGTAAATAGCTTGCAAGGTGATGAGACTTTTGAATGGATTATTTATATTTTCAAGGGCGGACGAGGATGTCACAAGGTTGATTTGATTGAGACATGGATCCATGTCCAATGTGCAACTCAAATCAGCATTGTAATGCCACTGATGTGGGAACAAGACATTGAGGTCCCAAAGTCTATATTGTAGCTTATGTTCGTCTATGTTACCAACAATATATTGACACCTATAACAGTTACATTAGGATTAAGAACATACATAAACACCATACTCATACACTCAGAAGAAAGGGCAAGGCAATAAAAACATTCAAGTGTTGATAAATATTTCAAAGTGATATGGGTAGTGATGGTGAGGGGCAATGATAGGGTATTTTGGGCTATATCATAAACTAGAGGTCCCACATCATAGACATGCCCTGACTTCATGGCAGTCATTGGATATACATGACTTGCACCCATTATAAAAGGGTATGTTAGCTTGCATGGTGGTGGTAACTTTTATTGGTTATTTTTTATTATTAGGGATGGACAAGGACATCATGAAAGTTAACTTGATTACAAATGGTCTCTATGTATGATGTGGAGATCAAGTCAACATGCAATTCCACTAATGTGGGGGAAATACATTGAGGTATTAAACTCTATCTTGTAGCTATTGTTCATCCATACTACCAATATATGAACATCTAGATACATAAAATTAGGCTTAAGAACATATAGAAACAACATACTTGGACCTTTGGAAGAAAAGATGACCACAATTAGAGCCTATTTTTGTAAGTAAAAAAAAACATAAAATTTAAGGAAGCATTAGTCAGGAAAAATGTGTTTTGGAAGGATTATTCAAATGATTATATGAGTATTGTTGGTTGACACTTTATGCAGAAAAGGTGAGATGGATTTAAAGGTAATGAGTTTCAATTGAGGTAGAACTATCTATTTGTATTCCTTCACTTTACAAAACTCTAATTTACTAAAATAAAAAATTGCATCCCTTCCAGTGTAATTTTCACTTTTCATTATGGTAGTTAGAGCCTCCACATAGGAAGCTATAACAATAGGGGTGGTACCTAATTTGAGATACATAATACCACCATACCAGGTTCAATAGACTATGCAAAATTAATAGTGCTTGTGGTCATGGAAATACTTTTACTTTTACTCCAATCACTGAATAAAGAGAAATGAGCTCTACTATTATGAATACAATGGTTTCTATTAGTGCTATAAAGAATGGGAATGTAAAAAGCCTAGAAATATTTGTATCCTTATCTATTTGAACATGGAAACCTGCATTGGTCAATTTGATTATATAAGATACATCTTTAATTCAACAATCCTTTTCCATTTTTCATCTAATTGGTTTTAGAGTCTTCTAATTACATTTTATATAATGAAAACAATCAAAATATGTGTCTAATTATTTGTAGACATATATAAATTGTTGTGTGGTACTTTTTCTATGTTTTAAGAGGAGATGTTAGATATTTGACAGTTATTTTTCATTGAGATGACACCCATTTCAATCATGTGTTGGGTAAGTGAAACAGTTTAATGGAATCTAAAAAATTCATTAACAAATGTCACATGCCACTAAACTTTGCACATGTATCTACTCTAGTTTTTTTGAATACATTCCTTAAAATGTTAAAAAAAAAGTATCCTTCCTCCCCACAACTTATTGGTCATGTCACATGGAGGAACACACGACCTCATTTTCTATCATCACCTCGATGATCACCTCCACTAGAAAATTTAGGATATAAGGCAAAATTATCTCACATACTACAGACCTGTAAATGCTAAGACTATAATACCGAACCTATTGTGGACAAAAAATATTACAATGTAATTTTGATTTATGATAAGAATATAATACCAACTCTAATAATATAATACAAAATCTAAGAATACAATACCAAACATGTTGTGGACAAACCTATATCTACTCTAATTTTTTATCATTATATTTTTATGATAAAGTTTTTTTAGTTAGTGTTATCAAATTATATGATTGATGTTAATGATTTTTGAAAAAATGTTTGGATCATAAAGAATTCACCAAGGATTAATTCTTATTATTAACAAAACTTGTCACGATATAAGGGATGAGACTGTGATCATTCCCCAGATGAATTTAATGAAATGGATAACCGATATGATATAAATTTCCCATTATAAATTTAAAAAGAAATGGACACATTCATCATAACAAAAAAACACCCCATCCTTAACAAAAGTCCTAACGACCTCCTTTACAAATAATATATTTCAAAATAAAAAAGAATTAAAATTCTATAATAAAATATATGTATCCAAAATATACATTCATAAGTTTATAATGTGGGAGCATCCTACGTAAATATTAATATTTAAATGCCTAAGTACCATTTTATGAATGTTCCAACCTGTGGCATATGGCATAAGTGTATGATTTTTTCTCAAGAACAAAAATATGTGCACAAAATGGATGAAGTCACAACTGGTCATTTTGTCAAATTTTGTGTTGCATAAGAGGAGTACAAGATGCAAAGTTGTGGAAAGTTTTTGGTGAAAAAACAATAATGGAAGCATGGTTCAAATAGATGTTTTTATTTAAAAATAGAGAGTCATGTGCAAAAATTATTGGATCTTGACACACATAAACACTAACACGTAGATAGAACATGATACATAGAGGAAAATTGGTGTGCAAAGAAATTTGTGCATCTCAAAACAAGTTGAATCAAAATTTCTTAGAATGAATCTTGAACTCCAAGATCCTTGGATATGTATTCTATGGTCAAGTTTTTCTCATCAATGTTTTTTTTGTGAGAAAATAAACCATTTGGAATACGTGTTGGCTTATGTGAGTTTGTATGCATATCTTAGGGTGTGGGGTCTTTTATATCATTAGGGTCCCCTAAGGGTTTTTGGTAGTATCTTATTTCTTTTTTCACTTGTTTAATGTAGATTTTCTCACCAAGAGGAATCTAATTTGAATTCAATAAGTATACAAATATGTGTTGGGAGGATGTAAACCGGAAGCACACAATTTGATTACTAAACCAAGCAACTTAATATGCGGAAATTAACCAGATTCACCAAGTAACTAGAATTCAGAATAACACATGATATGAGAGACAATACCAAATTGTATTAACACTTTATACAGAAAAGAATACAATAAAGAAGATGCCACTTCTTCTCCACCACCTTACAGAGGCTTCCCACACCTCAAGTGAACAGTAATTCTTCTCCCCAAAGCTCTCCCTCTCACAGGTCCCAACACCCAACTCAAATACAGAGTTGGTGTTCACCTCCCGTGCTCCACGCACACCACAAGTGCTCCACGCACTCCACAAGCACTCCACGTGCTCCACAAGTACTCAAGGTACTTCAAGTAGATCTCCCATGAATCTGCAACAACCTGCAATTCAACAGACCATACTTATGGAAGGAACTCCCTTGCCTTCCTCTTGCTCTATCCGAGTACACACCTGTACTCCAAGTAGATCCTGCCTGATACTGCTCCCTGTTGTGTTGCTGTCTATATGACCTTGCACACCTGCAAATCAAACAATGGTTCTATTCACCTGTGAACCTCGACCTTGCACACACATACACCTGTAGATCAACGATCTTACTTACCATGTAGATCTCCTATATAGGCCATGCAACTGTGACCAAGATCCTACACTCTTGAAGAACCCAGCTGGCTCTCCAATCCAGCACCAACACACCTGGTACTGTGGCACTAGGAGGAACGCACCATAGCTCTACCTCACACACAGAAGGAGCTTATAATTATGCTCTCTTACTCCCTAGCACACTTTTCCAATACAACCATGAGTCTATTATATAGATCTCATCCAAACAATGATTAGACATCTAATTACAATAATTAGATCCGCAGCTATGAGTCTAAAATTAGCACTCATCATGCAAACACTTGGTTCGTTAGCTAACTGCCCGTAAATAGCTCGCAGTCGAACCACACAGGCGACCGACGCCGGTCCCTGTCCGCCTGGAGGTGACCGACGTCGGCCGATATATGACCGACGTCGGTTGCTTCTCTGTGCTATCCCGCCGACGTCGGCTGATCAGACCGACCCCAACTTCTTCTGCAACTCAGCAACCTTCAGCAACCTCCTCTCCTGTTTGCATCAGTGAAGCTTTTAGCTCCACAATCCTAACAATCTCCCACTTGGAGATAAACAGCTGCACTGTACCTGTACCTGTACTCCGTCTAATCTGTTTCCTAGTTTGTATCCCTCTTCAAGCTCCCACCTGAAGACAACCCACCACACATCCCGTGGTGTACCACCTGTCATCCGAGTACCTTGCCACATCCGAACCTACAACACCTGTAGTGAAGTCCTGACCCTGCATAGCAACACCTGCTGCCGGTCCCTCTCAGAAAACCTGAGAATCCACTTCCCCGAATTGGCTCCTAACTCTCTGACAGCTCCCACTGCATGGGAATACTCAGGTCTATACCAGACCTCATGTGATTTCAGACACTGTACCTGTCCAGCCCTTAGTGTGCTCCAGCTCTGCATCCCGAACCTCGTCAACACCTGATTCACATCAGCTCCCACTCAAGACAAAATCAACCAGTGATCTCCATGCCTCTCATGTCAAAGAATTCCGCTGCTCCAAACTCCTCATGACATGCCACTAAACTAATCTTACCCTTAGCTCAGCAAAACCCTGTATGTACACCCCTGCTAGCTAGCATACTATCCACATACAGCAACAGAATGATGTTGCAATCACCATCCCCCTGGTAAGTCATATCACAGTAGTTACCCTGACATTGACTGAAGCCATGCTTCGTCCTCCACCTGTCAAAAAACTTGTACCACTGTCCTGCAGCTCCACAAGACCATATACCTGATCTTCCGTCTCACGTATCCGTTCTCTCTATTCTTATACTAAGGTATCCATTCGTCTCTGTACTTTCATACCTGCTGGCAACCCTACCAAAACACACCTGTCTGGTTCTCCTCCAAGGAATCACATCCTCATCCGTGCCAAGCTCACACCTGTTTCCTGGATCCTTCCTGCTATAAAATCAGCAACAAGTATGAAGAAGAGGAACAACGAATTTGAGGGCCTACTTACGCCTTCAGTCCTCCGTATGGGTGTTTGAGACACCTTGACAGCTTGCTGTCCACCCAAAATTCGTTACAGTGACCGACCTCGGTCACTCCACAGTCTGCATCCGACCGACGTCGGTTCCATGCGTCTGTACCTGACTACCAACCTGCCTGCGCTGGTGTCCCTGCTGCCGACGTCGGTTCTCCTAACCGACATCGGTCTTAAATACTGTCGACGTTGGTCCCGTGACCGACATGGTCTTACCCTGCCCGACATCGCCGGCTTCGGTCTGCACATGACCGACATCGGCACCTGTCTGTTCGACGCCGGTTCCTCCTGACCGACATCGGTACCTGTGTTCGCCTGTGAGTGATGACTTTTTACCCGTGAGCTTCTTTGAATCAAAACACATGTCCAAACTGCCCTGCTCAGAAGTATCCAGCCACATCCACTGGGTTCTGTCCGCCATCTCCTCCATAAACACCAAGGCTTTCCAGTTCTTAAGCCTGTCAAATATATCTGTCTTCCGCTTAAGAACATGCATCTCCTTCCTACTCATGTGACCAAGCCTACGAAGCCACGTCTCTGCAATAAAAGAAGAATCAGTAATATAAACAAGTAGATAAAGGATACCTGTTTTCTTACCACCAGCTAATTCAAGTGCATCCGCTGTGAGAGTTCTTGTGCATCTCTCATCACCCAATCTTTCTGAAGAAATTAGCCATATCTCCAAACCTGGGACCTGCATGACCTTCATCAACACCTGTGTGTTGGCCGCCTGCAATTTCAGCTTCACTTCTCCTTTGCCAATTCTTTGGCAAGGCTTACCAGCTCCTCTACCTGGAACTGCATGGAAAGAGGCAACTGAATCTTTTATCCAAGATTCAACTTTATCCAAGAAACCTGCAAACACATCCTGTGCAACAACACCTGCTACATCTGTATCTTCAGTTTCTTCATGTTGATCTGCTACCAACCAACAATAATCTTTTACCTGCTCTTTCTTTCCATAGGACCGTGAGTGACCATCTATGCTTTTCAACTCCTCCATTCTTAGCTTACTTTGATCTGCTGTTGCTCTACTCCCACTCGATCAGAAACCCCTGAGAGTGCCCTGTAACCAAAAACAAAACCTGCTTCCTCCAACCTCAGCTCAGATACCACTTGTTGGTATCAAGCTCAAGAACCTACAACCAAGGCTCTGATACCACTTGTTGGGAGGATGTAAACCGGAAGCACACAATTTGATTACTAAACCAAGCAACTTAATATGCGGAAATTAACCAGATTCACCAAGTAACTAGAATTCAGAATAACACATGATATGAGAGACAATACCAAATTGTATTAACACTTTATACAGAAAAGAATACAATAAAGAAGATGCCACTTCTTCTCCACCACCTTACAGAGGCTTCCCACACCTCAAGTGAACAGTAATTCTTCTCCCCAAAGCTCTCCCTCTCACAGGTCCCAACACCCAACTCAAATACAGAGTTGGTGTTCACCTCTCGTGCTCCACGCACACCACAAGTGCTCCACGCACTCCACAAGCACTCCACGTGCTCCACAAGTACTCAAGGTACTTCAAGTAGATCTCCCATGAATCTGCAACAACCTGCAATTCAACAGACCATACTTATGGAAGGAACTCCCTTGCCTTCCTCTTGCTCTATCCGAGTACACACCTGTACTCCAAGTAGATCCTGCCTGATACTGCTCCCTGTTGTGTTGCTGTCTATATGACCTTGCACACCTGCAAATCAAACAATGGTTCTATTCACCTGTGAACCTCGACCTTGCACACACATACACCTGTAGATCAACGATCTTACTTACCATGTAGATCTCCTATATAGGCCATGCAATTGTGACCAAGATCCTATACTCTTGAAGAACCCAGCTGGCTCTCCAATCCAGCACCAACACACCTGGTACTGTGGCACTAGGAGGAACGCACCATAGCTCTACCTCACACACAGAAGGAGCTTATAATTATGCTCTCTTACTCCCTAGCACACTTTTCCAATACAACCATGAGTCTATTATATAGATCTCATCCAAACAATGATTAGACATCTAATTACAATAATTAGATCCGCAGCTATGAGTCTAAAATTAGCACTCATCATGCAAACACTTGGTTCATTAGCTAACTGCCTGTAAATAGCTCGCAGTCGAACCACACAGGCGACCGACGCCGGTTCCTGTCCGCCTGGAGGTGACCGACGTCGGCCGATATATGACCGACGTCGGTTGCTTCTCTGTGCTATCCCGCCGACGTCGGCTGATCAGACCGACCCCAACTTCTTCTGCAACTCAGCAACCTTCAGCAACCTCCTCTCCTGTTTGCATCAGTGAAGCTTTTAGCTCCACAATCCTAACAATATGTCAGTATATTAGTGCAATTAAATAATCTAATAGGCATCTAGGAATCTAATGAAAAACTGAAAGAGAAGCTAAGATTTATTGTCAAAACATTTTATTAGAATTATACTAGTAATTTAATAAATTCAACCAATCATTTATAGAGCATTTAATTTAGGATTGAAGTTCATGATACTAACACATTACATCACACTAGACTAATTGGTTGAAACATAATTATATTTATTCCACGTGTTATCTTTGATATTGTATACCATTAAGGGCTGTAATAAGTAACAAGTTCTTTTAAACCCTGTTGATCATGACCATAGACCCAAAAACAAATCATTTTTACTATCTCTTTTTAGGTTTGACTACCTTATTAGAGTTTGAAGAAGTGAAAAAAATATTAATGACCAACACATAGTTTTAAAATACTAAGCAAGGTTTTCAAAACATTAGACATGATAAACACAATCATCGAAATAATGATTGCTTATTTGGACATAATTTATAGATATGTAGTGTCTACAATTATGTGGCCAAAAAATGTCAAGTTTATGATTATGAAAATCTTTTGATTATCTTTCTACAAAAATCAAAGTTCTATTGTTAGAATTTAATGATTGTCTTCTAATCTCTTGAAAATTAAGTTACTATTCTTAACACTCTCATAGTAACTTATTTCTATAGATTTATAATAAATAGATAGGATTGATTTATTATTTTGAATCTAATTATTCCTAATTAAATGTGTATGGATAGATGTATTTCATTTTAGTGTAAAACCCATTTATCATAATACACAAACCTTTTCTTGTTTTCTTTCAATGTATATAAAAGATAAAATGATATTTAAATGTGACCTAACCAATATTTGTAGTTATTTAATACCATGTTATTTTTGCATGGACTATAGGGTTCAAATTTAATACTAATCATTAACATGTCTCTTGAGATATACCATTAACATACTAGATCCTTTGAATTGATAGTTGTAAATTTTTATTCTAATATCCCCTTCAAGCCACCCTTTTTTAATTTGATGATCTTATTTTAGTGAAACTAATACCATGTTATTTTCCATGGACCAACTAAAACTCAAACATAGGATATTCACTACTATTACATGATGCTTAGCCACTTACCTACAAGACTCTTCCCTATTTATAGTGTGGATAATTATTCAAAACACTAGTATAAAAACATAGTGACTAAGATTAATGCACTTTCACATATAACACGGAGAATCCCTTTAAAAATAACACTAAACTATATACCCACACCCTATTCTATGTGTTATAATATCATATGATCCAATACAACAAAACTAAATGTAGTTGGTACGATGAATATGATTAACCATGATTAAATATAAATGTTATATAATGTGACTATTTAAAAATAAAGTGAAAATTATTTAGTTCTTTATAATTAAAATTTCTACTAACTAATTGTAGAGAAATTCATCACTAAGCTCCATTATTTCTCAACTTCATTCTCTAATGCTAATTAAAAAGGGGTTTGGGGGGTTGGGGATTTATTTAATTAATTAATATAAGGTAGTGTATTAAAAATTGAGCTATCATATGCATATATATCTACCAACAAATTTTCATTGCAATATTCTCCTGTATTTAAACTGAGCACATAAAACCAACTTAGTAAAAGTTTTATAATTTCAAAGAGATAAGATATGAATAGTAAATGTACATGAATATTTATTTTAATATAATTAAGATAGAAAAATTCAAATCTTTCAAATATGTATAACAACAACATGAGTAAGTATAGATTCCATATAAATCCAAAAAGAATAATTTTGAGTTAAAAAAATGGATAAAGTTAGATAATAAAGTTCAAAAAGTAATATTTTTATATTCAAATCCTCATCTCCTTTTGTAATGGTAATTTGAAAATTGATTTATTATCCCTTTTCCTCTTCATATATATTGTCTAATTATCTTATTTTAGTAATTTGTTAATTCATTAGACCAACATAGTCCATATGTCTTAGAATTTAAATTTGAATCCTCTGTTATTCGCATGTAAGATTTTCCTTGAGCCTTATATTGAAATACTTTTCAACCTATGTGATTTATATTATAATTTATTTAATAAATTGTGATTGTATTTGATTAACCCTCTCATCTTGTCTTGATTTTATAATCTCATTCCCATATTTAAATTGGATCTCGCCTCTTTACTTATTTTTATTTACATTGTACTCAATTTATTTCTTGCATTATGAGAAGCTATGTATTTATATGATAGGGAGTTGACACATTTCAATTATATTTCATCATAACATTTTATTTTTATTTATCTTTCCTATTTTCTTAGAAATATTTTATTTCATACATTAGAATAATAAACATAATCAATAATGTTTATAAGTTTTCTTATAAAAATATTATCACACTAGTAAGAGATCCCATGTTGTGTTTGAAATACATGTTGCATTAATCATAAATTTTAATACATCAAAAATAATATGATAAATGCCTAAAAGATAAAATAAACATAATTTAATCTCTCCTCAATCCCAAACATGATATGGGTAATGTGATGCAGCTCAAGCCTTGAATCTTTTAGATATTGATAAAAAAAAGTCAAAATTATCAATTTAGAAATTCACTCTTTTTAGCGATCCCAATAATGAATGGAAAAATTATAATAAATATAGCATAATGGGTGATATATCATGAAATATGTCACATGATTAACTATTACAAACTTCAACCTAAGAGCCTTTTTATCAACAAAATCATGAATAGTAGGATTTAGTACACAACCAAAGTGAAAGCCTATAAATTATATTATTTGTACAGTGTGGATTTGACCACTACCAAGAGTATATAATTTTTGTTGGAAATGGTGATGATGAATATTAAATATGATCTATGTACCACAATGCTAGAGTTGTTCCCAGAGATCCTTGAAAAAATAAAATGGGTAAGCATTCTTTATACTAAGGATCCATTCTCATAATATGAACCATGTACTTTACTAATACCGTACTAAAGAAAGAGGAGAGGGAGAACGAAATATGGTATTATAATAAAACCATAATATTATATATATATATATATATATATGGGATAATATGGTTGTAATAAGGTATACATTTTTTGACCTCATTATTAAAAAAAATAAGGTTGATTTTTTTTCTAGTAAATATAGATAATGCCTATCTACATCCATACCAACCAAAGGTAAAACCAATTCCTCTCATAACTTATAAACCAATATACCAAATGGTATAAATATTAATATAAACCATTATGCCACTCTTGATTAATCCCTAAAAATAATTACTCATAGATTGAGCAAGGAAATTTTGAAACAACTAAAACTGTTAGATACATGTAAGTGAAGAATGAAGAGGGAACCACAAGAACATATATCACTCAAACCCCATAATAAACCCATGAATTAAGTGTGAAATTATATATAAAAATAGGTATAATGTTTCATACCTATAACAAAAAGGAAATGGAAATCACCAATGTTAAATAGACCTTGTCGTTCTACAAGGCCCAGGACTTCAAGTCTAGGAATCAGAAAAACAACAAAAGAAAATCACAAATTTCATAATGCAATACTCCACCATAGGAAATATTATTCAAGAAGAATATATTGAGGAAAAATGAAACTCCCTCTGCTTTATATTATTTGAGGACAAATAAAGGATCCATATGAGAGGGAGGAACCTAAATGGTCGTGCATAAGATGTAGACACTAAAGTTTGGTAATTGACATTTGGTAATGTCATTTTTACCTACCTTCACTTACATGACTTGTGTGTACATACATGACTCTCATTATCCATTATTTGACATTCACATTCCTTCTATAGGTCTAACCTTCTGAAGTCCCTCTCTTTCACATGTAATAAATCCCAAAATTTATGTTAAACTAGTTATTTATCTTACTAAGACATCTCCAAATCATCTAATCAATTTTTTTATCTCCTAAAAAATAATGTCATACTTAAAACATACCATTTGATGGTAGCACCTGAGTAATATATTTCATCCCATGCTAATAAACACTCAATTTCAATTTCAAATCATTCATATGGGTTGACCATCAATATAATGTGTTGGTGGCATGGTAAATTACCTAAAGCATCTCATATAAATGAAAAATAGGTGTAAGCATATTAAACATATATAAAACACTTACAAAGTATATTTAAAGACTTTCACACTCAATAGGACTTCCCTATTCCTCTCAATTTTCCAATCAGTCACTCAAATCAAGTCTTTACCAAGTTTTAATAACTTAAGAGCCAAGCCAAGGCTGCCAATCACCAAGTATAAAAATCTAGATTACAAGCTACATACGTTGACCAAAAAAAATTTCACACATTTACCTAATGAGATAACCACATGTAGTTTTACTTCCCTCTTTGAAGTATTGGATATGTAGGTAGTTCTCAAACATTCAATGAGGAGTAGTTGGGGTCAACTCGACCCATATTTCCCCCACTTTATGCCTAATTATATCATTGTAAGTAGACCTAAGGTTTCAAGTGAAGGAGACAAATTTATATGAATCACATACATAATCAGACCTTGGGATCACACATAGAGCTGAAAGATAAATAAGCACACATGCTTGTATAAAAATAGAGAATAAAAATATATAGACAAAACCATCTAACTTAAAACATAATGTTTGATGGTACCAATGTGAGGCTAAATATATAATATGAGTATAGATATAGGTCTATATCCTAATTCAAAAGGCTTGTTGTCTATTTTCCACTCATCCTAATGCTTACCTAAAGTCTCAATCCTCTAGAGAGTAACTAACCACTAACTTTTTTATCCATTTGTTGTGTGAACAACAAATACATATAGGGGAGGTTAGTATTGTGTTACTCCAATAAAACATATAAAAATAACAGACTAAATACTTAACACCTATAGCCTAAACACTAAGAAAAGCATAGGTAACAAGCATGAAAATGAAAACATAACTAGAACATAAAATAAATCATTATTTTACCTTTATTGGAGCTCTAAATGGCTTATTGAAGTGGCTTGTTTGGTTTTTGCATCAATAAATCTCTTTTAATAGATATTCATTTGCTTCACGTTTCCTTGGCACCTTGGCTTGGCTAATTGGCTTATGAGTTTGGCACGATAACATTGAACTAATGAAGCTTATGGAGAAAATATTTCACAATAACATTAAACTATTAAATCTTAGAGATCAATAGGTATGGCCTTGTATTTATAGCATCCAAAAGTTAGCTCTCACCCAAGGAGAGTTAAGGTTGAGTATAAATATGGAATGAGTTCAAACTAATCCTAGGTGAGTTGAGGTTAACTCTAGTTTAGTTTAAAGTTATCATGCAATTATGATTTTTAATTACTAGGTATGGCTCTCAAATTAGATATTTTGGAAGAGCTTGACAACTCATAAAGGCAATGATTAAAAGGCTTGATATTTTGTATTTTGTAATTTCCATTTTAGATAATCATTAATTACAAATGAAAAATTCAACTAAGAATTTAATCTTGTTTAATTAGTTTATTCATTTTGATTAAAATTTTATTAGCTACCTTGCTTAATGGGTCCATAGGCCAAACTACCAGTTTTTAGGTTGCAAGGTGATTTAGGATGAATCTATGAGGGGTTATTGTTGATTACAATATAATATCATAAATAGGGATACCTCAACATGATTATGAGTAATGATGAATGATGCATGGATAAGATTAGTATGTTCAATTATTTATAGGCTTAATTTGAAATGTTTGGTAAAAATTAGTCTAAAGTCTACTCAAAATCTAGTTGTGGTGAGAACGGGGTGTCTACCTCCTATGCATATGGGCTGCTATAACTATCAAAGAAGACACTCAAAACTGGAAGGGGATAAAAACCTAATGGACTACCAATATGCAAGTTAACATGCATGTATAGGAGTAGGATTCCTAAAAATTATAGGTTTATGGGTAGATAAGAGGGCCCACTTGGAGACTCAAGTTTATTAAATACCATAATGAGTAGTGGAATATACATTTTGAGTCAATAGGATCGTGATGGATAATACCCTCAGTGTCCATTCATTCCTACATAACAATTATAAATTCTCTACCATTACATATGAATACCTATATATCCCATGTTAAAGTGTTGTCAATGATGTCCCAAAGGTGTCCAAGAGTATCCATGAGTTGCCAATAATGCATGGTTCTCAGTGACAAAGTGTGCCGTAGTGTTCATGCATGGAACTTCGTATGTTTACTTGGTTAAGTAAGGTGATGGATGTTGGTGATGTGTTGATCATGTTTTAATGGTCATATGAGGGATAAAGAGTGATTGGGGTAATTTTGGAAGTGAAATTAATTAATTGGAGTAGTCTTGTGAAATTCTAGGATCTCTTAGTCAACTTGGTAGATCTTCTTGAGTAAGCAGATTGATGACATCAACATTCATATGTGTGGAGGTGTCAGAGTAAAATGGTCACATGGGTTTGTTGATATTTGTGCTTAGATTATGTGTTTCAAATATTAGGTCTTGAAATGAGGTATAATTTTTTTTATTACAGTACAAAGTTGGTCTCCCAAGTAGATTTCAATAGTTACATAGTCAAATTGGCATTAAAAAGTGACCATTGGAATTCAAATATTTGAATTTACAAAGCAAAATTAGTACTCATTATTTTGGCTATAAATTTTGATTTAGGATGAATTTAATGGTGGTATGAAAATAAAATTAATAGATAATTTCAAAGTAAATCCAATAAAAATAATTTGGAGGTTTGACTAGTCGTACACCTACATTTATTACAATCTAAAGTTGACTGAGGGTTTGATTTTATTCTACAAGTGACCCAAGAAGCATGTTTGATTTCTTATTGATGGTGTTTGGATGTTTCAAGGTAAATTATATATTGGAGAGTGTTTTAGACTACTTTAGGATCATTTGTGTGTATTTTGGAGGTTTGACCAATCCATCTTTAGTATGAAAAAATACTTACAAGTTGACTTTTGGTTCATCCATGGTGGTTTCATGTACAAGACAAATATTTGATAGGTTTTACATATACATATGTGTGTAGGGATGAATTTAATAATTTAAATATGTCTTATAGGCCATTTGGCATGGACATATATGATTTAAATGGGTCTTGTGTTCTTATTTTTGACCGATGACATCCTAAGAGGTTGAATAGGTCTCCATGGACCTAAAAGGGCTTTTTAGGCCTAATTAAAAGGTGTTGATGCGTAAGGGTGATATATAAAATATATGGATGAACTATGTGGGTGATTTTGATCCTATTACAAGTATAATATATTCCTTAAGGGTTAAGTCATGTCAAATGGCTGACCAAAAAGGTGATGTTCATGAAGGCTCTATAAATAGCATAAACAAAGGTGAAGTTTTCTAGAGTTGTGATGTAAAGTAATAATGAAGTGTGAGTTGGATTGGTGGATATATTGAAGATAAAAGTAGGTTGATGAATATTTTCATGACCTATAGGTCATATTTATAATGTTATAATGATGTTCTTTTAGGGTTGAAGAATGAAGATGAGTGAATAAGTATAAAGTGATCCAAAAGGATATTTTGGATGCATTGTTTGTATGTGAAGGTTTGAGAGAGTGTTAAGGGTTGAATATAATTTATATTCACTATTTATACATCATATTGAACTAAAATTAGGGATATAAAGGTTTTGTGTGGGTGCTCAACATCTAGGATAAGAGGGTGATTGTTCATGCATAGGGGTTGGTGCTCCTTGTGAAGTGGGTGCTTTACTAAAGTCTCTTGTTTGTAAATATTTTATAGGACTGTAGTCCACTTGTTTACATACTTAAGAGTTGGTTTTATCCCCCATGATGGTTTCCCACATAATCCATGTGTCATTAAGTGTTAATCTTGCATAGTTTCTTTGTTCATTACAATAATTAATTTATATGCTTCATGGATGCTTATGTTGAATGGTTGAGAGTTTGAAGTTTTGAAATTGGAATTTAATTAATGTCATCATTGATTCACCCCCTCTCAATGATTGTACATCTAATAATCAATATCATAGCCATACCTTATTTTCAAGTTTAACCACTTAAAGGTGATATAAAGTACAATGGTTAGTCATCAAATGCAAGGTGGTTTCTCTACTAAGCAATAACCACTATTCAATGGATCCAACTATGTTTTTTGGAATACAAAGACGAGGACCTACATCATGTCTCCAGGTTTTGACATTTGGAAATCTATTATGGATGGTTATTCCATACCTCCTACTCTTCCAAGTAGTACAATTGATAAGATGTTGAGTGAGAACAATTCTAAAACTATGAATGCTATAATTTATGGCTTATCAGAGGCTAAGTTCACCAAGGTAATCCATTAAAAATCTACCAAGGAAATTTAGGATAAGCTAAAAATTATCTATGAAGGAGATTTAAAGGTTATGTTGGCTAAATTATAGACCTACTAAAGGAAATTTGAGGGCCTTAAAATGAAATAAGAAGATAATGTGGCATCCTATATTTTAAGGGTTGATGAGGTAGTAAACATGATCAAAGGTATTGGAGAGCAGATTTAAGAAGCTAAAATTGTACAAAAGGTATTAAGGTATCTCACCCTCAAGTTTGATTCAAATATTTCTACTATAGAAGAAAGTCATGATCTCACCAAGATGAAGATGGATGAATTACATGGCATCCTTACTACCTATGAGATGAGAATTAATGAGGACAAACCACAAAATAAGGAAGCAACCTTCAAGCTGATCAAGGAGACAAAAGGCAAAAAGAGAAAGCTAAGTCTTGAAAATTTTGACCTTAATGAAGATCAACTTGAAGCCATGATTACAAGAAAATTTAATGTGGGATCAGGTAAGTATGAAGGGAAGCTTCCTTTCAAATGTTTTTCATGTGGTAAAGTTGTTCATTTTTTAGCTAAGTGACTAGATAGAGGCAAGTCTAAACAAAAGGAATCTCATGAGGCTAAGCACAAGAAATTTGAAGGTCCTAGCTAGTAAAAAATGTTCTTAAATAAGAGAAATGGTAATAAGGAGTCATACAAAGGTAGTAAGAGCCTTTACCATGATGAAGACAATAACTCATCTATTGAAGAAGAAGGAAACACATCTAACATGATGATTCATCTCATGATGAGGGAAAAGAGACAATAATCATGGCTCTTAGGGATGATGAAGGTGAATGTTATTAGATATAGATATATTAGGTGGAGATATATTAAATGAAGAAGATGATAAATTCACTCGTAAAGACCAATATTTTAATACCTTGGAAGAGATGAAGCTACTACAAGGTAAGAACATAAATCTATCATCTTCGATCAATTCATATGAGGAAAAAATTAGCTTGTTTGAAGAATGGTTGAGCAATGAAGTCAAAGAGCATGATGATATCACTCAACATATTGAAACTCAGGTTTGTACCCCTAGTAAAGAGATAAAAGGTAAGGGTGAATAGTGTGTCACATACAAATAAAAAATGGAATCTTTTTAATTAAAAATAGATCAAGCTATAAGCAAGCTTGAAACATATCAAAAATTTAAGAAAATTAAAATTGATCTTAATGATCTATTGAGCAGTCAAAAGGTCTCAACTAAAAATCATGCCTATAGTTCTATGAAGATGTTCAAAAGGATAAGAATATTGATAAAATAGTGATGATGGATTAGGGAACTAATCATACTAAGGAGAGTGCTAATAAATTTAAGAAGGATGAAAATTTGAATAAGAAGGAAGAATTCAAAAGCTAAAAAAGTTCAAATAAAATCAAGCAACCTAATGAAATGAGGTATAATAACTCCTTAAATGGTTACTATTACTCTTGTCATTAGTTTTTTCATAGAATCATTGATTGCAAAATAAAATCTCTTAGTAAGAGATTTGCATGGAATTATGAGTAAGACAATGACAATCACGAAGAACATCATCACTCAAGACAATCAATAGGTCCATAAGGAAAGCATGACATGTTATGTTATAGGTGTCAAGGGATTGGTCATATTGTAAGGTTTTGTAATGCCCTCATCAAGAGACCAAATGATCAGATGTATAAATGGGATAATGAAACTTCAAAGAGTCACCATATGGATCCATGCACAAGGTATGAACATTCAAAGAAAATTCATTTTTTTTAAGTGTTAAGAGAGAGGTCAAATAGTAAGGTTCTATAAGAATGGCTAGTATTCTACTTCAAATAATGATTATTATAACATGAATAAAAGGAGCCATAACGAATGGAGACCCAAGGATGTGAATGAGAAACAAGTTAAAAATGGAATATTTATCATGATAGAAAAAGGTACAAGTTTAAGTGTTAAAGATCAAGCCTTATATAATCAAGAGGAAAAGAAGATCAAGTAGGATTCTGAGTTAAATGGAAAAAATGAAGCTAAAAACTCAATCAAAATCAAAATAACGATGAGGTAGGACTATAATTCAAGTGAGAACATGGAGATGTGGGAGTATCTTGAGTTTTGGGACATTTAATCCCTCTATAATAGGTGGGTGTTTCTACCTATACTTCTTGGGAGACATATTTTATATATGGAAGCAAGTATGTGTGATCTAGATGATGTACAAGATGCCAATCGGTACAAAGGTATGTAGAGTTGATGATTGGTTTTTAAAACCAATCCCATTTTGGTATAAATTAGATGATATTATATTACCAATCCTTTTATTAATAATTATAAGGTCATTGGTTAAGGGGGAGAAACAAGTTCACGAGATTGCTCCATAGGTGTGTGATGAAATACTTCAAGAGTTCTATTCAGGGATATTGGTCCTAATAACACATTTTAGTCAAATTTTGATGCTTGGTTTGATAGGTAAAAACATGAATTGTGAATTTAAGGTTGATATGGAATATAGAGAAGAATTGTTCAAGTGTATTCCATGTGGTTTCATGCATTGAATTGGTCACAAATATCTCTACTGATCATTTGTTTAGTTTATCCATTTTGCTTAGTGATCGCTACCTAGTGAGAGATCATCTTGAAAAATTGGTGATTTTGAGATATATGAATCCAAAAAAGGGTAGAGGATAGTTGGATTTTATGTATCCATGTGAAAATGGAGTTAATAAGATGTAAAAATACTTATATGATCATTCTAAGGTGTTTTATCATAGCGGTAGGGGTGTACATAGGGTTTATATGCATAAAATGAGTGGTTTTAGGTGTCAAATGAAGATTGGTGAGTGTTTAAGATGAATATGTGGCATATAAAGGTGTTTTGAATTAATTAAATTATGATCCAAGTGGTTTTATTATTTGAAGGTCTTTTGAGGAAAAATTGAAGATTTTTAAAGGTTCTTGAGTATGACAGTCATTGCTTAAGGGCTAGCAGGTCAAAAACCATTTCATGGATCTACGGGTTCTCAAAGGATTAAAACCTAAAAATTGGGTCAAAAATTGTATATTGTTGACCTATAAGTTTTAGAGAAGTTTTAGGAGTTGGTGTTGACTGGAATTTGTTATGTTGACAACATTTCTTTTTGATGCCCTAGTTTTTACACCATATGGGTTAGTGACCTTCCCCAAGGATATGAGGTCTAATGATAATTAATATATTGAAATTGATAAAATGGTACTCAAAAAGTGTTTCATAGTCATCTTTAAGTGTATAATGTGTCATATGGTTAAGGATTTATGCAAATGGAGGGCTAATTGACATGTCAATTTGTGAAGGAGCTATGGTGTAGAGGAAGATTTGGGTGATGATTATTGGTATGAATTAGGGGGAATATTATTTTAGTAAATATATTAAATTTAAATCCACGAGGGTGAATACACAAAAAATTACAGGCTATACAAGGTTTAGGTAGGGCTACTAGGCCTCTAGACAAGGCTAGATGACTTAAATGAACATTTTGGTCATTTTATAGAAAATACCAAGGTATGATTGTTCATATATGAGTTTTTAAAAATATTTTAAAAATATTTTATGTTTTTAGATTGGATTTAACATTTTTTGGTTATCATGAAGTTGACTTGTGAGATAAAATTTGATGGCAACCATGAAATTTTATCGCGATTGAAGATGCTCTAAAGGTGCTTAAGGGGTTTCCAAGGTAAAATAAATTAGGGGGATTCACTCTAATTTTTTTAAAGGTTTAATAACTCTAATTTTATTCATATTTATGATTTCTTGTTCATATAACATTACATGGTCAGAGGAGAGTGTTGTCAATGAGAAGGATTGAGGTGGTCATGGTAAGGATTGGTATGCACAATGATAAGGGGAGTTTATATAATCTATCAGTAGAGATATCTTAATTATGTTGGATTTTAAAACATTTAAATGTCCTCAAGATAAATTGGTAATCCCATTTTATCATTGTGTCAAAGGGGGAGAAGGTGTTTGTAAAGGAAGAAAGAGTATGTGCATAGTTTTGTTATTGGATTTGAAAACATTTACAAATATTGACATAAATGAAAAATTTGGAGATTGTTAAAGTGTTTTAAATGATTTAACTAAGGTTTAAAATAGTGTCCATGTTTTGTTAATAATTCATGGTTCTCAGTGACAAAGTGTGCCTTAGTGTTCATGCATGGAACTTGCTATGTTTGCTTAGTTAAGCAAGGTGATGGATGCTAGTGATGTGTTGATCATGTTTTAAGGGTCATATGAGGGGTAAAGAGTGATTTGGGTAATTTTGGAAGTGAAATTAATTCATTGGATTAGTCTTGTGAAAGTCTAGGTTTTCCTAGTCAACTTGGTAGATCTTCCTGAGTAACCAGATTGATGAGGTTAGCATTTGTACATGTGGAGGTGTCAGAAGAAAATGGTCACATGGGTTTGTTGAGATTTGTGATTAGATCATGTGTTTAAAATATCACATCTTTAAATTAGTTATATAAAAATTTATTTAAATTAAAATTTGGTCTCCCAAGCATATTTCATTAGTTTCCATAGTCAAATTTGCATTAAAAAGTGATCTTGGAATTCAAATATTTGAATTTACAAAGGAAAACTAGTCCTCATTGTTTTGCCTATAAATTTTGATGTAGGATGAATTTTATGGAGCTATAAAAATAAAAGTGATAAAATTTCAATGGAAATACAATAAAAATTATTTGGAGGTTTGACTTGTCAGACACCTGAATTTATTATGGTCCAATGTTGACTAAGGGTTTGGCTTTCTTCTACAAGTGACCCGAGAGGGATGTTTGAGTTTTTATTTATGGTGTTTTGATGTTTAAAGGTGAATTATATATTGGAGAGTGTTTTATAATCAATAAGGATAATATATATGGACTTTTAAGGTTTTAACAATCCATATTTAGTATGAACAAATGCTTACAAGTTGACTTTTGGTTCGTTCATGGTGGTTTCATGTACAAGACAAATTCTTGATAGGTTTTGCACATGTAGAGGTGTGTAGGGATGGATTTAATAATTTAAGGATGTATTATCAGTCATTTGTCATGGAAATATATTATTTTAATGCATATTTTGTTCTTATTTTTTCTTGGTGAAGTGATAAGAGGGTGAATAGGTTTCCATTGACCTGAAAGGGCTTTTTAGGCATAATTGAAAGGTGTTGATACTTTAAGGTGATATATAAAATATATGGATGACCTATGTGGGTGATTTTTATCCTATTAAAATTATAATATAATAATTAAGGGTTAAGTAATGTCAAATGGCTGACCAAGAAGGTGATGTTCATAAAGGCTCTATAAAGTGAATAAACAAAGGTGAAGGTTTCTAGAGTTGTGATGTGAAGTAATAGTGAAGTGTAAGTGTGACTGGTGGATATATTTAAGATTAGATCAGGTTTATGAATATTTTAAAGACATATAGGTCATATTTATTATGTTATAATAGTGTTATTTTAGGGTTGAATATTGAAGATGAGCGAAGAATTATAAAGTGATCCAAAAGGATGTTTTGGATGCATTGCTTGTATGTGAAGGTTTGAGAGAGTGTTAAGGGTTGAAGATAATTGATATTAAATATTTATAAATAATATTGAATGAAAATTATGGATATCTAGGTGTTTATATCAGAAGGTGTTTTGTGGGTGTTCAATATCTAGGACAAGTGGGTACTTGTTCATGCATAGGGGTTGGTGCTCGTTGTGAAGTGGGTGCTTCACTAAAGTATCTTTTTTGTAAATATTTTATAGGATTGTATTACAATTGTTTGAATACTTGAGAGTGTGTTTTATCCTCCATGATGGTTTCCCACATAATCCATGTGTCATGAAGTGTTGCTTATGCATAATTTCTTTGTTCATTACAATAACTAGTCTATATGCTTCATGTATGCTTATGTTGAATGGTTGAGTGTTTGAAGTTTTGAAATTGTAATTGAATTACTTGTATCAATGATTCACCTCAACACCACATATCAATTAATTTACCTATAACATCCCACCCCACTCCCCACCTCTCATTCCCCACCTCTTGCTCTGCACCTCACACTCCCCATCACTCCCCATAATGTGAACAAGGAATATGTAGAGGGGAGGTTAGTATTGTGTTAGTTGAATAAAACAAATAAAAATAACACACTAAAGACTTAAAACCTCTAGCCTAGTTACTAGGGAAAACATAGGTAACAAGCATGCAAATGAAGGGGAGGTTAGTATTGTGTTAGTTGAATAAAACAAATAAAAATAACACACTAAAGACTTAAAATCTCTAGCTTAGTTACTAGGGAAAACATATGTAACAAGCATGAAAATGAAAACACAATTAGAACACAAACTAAATCATTATTTTACCTTCCTTGGAGCTCTAAATGGCTTGTTGAAGTGGCTTTCTTGGTTTTTACATCAAGATATTTTAATTAATGAAGATTCATTTGATTCATCTTTTCTTTCACTAATAAAGCTTATGGGGGAAATCCTTCATAATAACACTACATTATTAAATATTAGAGATCAATATGTATGGAAATATATATAGAGCCTCTAAAAGTTAACTCTCACCCAAGGTGAGTTAAGGTTGAGTTTAAATATGGAATGAGCTCAAACTAACCCTAGGTGAGTTGAGGCTACTTTTAGTTTAGTTAAAATTTTCCATGTAATTATGATTTTCAATTACTAGGTATGGCTCTCAAATTAGATGTTTTGGAAGAGCTTGAAATCCCATAAGGGCAATGATGAAAATGATTGATATTTTGAATTTTAGAATTTCTATTTTATATATTCATTAATTAAAAATGGATAATTCAACTAAGCATTTAATATTGTTTAATTAGTTGATTCATTTAGATTAACATTTTAGCTCTTTTAATATATGATCAAGCACACCACTCAATGGGTCCATAAGCCAAATTACTAGTTGTTAGGTCTCAAGATGTTAGGGATGAATCCTTGGGAGGTTATTATTTCATATATTATAATACCCAAAATATGGATTCCTCAACATGATTATGAACAATTATGAATAATGTATGGATAAAATTAGGATGTTCAATGATTTCTAGGCTTAATTTGCAATGTTTGGTAGAAATCAGTCTGAAGTTCAATCAAAATCTAGTTATGGATATAATGGGGTGTCTACATTTTCCCATTTTTTGGGAAAGCATTGAAATCTATAAGCAAATAACATCTTCTCAAAGAATGAAAATGTATTATATGCCTAATACCCCAACATGTGATGGATGATCCTTGGATTCCTGCTTGAGGGAGTGGTTGGTAAATAAGGTTGGTGAGTGGTCCCTCAAAAGAAGGAAAATTATGGGACCAATAAGGGTAAAGTGGGTGGAAAAGACTAATTTTCCCATAGGTGGTTATAATCATTGGCATAGTGAAATGCCCTAGTTGGGTGGATAAAAATGATGATTTTCCCACAAGCAGTTATAATCATCAATAAAGCCAGATAAAAGGATGATGATTTACCCAAAGACAATTATAATTATCAACAAAGTGAAAACATGTCCCATTTGGGTGGATAGAGATAATGATTTTCCCAAAGGTGGTTATAATCATTAGCATAATGAAAATGTGCCCTAGTTGAGTTGATATAGATAATGATTTACCCAACGATGGTTATTATCATTAACATAATGAAAACATGCCCCATTTAGGTGGATAGATATAATGATTTACCCAAAGGAAATTATAATAATTATCATAATGAAAACATGTCCCAATTGGGTAGATAGACATAATGATTTTCCCTAAAGGCGGTTATAATCATTAACATCCAAAGAGATTGAAACACAATGATTTGCCTAGAGGTGGTTATAATCATTATCACTGTAGGTGGGATCAATATGACAAATTGGAAAAAGAGAATTTAAAATTGAATCCATAATCATAGAGTAAGAGTAAGCCAATATAGAGGAAAAAGACTAATTTAGGGAACTTGTTTGTATGGATATGCATGTCCTAACTAAAAATGATTTAAAAATATTTTGTGATTTAATTACTCTGTATTTGGGAAATGAATTGGATAGATCAAGTTTTTTTTAGGTAACAAAGGAGAAGTACCTTGACATCATTATTTATAATATTTATTGAGTTGATTTTTACTGTAGCACATGACGATATACATCCTGATATAAAACACCATGATAACTTAGCCAAAATATGCATAAGGACTCACATGTGATCCAATAAATAATTGAAAACAATACACCAATGATAAAAAAACATCATGATAATGTTGACGTATGAATATATATGGAATTAGGTATAATGTGTAAGGAATCATCCAATGAATGCATGTATACTAAGTCAAGGCACAATAATGAAAACAAACAAACAGGCAAATGAACTAAAAAATAAAAAAAACAAAAACAAAAACATAAAAAAATAACAAAACAAAACAAAGAGAGAAAAAGTAAAACAAACACAAACAATGGTTAATCAAAGTGTTAGTGAAAACATAAAACAAATTATTTGTGCATGTTAAATAAAGGTGTTACTCTTGGTGGTAGGGTGATCCCTAAGCTAGATAGTAATAACACAGGCATAACAACACAAGGAAAATTGGCACAAGGATTCCCATAAGATATAGGGAAGCAAAATTACAATAGACATTAGCCCTATGTTAAGGAGATAATGACACAAACAAACAAAATGAGGGGAATAAAATAAAGGAAAGGGGTAGTTGAGCTGAATCTAAATGCATTAGGAAAGTGGATGCTACATACAGAGTTCCATGGATGTAAGATCCAATATGAACTTTAGGCCAAATGTAGTTCTCCCAAGATGTAAAAAAAGATGATGATCAATAAAAACATGATTTTATTATAAAGGAATAAGGTAATAGACTTGTAAAATGGTGAGATATAAAATTAATCTAAGTGGTCATTAATGTATTAAAGTTGAATGCATAATGCACACAATATAAACTTGGAAAATGGTGAGAGCATAGGTTGACGTCAATAACAATGGGGAAACAATAGGATAAGTGGTTTATTTTAAAATAGAGAGGGTTCCAAATATCCTTAAGGAAAAGAAGTAATCAAAAAAGAAATGAAGACATAGTTGAGATAACTCGAGATATTCCATGTATCCAAGTACTACCTACATAGTCCTTACAAACCTCAAACCAATGTAGTTCTCTCAAAAATGAGAGGAAAAAGACCAAGTTGGTCTAGAAATAAATTAAACAAAAAAGATGGCTCAACCCAAAAAAATTGATGGATTTATATCTCTCATGGAAATTCTAAGACAATTTTCATGATTTTATAATTTTTGAGAATTCTGGTAGATCTTTTACAAATATGTTTGAAATTTTATATATATCTCAACTTGATCAAGGATGATGAGATAATAAATGATCTAAATCAAAAAATTATGAGAGCATTCATAATGAAATTTCTTGAAAAAATCAAGAGCATGGTAAAAGGTGATTGAGCTGACCTCAATGTGAATCGAGCATTACCTACATAGTCTCATTAAGACCTCAAGTCATTGCAATTTCACCTTATAGTGGATGAATCTAACCAGGTAATAGAAAATTATCAAATTAGGCAAATGACATAGTATGGTAATAATGATGGAATATTGATACGATACTAAATGATAAAGGTGTTGTTCCTAATTTCCCATAGGCACTTATAATTAGGAAATAATGATAGAGGTCAATGATACTAGTTTTATGAAAGGTGGTTATAAATAGTAACACAAAGTGAGATATTGATTTTACAAAGGTATTTATAATCAAGAACACTCATAATTAAATTAAATAAAAAATGAATGATGTAATTGCAAAACCATTATTATACTAGTTCAAGATATTGCCTCTATCTATAATACTAAATCAACTATTGAAACTTGATTAGAATCTGCTCACTAAAGGTTCTTGAAGAACCATGGAATGAAACTAAGTCCAAAAGGGTTGGGGGAACAACTTTGGTTGATGGGAAGGTATGGTAGAATGGTATAAGGTATGGTACAAATAATATGATGATATTATGATATAACATAAACATGCCTCATAGACAATACTTTAGGTTTCTCAAGAGAATTAACACTTGAGGTGTGTTATGTTCATGAGCTCATCAAGTTTATCTTATCTAATGTATTAAGCCTATATTATTGAGAGACATAATTTGAAATAATGATATATGGGGATATCCAATTGGGTTTGAAATTTCCTTTCTTCTTCTTCTTCTTAGTCGTGGTGTTCTTTTGGTTTTCTGTGAGCATAATATCAACAAGCTTTAACTCTCTATGTTTGACCCACTAGTTGTAGTGGCCATGAAGTATATTTTGGTATGATTGAAGGTTGTTGATAGTGCCCATGCATTATTTTCAAGTAACTTTAGGTATTATAGACAAGTGGCTCTATAATATTCATCATCTAGGACAAGTTTTAATGAGATACATAGAGAAAGTAACTCGACCTCAATAGGAAGAATGGCCTCAATGCCATAAACTAGGGAATATGGAGTGGATCTTATTGGATTAGGGTAATTAGTGCGATATGCCCATAGAGCATGAAATATTTTAGGTGCCAATCATGGCCAACATCATTGAAAATATTTTTAAGGATGTTGACAATGATTTTATAGGATGCCTCTACTTGGCCATTACCTTGTGGGTAATATGTGGTAGAAAAATGTTAGGTAATAATGTACTCGACATAAAGCATTTTGATATCCTTGTTCTTAAATGATCTACCATTATTAGATATAATGTCGTATGGGATACCATAGTGGCAAATAAGGTGATTGAAGATGAATTTGGAACATTTTTTATAGTCATGTAAGGGGTATAGCTTTAACCCACTTAGTGAAATATTTGGTAGCATTAAGCATGTATTTGTGGCCATTAGATGAGGTAGGGTTAATATTGACAATGAGATTAAGTCTCCATGTTATGAATGGCCATGGTGTAAAAATTGGTTTGAGTGTTTTGGCTAGGGAATGAATTAGAGTGCCATGCCTTTGACATTTGTCACACCTTTTGATATAAGCAGTTATATCTAGTTCAATAGTTAGCCAATAGTAATTGGTACGTAGGAGATTTTTGGCTAGGATGGTCCTATTGGGGTGGGATTCACATAATCCTTCATGAACTTATTGTAATGCTAATGTTTCCTCTATAAAATTAAAATAACAAATAAAAGTTACATCAAAGCTATGGTGGTAAAGGGTTGGGCCAAGTAAGGTATAACATGAGGCTTGGTGGGTAAAGGCCTTTAATTGTCTATGTGATATGTTTAGTGGAATGATATGGTCATGAAGATAGTTAAAGAGGTCTAAATACCATGTAATGTTTGGACCACTAATATCACAAATCATCATGATGATTAAAGGTTCATGAGCAAGTGCTAGAATATTTTTAATGGGGAATTGATATTATTTTTCCTTATATGTGTGGCAGATTAAAGAGCCAATGGTAGTCATGGCATCCATTATCTTATTAATATACTAAAGTATGTGTTCAAACTGTACATCAGTGATTTTTTGTTTGAGAACATTGATCATATCCTTATATGACACCATCTTTTCATCTTTGGTTTGAAAGTGGTATTTAACCTAATTGATGATTAATTAAGAATCACCATAAACATTGAGATGCTAAATATTCTATTGTACTTCTTGATGAAGCCCTGCAATAAGTTATTTCTATTCATCCATGTTATTGGTATATGGAAAGTTGATACAAAATTATTTAAGGATAAGATCCCTCTATGGTGTAATAAATAATAGGCCTTCCCCTAATCTATGCATTGTGAATGATCCATCAAAAGATAGCTTCTAGTGTTTCTCCTTAGGAGGTGTTTCAATGATGGACTCATCTGGGAATTGAAAAGTTAGAGGTTCAATATCTATAAGGGGAATTCAACAAGTTGATTTGCTAGTACTTGTCCCTTTATGGCCTTTTGGTTGATATACTCAATCTTGAGCTTGCTCAAAAGCATGATTCATTTAGCCATGTGGCATTGTAAAGGTGTCTTGGATAGTAGATACTTGAGTGGATCTAATTTGGAAATAAATATGGTCTTATTGTTAAGCATGTAGTACCGTAGCTTTTGGGTTGTAAAGAACATAGATAAAAAAGCTTTTTCTATGGGTGTATAATTATGTTCATACATGACCGATGTTTATATTAAATAATACAAAACATGTTATTTTCCATTATTGTCATGTTGAGATAAAAGTGCCCCTAGGGCCTTATCTATTATAGATAGATACAGTAGAAATAACTTTCCTAGCATAGGTGGTAACAAAATAGGTAGATTAGCAAGATATTCCTTTAGGTACTAGAAAACTTTATGATAGTATTCATCCTAGTAAAATGTGACACCTTTTTTAAGTAAGTGTGTAAATGGATGACATTTTTTAGCCAATTATGAAATAAAGCATATAATAGATTGGATTTTTCCCTACAAATTGTGAAGCTGATTCAAATTAGAAGGTGGTGGCATCTCAGTGATGGCTTGTACTTTTGAAGGATCAACTTCAATGACTTGATGGGAGATGATGAATCCTTAAAATTTCCTTGAAGTGACACTAAGTGTAAAGATTTGAGGATTGAGTATAACTTTATATTCATGAAGCCTTTAAAATATTCTTCATAGTGTGGCCAGATGATTGACAGGGGTCTTTGATTTACCTAATATGACATATTCTTCAACAATGTCATGCATCATATCATGAAATATGATGGTCATGTATATTTGGTATGTGGGCCCAACATTATTGAGTCTAAATGGCATAACCTAATAATATAATGTTCCCCATGGAGTGGTGAACACTATCCTTTTTTGGTCTTTTGGCATGATTTAGATTTGGTTGTATCCTAAAAATCCATCCATAAGTGAAAGCATTTCATACCCTATTATGGAGTCAACTATCATGTTGATATTCGGTAGATGAAAGTCATACTTAGGGTAGGCTTTTTTAATGTCTCTAAAATAAATGCATATTTTGATTCCTTTTGGCTTCTTACTAACAGACACAACATTTGAGATCCACTCTAAATAGTTAATTAAATAGATGCATCTTAATTCTAAAACTTTTTCCAACTCTTTCTTTACTAATACAATAATAAGAGGATGCATCTTATGTAATTTTGCTTCATAGGTTTGGAATCAAGATCTAGAACAAGGTGGTGGAAAACCAAGGTGGGGTCCAAACTTGGTATGTCTAAACAAGCCCAAAAAAGGATGTCAATAAATTCCCTTAAAATGGATGTAAAGATTTCATGTTCTTCCTGAGTGAGATATTCACCTAATTTGATCCATTTTGGGTCATCTAAAGTCTGAAAATTGACTTCTATAGTATCTTTTACTAGGAGAGTCAAGCCATATTATAGAATTGTTGGAAATGATTTGAATTGGCTTACAACTAAAAAGTCCTCCTGTTGGACTAGTCCTTCAAACTCACCTGAATAAGAGGAATCTAAATCTACCAATGGTAGGGATGGCCATGTAACAAATACTATCTTAAATTCTTAGGAAATGAGATCAAAGGCACATCGTTTTGTATAACTAAACTCAGACTCAAAATTAAGTTAATCTTTGGTGGTCTCCTAAGATTCATTCGAGGAAAGGTGAACACCCCTATCTAATGGATCCTAAAGCAAGTTTTCACCAAAATATTTGCCTTTCCCTTTACTTTTACCCTAGTCCAAAAGTGCCTCAAACAGGTTTTCACTTTGGGAACTCAATGCTTTATTCTTTTATTTTTGGCTAAGGGTGTTCACCTATTATCCAAAATAGGTGACAGGATCTAGTTTGATAGAGAACCCTTATTTTTGGTCTCCCAACATAACCTTGTCTCTTAGGCCTATAAAATCACAAAATGCCTCACCATTCTCCAACTCTTCTATAGGCATTATGGATTCTTGTTGGTCCCAAGCTATAAGTTGAGGGTGGTAAAGAGGAATCAGGTTACACTAGCTTATTGGGGTAATGGTACAAATGGTATGTAGATCAAAAAAGTTGGTATTGGAAATGTATTCATAAATTCTATGATCAGACTTTGTTTTGTTACCATTATTGCCATCACTAGTCATTGGTGTTTGAACATGAATAAGACACATGGGGTCACTCCCAAGTAGTTTAAATCCAAGACCATAATTTCCTTTGTATCGAGTGATAGAAATTAACTCAAGGGTACCCTGGTGATTTTATTAGAGGTATCTTCCTTCATAGGCTTGATTCTCTATGATCCTATTAAGAATAATATATTTGCAATTTTTTTAGTAATTAACCAATTTTCATTATACAACCAAGATTCATCATTGGCAAGTGGGTTGTCATCTTGGCCAGTGGCCAGTGTGAAAATAATAGGAGTTGGACTATGGAGTTTACCTTTCCTTTTCATTTCCATTCCATGAAAGGTGGTTTAACTTTAGGTCTTCCATAGGACTTGGGGTTCTACGCATGCTTGACAATGTGAAATGTTTGATGGGTCAAATAGTCTCTTGGACCATTGGTCAAAAAGGTAAAATGATTAGACATTTATAGAGGAGGCATATGTGGAGATGAGTAAAGAATATTTAGGTCTATGCAATTGGCCTATGGTAAATCAATAGGTATTTCTTTGTCTTTTTTATTTATAATAATTATATCTAGGCCAAAGTTTTAGTTTTAACTTTTATACTCAACCTCCAAATCTTTATAATGTTCATAGGGATGCAAATATCCATTGATAGTGACCTCCATGCATGAGTGAGAGAACTTGAGAGATTGGTGGAATGTTAAAGGGATTGCAAAATTTTTATGTATCCAAGGTCTTCCTTAGAGAAAATTGTAAGATAGATCTAGGTCTAACACATGATAAAGGGTATCATGGGTCAAGGGCCCAATGATAACTAGAAAAATTATGGTGCCTTATGATTCCTATTTTTCATTATCATTGACTTTGATAGTAATTATTTCTAGCTATATATTGGTTGGTGTATATCCAAGATTCTTGATGAGTTTCAGAGACAATGTTTAAGTTCGATCCATTATCTATAACGACATCTTTGACTTTGTTCTACATGATGACAACTTCAATATATAAGGGATTGTTATGGAGAGGGCCAAAGTATGACATATCACTTTGGTCGAAGGTTAATTTTTGGCCTGGGACTAAATTACCAACCAAATCTTGGAATTTTTTTGGGGTTATGTCATTGGGAACTTGGGATTGGCCTAGGACAACTATTAGGATGTTCTTGTGGATAATAGATGTACATAGAAAATACATAATAGAGATTTATTTGGTTGTCCTTTGGAGTTATTCCACAATTTCATATGGCTTGTTCCTAGATAGGACAATAAGTTGGATTGGTTTGTTGATAGGAGGTTGTGGGCCTAGAATGGTAATCTTAGACCATCGAGTTGTGATTGCACAATCTATATTAGGTATAAGACCATTATAAAATGATTATGGAGAGGGGAAAAATAGGATAAGTCTTGATTTTCAGTGTACTTGGTTCTGGTCATGGGGTAATGATGAGTTATTGGTATGAGGTCCAAAAATAGTAATTCATGATTATTGATGTGCTTGTTTCTAGTCCTAGTTAAAGGAAGGATTACTTGCATAGATGGGTTGATTGGAATTGTTTATCAATGGTCATATTTTTTTAGCACTTGGTCTAGGATTAATGGTAATGGTGAAATGTGACCTCCCATAATATGACCTAAAAATTTTGTGTAGTCATATGCAATTATGTTTTAAGTCTATTGATTATTATAATTATTTTAGCCTTGTTTCTACCCATTCGATTGGCATGGTTTTATTACTATTGATTTTGCTATTGTTATTATAGTTATTGATATTATTGTGGTTCTGGCCTTAATTATTGCTATTGTTGATTATTATTGTTATGTTGTGGAAAAGGCTTTTGGTAGATACCCATGTTTGGATTGGATGTGGATACTTTATTATCCAATATAATATTTCCATTTTCCAACATATTTTCAATAAGGTGTTTGATATGCACACAATGACATATATTATACCCCCAAACATGATGGTATTCATATAACTCATTCTTTCTATACCAGTTTAGATACATAATACCCTCAAGATAGTGCTTTGAAATTGGCTAACCAATCATATTAGCGATGGCTAGATTATGAAACATGGCTTCTATAAATTCACCAAAGTCACTAAAAAATCTAATAGTGGGCTTTATTCTTATATGAGGGTTTGTAAAGGTAATGGATATTATGTTTGTGGAGTAGGTCTAGACTATTATGAAGGTTGTGCTTGCTAAATAGGTTGTTGATGAGGAGTAATATATATTTGCAATGTTGGTTGAGCAGATGGCTTTTGTGTCATTTAGATATGATGTGACTTAGTTACTCCATTTACAAAAACATTTTTATTGTGTTGTATATTTTGGATTTCTCATAGTTAATGGCCTGGGCTAGTATCAACACTTTTGATTGGACTTGGTTATGGTTCAGATTTTGGCATATGCTTTGGTTTTGGTTCTAATTTTGGTTTGAAGATGTGATCTTGATAATCCCTTTGTTAATAATGGAATTTTCAATTAGAAAAAATTTATTGATGATAGATTTTAAGGTATGCACACACTAAAGCTCTAGATTATAAGATATCTCACTGTGAAAATTATAGTAAACACAATGACCAACTATTTATCTAATAAGCTATGGGTGAAGTGGATAGCAAGTGATCTCCATATATGTAGATAACTTAAAAATATTTAACTAAATTTTTTCTTGGCCTAAGTCAAATATACCAATGAGATCTCATATTTGAGATTATAGGAGAAATGTTGTGTAAATTTTTTCGAGAAGTCATCAAAATTAGATACATATTTCTTTGGTAATTTGAGGAACCACTCCAAATCCTATCTTGATAGAATCTAAGGAAATAAAAGGAGTAAGTAAATGTCACTGTAAGCCACTAGTTGGCAAGCAATAAAGAACTCTATCAAATGAGCCTTAAGGTCTCTTTAACCCTTGTATTTATCAAATTTTGGTGGTTCATAGCCCATAGGAAATGCTATCTGTAGATACTCCATGTTGAATAAATATGAACACACATAATTTAACTTCAATTTATTGTTCTACTTTCTTTCTTTAATGGTATAAATCACATCCTTCATTTACTATATTTCTTAGGACAATAAAATGGATGGAAAATTTGGCTGAGGTGATGACTAGGTAGTCAAATGTGGATTACCTTGACCTAGTTATAATCAAGTTATCTTTTGTTGGTTTGATGAGTGAAATGACTAGGAGTATGTATTCATTGATTGCGATGTGGTTTTTTAAATTGTACACATTATTGTTTGATATTTTGGTTTGGATTTGATATATAACCTTAGTTTTTAAGGAATTATGGCTACAATCAAAGAATATGCCTTTGGGTAAAGTACTGTGCCTATTGAGGTTGAGTAGGGATTTTTTACCAACTAGTTTAACTTGGCTGAATAAGGGGAACTTATTATGGACCAAGGCCCTATCATTGAATTTGTGGCACATGCTAAGTAAAAGGTAATTACTGCATAATTGGTATTTGTTGGAAAGTGGTACCTCTTTGTTGTGAAAACACCTATTATGAAGTATATGCTTGTTGGATGTTTTGCATTTGTATTTGACCAATGGAGACACATTGTTGATTAAACAACATTTGTGATTGTAAAGGTATATTGGTTTGTGAATTTTGAGGTACACTTGTCACTCCCTATTAAGGTGGAACATTTGTTTCCCCATGTTGAGGTGGCATAATGTTTGGCCTTTATTGTGGTGGTATATTAGATTGTACATGTTGTGGAATGTTATTCATCACTTGTTGAGGTGGAGTATCATTTATCACTTGTTATTGAGTCAAAACACTAGTAAGTGCTTGATTACTTAATCCCTGTGATTGTGTGTTTGATGAAACAACTGGTTGAGGATTAGAGGTAACTTGTTGTGGTTGGGATGTAGGAGTTTTTATCCCAAGATATTTTGAAACACTACTGGTATTAATTAAAGACAATTGTTGTTGTGTACTATTTATTAGTGTATTTAAACCACTTTGACCTAGATTGGAAGACACATGTTATCCACCATGTTTGGCATATTGTTCATCATAGAAGAAATAAACACTTTATTAATATATGAGACATTGTACATGTCACCAACTATAGTGATTTTCACAAAATAGTAGATAACCTAAATTATCTTGACCTATTAACTCAATTAATACTCATATTGAAGGAGTTATCTCTATGAGTGGAGAATTTGACATAGTCATGACATTAAAATTATGTGCTAGATTTAAATAAGGTTGATGTGCTTGTTGTATTTGTATAAAATGGTCCTCCATGAGGCAATATTATTTGACAAGCATATTAGGGACTTGATACAACATTGGTACATGTTATTAAGGATGGATAATAGAGGCATAATCAATGGTTTGGGCATAAGGCATGTTTAGAGGTACTCTAACTAGACTAGGTAAATTTTCATGGGGGAAGTCTACTAGAAACTTTGCCCCTACCTCTGTAGATCTAACTAAAACCTCATCCTTATTTTTAATCAAGTGATGATCAACCAAATAAGGATCATATGTCGATGGTAGAATAACATAATAAGGTTATTATTGAGCTTATTCTCCAATCAATTGTATGCTACCAAGATATTGAATGGTTTACTCTTGGTCTTACTTCGAATAAGGAGTTGTTAACCAAATAAAAGGATAATTGATGTTGAATTTATTTTCCATATTGAGAAGTTTAAGGAGGATATGGATCTATCTTACAAACTACATCATCATCATAGTAGGGGTATTGAATAAAGTTATCATATGTGAAAAAGTTATCATAACCTAGATTGTGCATGACTGCACTAAGAGTCTAACGATACCTATCCAAATCAATGACTAACATTCTATGAAGATGGGCCTATATTTTTACAAACTCTTAAAAATAAGGTCTAAAAAGACAAATGGTTCAAACTTGGTCTAACTTGAACTAAGGACTAGTATAAGAATGGATTTTTTTCTCCAAAATAGTCTAATTTAAAATGTCAAATGTTAAATGTTCAAGTGGATAAGTAAAATTAGAATTCCAAACTTAGGGTAAAAGTGTTTCAAACAAATTCTACTCTAGGTTTAAAGACAAAAAAAGTTGCTAGGTCTTTGGAAATAAGGTAAAAAGCTAGGCTCAAAACAACTATGTATAAAATAAAATGGTAAGATGATAGGAATCTTGGAAACATGACATAATTGATATACTTTTAAATAAACTGGGTCTAAGAATAAATAGGAATTTTTCTAGGTCTTTTGGGAATAAGGCCAGAAAGCTAGACTTGGCACAAACTAAGTCTAAAAGGCAATATAATCAATCTAAATTTTTTGAAACACTTTGACTCAAATTAGGCATTCATATTTAAACATACACTTGAATTTTATAAAAATACATTGGATCTTAGGTGATGGAAGATATATCACTTCCTAAATCAAGGCACAAAAATAATCTTTAAATTGAACAAGGAATTAACCTATGTTACACAATTCAAAAGTGAAAAATCACTGTCTAGGCCAAAATTACATGAGGCATAGACATAAATCAATCAATATTTTAATATTAACTTATAAATATAATTTATATCTCAAATTATAAGGATAGGTTCTCCAAATAGACAACAAGATTGACAAGAATGAATGACATAATGGTATTAGTCATAGACCAAGAAGGCACATGTGGTTTTAAAAAGGAAATTTGACATAAGGTTAAAAGATTTTTGTAAAAAATGAGAAAAGTAAAAATATTTCTATGCTCTAAAGGTATAATAAATTGTTTCTTTTCAAATATTCTAAGGCACAAGACTTGTAATTAAATGGATAGTGTAATGACACCACTTTCAAACAAGTGACACACACAATTTTTTATTTTTTTGATAAATGACTAAGGAAAAGGTGTGATGTTAAATAGATGGAATAATGCCTATTTAAGAAATGGGTGATGTGAAAATATGACTCGTTTTGGTTTTGGTATGATAAACAAATAGTTTTAACTCAAGAATATGTAAGTTAAAAGGACACATACAAAAACACCTAAGTGTAACATCCTAAATCCTAAAAATGATAGGGTGGCATCATACTGGTAAATTTAATCTATATATTTTATCTTTAGATGGATTTAATTTATCAATCAAAAAAGTAAATTCATATGAAAATTAGGGTTTTTATGCCCCCTATTTTCTCAAGAGTTTGTATAGTGATATAGAACTTCAAGCTACATGCCCTACATTGATAGTATGTCTGTGACAAGTGGGATTGTCTAAATTATCAATTTTAATTAATTTATAAATGGTCCCATATGTGTGGTTATCACTAAGGTGTATCACATCATTTTAGATATGTACTAATTGGCTTGTTGTGAAAAGGTCTTAGCCTTTTCATAACCACTACATCCATCAATTGCTCATTATAGTGTGATGCTTTATTTAAACATATGTTTCAAGGCAGTATTTTACTAATGGAGTTTTCTTAACTACTCAAATAAGAATCCCAGTAACTTAACCTCAATTTTTATACCCCTACCATGGAGTGGAGTCGAATTGATGTTGGGAGATAAATTCTTGGGTCAACACATCCCTAGAGAACCATGGAGAGGTGATGAACTCCTACCCATAAGCTTACATTCATGAAATAAAGAAAGTGGAAGGACATTAGGTTCATTTTGAAATCACCAAAATATATCATATTTTGTGGAGGGCCTTATCAAATTTCCTTCCATGTTTTTGGACAAAAGCAACAAATTCAATAAGTGAACATTTTTGATCACCTAAAATCCCTAAAGGGGATGGGGTGAGAGTATACATACACCATTTGTCTTGTTAAAAAAACACTCAATCAACAAACATAAAAAAAAAAACTCTTATGAGTATTTAATTAAAGTGTGAGTTCATTTTTATAACACTAGACAAAATATGTCATGAATTTCATACCCTTGGCATTATGTTACAAAATAAATCAAAATGAAAATAACTCAAGTAAAAGATTTTTAAAACACCAAATTTAAATGTGAGTTTTGAAATATAGAGTGTTTAAAAATGTCTTTTATTGACCTTTAGGTCCTACAAATGATGTTAGGGTGTCCTTGTATTTAGAATCAAAATATAAGTTAGAAAATGACTGTTGAGTTTTAGGTCTAGGGTTTAATATTTTTTACATAGAGTGCAAAACTGTAGAAATATAGAGAAATATCACCACTTTACCTATAAAACCATAACTATTAACACAATATCACTATTTCTTGTGAAACATAGTGTTAAAATAAAATTTCCACTATTAAAATAATATCATAGAAGTTAAGATAATATTGCAACTCTCAATGCAATATCGTTACTCTCCTTGTAACCCAAAATAGTTAGTGAGAAAACCATGATGGTTAGGCAATATCACTACTTATCATGCAATATTGTGACTTTAAAGTTATGATATTGCAATATCATAATTTTTTCCTACAAAATAGACTACTAATAGAAAAATATGACAGTTAGGAAATATAATGATAGCTACAATAATATCATAAGAGTTAAGATGATATAGTGACTTTAAATTTGAGATATTGTTATAATATCATAATTATACAAAGCAAATCTATGCTTTCCTGTAGAACATCTATGAGCCTTCAATTCCCACTTTTTCAATCAATAAGTTTGTATTTTGACATGAAAACTGTTAGGAGGATGTCCTAAAATTCCTTTGGAAAAACTGTGGGGTACAAGTCCCACTAGGAATGCCATCATGTAAACAAGGAATATGTAGAAGGAAGGTTAGTATTGTGTTATTCCAATAAAACAAATTTAAATAACACAATAAATACTTAACATCTCTATCCTAGATACTAGGGAGAGCATAGGTAACATGCATGCAAATGAAAAAACAACTAGAACACAAAACAAATGATTCTTTTACCTTTGTTAGATTTTCAAATGGCTTGATGAAGTGGATTGCTCAGTTTGTGAATCAAGAAATCTTCATCAATGGAGATTCATTTGCTTCACCTTTCCTTGGAACCTTGGCTTGGATGATTAGCTTATGAATTTGGCATGGTAACATTTCACTAATGAAGCTTATGGGGGAAATCCTACATAATAACACTACACTATTAAAGCTTAGAGATCAATAGGTATGGCCTTTGTTTATAGCCTCCAAAAGTTAACTCTTACCCAAGGTGAGTTAATGTTGAGTTTAAATATGAAATGAGTTCAAATTAACCCTAGGTGAGTTGAGGTTAACTCCATTTGAGTTAAAATTTTTCATGTAAGTATGATTTTCAATTACTAGACATGGATCTCAAATCAGATATTTTTAGATATTTTGGAAGAGATTGACAACTCATAAAGTCAATGATGAAAAGGCTTGATATTTTAAATTTTAGAATTTCCATTTTTAGATAATCATTAATTGCAAATGGATAATTCAACTAAGCATTTAATCTTGTTTAATTACTTGATTCATTTTTATTATCATTTTACCTCTTTTAAGATTTGATCAAGTGTTCCACTTAATGGGTCCATAGGACAAATTGCCATTTATTAGGTTGCAAGGTGATTGGGAATGAATTCATGAGAGGTTATTATTGTGTATGGTATAATACCCCAAATAAGGATGCCTCAACATGATTATGAGCATTTATGAATGATGCATAGATAAAATTTAGATGTTTAATTATTTCTAAGATTAACTTATAATTTTTGGTAGAAATTAATTTGAAGTCTAGTTGAAACCCAGTTGTTTCTAGAATGGGGTGTCTACATGTTGTTCTTGCCATATTTAGTAAGCTTTAATGATAAATCAATTTGAAGCATTCTTATTCATATTTTTACTTTACTATATATATTATATTTTGAAGTAATTTAAAATAATTCTATCTAATTAGCATTAATTAATCACGTTAATCCCAATATAGGCAAAATTTATTGGTGAACCTAAATATTTTATTGAGCATTACCAAACCTTAGATTTCCCTTAGGTTTTCTTCCTCCATCATAGGGATTTACATTTTCATATATAAATATAAGTTTTAGTTTTGATCTCTAATTATAACTAATACACAAATTATACACATATATAATTATATATTTTTACTCTAATAGGTATGAAATCACTCAAAAATAATCTCATTTTTTTTTAATTCATACTATTGTGAAATTCACTCTGAGTTGCTTCTTGTAACCAATATATGCCAAAGGGCATTCATGACTCCTCATTTTCCTCCTCCCCTAGATTTAAAAATTGTATCATCTACCATCCTACCCCATTTTTCACCAATGGCTTATATTAGATTTAATGATTAATGATATCACTAATAGAAGAGGTAAAATTCCCCATCATGCATGATAAAATAGAGGTAGTCAACATGTTCCTCCTTAACCACATCCACCTCCCTTAAGACAAGTTAATAAAACTAAATGATATGAAATTATTGATCAACTAAATAATAAACATTATAATATTTATATATCTAAATTATTAAATCAATCACTTGTTTATAAGGACATATTATATGAGTCATTGTGTGAGACCACTATTCCTAGTAATGACAAATTGATATAATTTTATTATATCATGAATAAATTAATGGATACGTGTAAGGTTATTTAATTTTAAAAAGAGGACTTACCTCCATGACACATAATATAAAAATAATCCCATTATTTATTCAATTAGTTAATACTAAAGAAATCAAGTGTATGTTGATGGATAATGGTTCAAGAATGAATATTTAAAACATATATTTAGTAAAATAATTGGTTATCAATATGGATGTTATTCAAAAATTAGATCAAGGTATACAAGGATTTGATAGCATTCCACACTATGTTCTATTTTTCCCTAACACACACACCCCATTTTAAAATTCAAATAAGGACCCACTATTATTTAAATATATTTATTCAAGGTCATATAATCCTTAAAGACCCATGACATTTGTTTTAATATGAAAAAGGATAAAGTTGTATTCAATGTCTCAATTTACAGAAGTTTGAATTATTAAAATCAGGGCTTGAACATTGATTTTGGTTTATTTTTAACCTTCCATTTTCATAATTTTTCTCAAAAAATGACTTTATGATTTGTTTGTACTAATAGAAATAATGTGTATTATATTAGTTTATCTTTAATTTTAACATGGTTACATGAATTTTGATAAGGACTTATAAATTATTCACATTCAAGTCCAAATTTTATTATTCAAGATTGGGATAGGTAGAGGTATCACATTACTTAGAGTCCTTTAGAGAATATACAATAGCCTAATAATTTTTAAGTTTATGAGCTCTAATAAATTGACATATAACACTACTAAGATACTTGGAACCTAGCATAGTTAGGCCAAAGTCCCATACTTATTTGGTAGTTGTGTCATAATAGGACATCCACTTCAAATAGAATGTTAAGTCTTTAAAGTTTCCAAGTCATGAGAACATGCCACACGACATAACTTTGTGAACCTAGAACCACTTAAGTTCAGAGCAAAGCTAATAATCTAATGGTCCTAGGATCCATAGTTTTAAGAGATTGAAAAATGGCATAATTCCATTAACCTAGATCTTGGAAAGTTCAAACAAAGTCTAATGGCCTTGAGGCCCTACAGTCTAATGGTATCAAGGCTCTATAGTTCTAAGAGCTTGAAAAGTGGCATAATTCTATTAACCTAGAATCCAAAAGGCTAAAACAAAGTATAATGGCCCCAATGTCCCATAGTCTAATGGTCCCAAGGTTCTAAACTCTGAGAGTTTGATATTTGGCACAATTTTGCTAACTTAGAACTTTAAAGGAGAAATACCAAGTTAAAAGTTTAATGGTTTCAAGGTTCTAAGTCATTGAGGTCCCATAGTACTGTTATCATGCCGCAATGAAATATTAAGTTACCCAAATCCTTCCCAGTTATGGACATAAATCAAAGGTTTAAATAACCAAGACACCAATCCTCTTAGTTCATGTAGTCTTGAGACTACTCTATGTGACTTAATTTCAATAACGGATGGCCTCATAACATATAAATCAAGATTGAAAATATAAAGACATAGGTAAGCGATAAGAAGAAAATTGTCATGATCTAGAATATATATGCCAAAATTACAAATAAATAAATTTTACAATGAATTATAAAATAGTGAATGATAAATTGACACTTGTCTTGAAGAAGTGAATATAAATACAAAGTCAACAAAAAGTTTCCATATGGAAAACACAAACCTACCAAAAATGACTGACACATTTAAATTTAAAATAGGAAAAAAATAATTTTTCATTATTTTCATTGAATTGCATGAATTATAATTCAAGGTGAAAAATTTGGGTGATATATGTAAAATATAAGAAAAGGAATGTCATTTCACCATTAATCTATGAGTTAACATTGAAATTTCAAGCTCTCTAGCAACCAAATGACCTAGTTTTCCTAGTGAATTTATGAAGAGAGTTCATATAGTTTTACAAACGAATTACACATTTTATATCATTGAAATTTATTATCTAAAATCATCACATGTCTAAGATCCTTCTTTATACTCCATTTTTAGACACACTATGTATATTGACATTATATTCAATAAGAGTGACCTAAATTTTAAGTTCCCATACCATTTGGCCCTTTGGAATGTAGTGGAGTCTATAGCAACATAATATTCACAATATTTACTATCTAAAGCACATAAATATTATTTTTATGACCTAATTCCAATCAAGACCATGAGACTCCATCAAGTAGCAACAAAATTAGAGATAATTTTTTTTATCGATTTGAATCAAGATTTATTTTTCAATGGTAGTTGTTCTAGAGATTATTTTCACCTTAAAAAAGGAAAAAAAAATTCATATATTTATAAAATGACATTTGAGAGGTAAATTAGGCTCTTAGTGCCCGAGGTTACCTATAATCAAGTCTCAACCAATGTATGACTAAAGCACAATACTATAGATGACATATTAAAGTAGTAGCTAGTAAAATGCCAAAGACTAATCCCCAAGGGGCCTATTTATTCAAAAATCATCATCAAATTTAGGTGTATTATTAGAATGACCATGGAACTTATGAACATATCATATGGTTTTACTAGCATTATTATGTATAACTAGAATGGGTCCCATGGTTGCACATTATCTTGGCATTTAATAAAATTGTAGACTTAGGAGAAATAATCAGTGTTAGAATGAAGTCCAAAATTTATAAACATGAATAAATGCATGTTTATTTAAATTTTTATATAATATCATATCTATTAGATGTATTCCTTGGGAGAATTGATAGATCCCATGGTGAATTATGGTAACCATTAGTTGAGTATTTAGATAATAAAATTTGTGAAGATTATTCCTTTATGTTTGTCTATAGGTATAAGAATTATAATAAGAGGACCTATGAGGAAATATTATCTTAAGTTTACCAATCCATTCATGGTACTCAAATTCCTAGAATATCTAATAATTTGAGAAGCATAGGAAAAATGGGGGATTGCCGATACTATATAGATTGCACCATAATTTGAATTTTAGGAACAAGGGTACCCTCTCTATTTTTACCACACCACATTCTAGACAATATTTTAAGGAGGTGAGACACAAACTATAAAACAATAAAGATGAATAACTTGGCCTCAAACATCAGGCCTATTATTATAAAACCCCTCTAAGTATTGTGTAGTTCCAAATTGTGGTGAAGGCACACTTCAATCAAGCTAGGAAGATCAAATCATAAGTGGCCCAATTTATGGAATGGGACCCATAAGGAACATTAAATAATTATATCCATTCCCTCAAGGAGAAAAGGGGGTGACCATTACATATGGTCACTAAGAATATAAACATGATCCTATTTTTTTGAATGCATCAGATAATTCTGAGGTGTGGACCCATCTGAATGACAACCAAATGTCGATGATATTTTCTCAAGCCATTTATTATTACCTAAACATTAGTAAGGATAAATAAAATAGGATGACAAAGTAGGTATAACAAGCCTGTAGTCATCATTAGAACCCATTGCAATAACATGACCTAGCAAAACAAGAACAAACTCCTTATCTTATAGGAGAATAAATTAATATACAAGAGGGAAAGTAAAATAATAAAAGGGATGAAAACATAAAAATTAAAAAATAAATTCTTAGAGACCTCCCTAGTCCCCTCTATCCTCTACACATCTAACTTCTACCACCATTTTGGGTAAAGCCACTATAATGGAGAAGACTACACCTTCCCAAGGTAGGAAAAATGGCACATTCTTTCTGAGACCTCTCCCTCCATTTCTAACATATACATAGGTAAATATCCCAAAGTTTATAAAATATTCATTATCATCTCTCTCATCCACTCCTCTATCCCCTCAATCACCTTAACAAGGTCCATTTACATCCATTATTCCTTCCACCATACTTGTTCTAATTTCCATTCCTTCACCACCACATGTAATGGTAGTACATAATACTATGGTTTTTTTATTTGTTTCAACGTCCCCTTCACCTACCATTCCACCCATGGTAACCTAAAAAAGGAACTCTATAGTAATCCATGCTTCATTCAAATCCCAAAAATTGGAGGAAATATGATCACCAAGTCTTTCAACTCCTAGAGGGTCCATTGAAGAGTAATTAGAGGAAGAGGAACAAGTACATGTAATATCGTTAGTGGACTATCCTACTAATGAGGATGAAGGAAATTTATAAATAATTATGGGAACATAATCAAGGTCAAGTGAATAAGGATCCCTAGATGATCAAATGAGGAATCAAAATTAGAAAAGGCTAAATCAATTTGCCTAGGAAGTTTACAAGAAGAAGAAACTCCTGTTAGAACATTAGACCAAAAAATCCTCACTAAAGATTAAAGGAAAAAAATAAATAAGGTAGTTTATTCACTTAATTATTATGTTACTATTGTAGATAATTCAGCTATATATTTTCCCTTGGCCATTCTATGACCACTATCTTTTAGTTTAGGTGATTATTCTATTCTTTCAACAACCACATAAATAAAGGCTCCTATGAAAAGAGTTTATTGTGATAATTTAGATTCAATTTCCATTTCTGATCCTAAAGGGCCAATAGTCCCCACAACATATTTATATTAATTATATATACCCTTGCCATAGTATACACCAATATTCATCCATAATGATAATTAAAAAACTCTAGGCTTGACCATATATGTGGTTGAAGTCACCCCATAGAGGGAAGCTTCACCATGGTAGATAATTGTTTATCCACCCCTACAATCCCCATTTTAAATAATTGATTCATTATCACCTCCATTAATAAATCCCCCTCTAATGGTTACTCCACCATATACCTCTGAAGACCCAAGTAAACCATAAGAATAATGGGAACTTATTATTTCTCAATGGGTTAAAGCACTACAAGGCTGAAGAGATGAGAGACATAATTTGGTCACCAGTTTATTACCTAAAGTCTCCACTTATTTTGATAGGTAGAGTGGAAAAATATATATGGTGAATAAGAGGAAGGCATTGAATATAAATATAAGGAAGGAAATAAAATTTGAGCAAAGGGAAAACTTGTTTCCCTTGGCCAAAAAGGCAAAAATGAATCCAATTGACCCAACATAATATACAAAGGATTTATGTTATTTTATAGATTCATCTAGAGAAGTAATGAAAGACATGTATAATATTAAGGAGTAGGTGTAACATAATATAATATAGAGATAGATTATTCGTGCCCCTCAAAAAATTATAGATAGTCTACAGAGTGCAACCACTAGGCTGTATAAAATTTTGAATAATATTCGTGCCTCTACGGGAGAAAGTGAGTCTGAGTGGAAATATATGCTTAAAATTTGGAACCAATTAAGATAATTTTATAAAAGGATTACTCTTTTCATTCAACATGATAAAATTAGTGCATTCAATCATATGAACCTAACATCTAACCAATATGTTGCATGGACTTTTAGTTATGTAATTTCAAAAAGGGATGGTGCCCTTAATTGGAACACACAAATTAAGGATTTGATAGGAAATTTTACTAATGGAAAAACAAAGAGCTGATAAAAAATATTAATATATGTAGAGCTAAAAAGTACATATAAAGAAATATAAAAAACACAATAAAATATTATTCACACTCTTAAATTTATTTGAATACTCTTACAAATATATATGACTTATGATTCCTATAATAAGGGATTCTAGATACCTAAAAATTATCAACTATTAACCTCCAATCTCCTAAAAATAATCTCAAACATATATATGATAATATAATATATTATCTTATTATCCATACTATTACACACTAACCTATAAATAATATTTACCTCTCGATAAATATACAAATGTGAAGGCTAAATTTCCAACATTACCCCTTAGTCTTTACATGGGGAGAAATTACATCTCAAGAATTGGAAATAGAATCATATGCCAAAGCATAATTTTAGGTATGAATACTAATGTCTGCACATGATCACCTACATATGAGATCTCATCTCTCTTTCACTTCTAATGAACTTATCACTGATCAACCATCTTCCAATGAAGAATGGCAATCAACTGCCCTCCTATACAACTATTCCACATGTTCAATTATATGTACATTCTCCTCTTTTCCAAAATTACATAGAAATGATTACAATTTTTTATTTTTTCACACAACAATAAGATCCACATAACAAAAAAATTAAAATGTGCCACTATAGCATAAGTTCCCCTTCATTAGTGGCTAATGAGAAGCATAAGAAGCGTCTAACCTCTTGTACCTCCGACATCCAACATTTGACTATTTAAAACATAACATCTTCATCACTAGAGTAAGATATTTCTTTATCATTTAAATATTCTTCAAAATTTTATTCTTCAACTAAGTAAGACTTTTCATCTAGTTTATCATCTAGAAGATCTTGTGCCCTCTTTTTATAATTTAGAATTACATTCCCTTCTTTTTTACAATAGTAACATTTGATTTTTAATTTTGGAGGAACATGTTTTGATTTGCCTTTTTTGAAGATGCACTTTCTTTGTTTTTTGTATATAATAATTCTTGTGAATCTAAATAATCATGATCAAGTAGAGTAGAGATTGCTCCTTCAAGACTCATTGCTACCTTACTTAATGTAAACACTACAATGGACATATTATTAGGCATACTATTCAAAAGTATTGATTTTTCATCATCATCCTTTACCTTCTCATTAATTCTAGACAACTGATTTAATAGGGAGTGAAACTTTATTTTATGATTTGCCATTTTCATTCTTTCTTCCATCTTTAATTCATACAATTTCTACTTCAATAATGTCTTTGAATTTTTCGCTTCAGATCTCAAGAGATAGTTTAATTTCTCCTAAATCTCTCTTATAAACTACATAAAGTCCACATGATGTAGGTATGCTTTTGACAAGCCAAGACCTATAGTTCCAAATGCTTTTTGATTTTTGATGTTCCACTTGACAAGTTAATTATCATCTATTGGTGTCACTGATTTTGGCTTGACAACATCCCAAAGATATTTTTCTATTAGATGTAGCTACATTTATATTTTCCTTGTATGAAAATATTTTCCTTAACATTTCTCAATTAAATGTGTAGTTTATCTATGACTAGTCTTTATAAAAAAGACAAGAAAATGGGTGTCAGTTCAATCGATAATGTACCCCTTACAAAATAATTTTTTTGACAAAGACCCTATTATAACAACTAATTTAAATGATAGTTATAAGGATCTTCAAAATCAATTATTAAAAAACATTTTTAACATATAAAACTCAATATATATTAAATTGAGGACTTATATATATGAATAAGATTGCATTATTTAAAAACATGACTCCACTTAACACAACTCACAACTCATCCCCACTCAATAATGTCATAATTACTTGTGTTGATAATGAAATTTTAGTTTTGGTATGATACAAATAGAAAACATAAACCATTGACTTTGTATTTAATGTAAAAACATATTTTATTGCTTATAAAATATACAAAACTAATGAACAATGCTTGATAACAAATACATGATTGAAAAGCCATGGCTAGAAAGAGAAATGCCATAGAGAGATACAACTATAGATATCCATGTGATATGTTAAGACATCAAGTCAATCCTTCAGATGTGAATGAAATGTGGACATAAAATTTTGATAGTATCACCTATGTAAAAGAAGACAAACTAGGATGTAGTTGTATAAAAGACATCTTTCACATAGGCAACCAAAGGGTTGGTAGATCACTCTGATACCAATAATGGAAAAATAAATAGCTGATAAAAATATTAATATATGCAGAGCTGAATAATACATATAAATAAATATAGAAAACACACTAAAATATTATTCACACTCTTAAATTTATTCGAGCACTGCTATAAATATATAGAGTTTTTGATTCCTATAATAAAGGATGATATATCCCTACAAACTCTCAACTATTAACCTCCAATCTCCTAAAAATAATCTCAAACATATATGCGATAATATAATATCTTACCATATTATCCATATGGTTACACACTAACTTGTAAATAATATTAACCTCTTGGTAAATATAAAAATGTAAAGGCTAAATTTCCAAGATTTACAAACCATGAGAATAAAGCGTTATAAGTTTTGAAGGATAGGAGGGTCACTAATGTGATTACCTCTAATAGAGAATTAGTTAACATGACAAATCTTGATACACTCCTTAAATTAGTTGTAGATAGCTTTAAGGAGGAAGTTGAGGGAGCCATATATAATAATAATGATGAGATCCTATAAATTTTCAAATTTTATAAAGATAGAGTGATGAAGGCTAAAGCCCTTGGAGGAGAATTCAAGATCTTGGAGGTAGAACACACAATATTGATCGATTAAGCCATCAAAATATTTAAGCCTGACCTACTCAATTTTGATATTATTAATAAGGATTTTTAGACAACACACATAATATTTGAAAAACTCAGAGCCATAGAGTAAACATCTAGGTCAATACCAAACATGTAGTCAAATTCAAGTGCTACCACATCGACTTAGGGTCACTGATTTTCTAGATATATATTTATGCATACTATAATGGGGCCAATTTTTATTTTCCAATTAGTTAAAACAACTATTTCTATTTCTCTAGCTATCACTCTACCATTTTTCATATTTTAGAAGTGACAAATCAACAACACTAAATATAAATATGTATTTTCATGTTTTATTTAAGTCATAACTAATGGTTCCTAATTTTTTTGGTAAATATATATTATATTTTAGTTTAATAATTATATTCTAGATAGACACTTTTGTACATGCATGCTCTACATGATTTTAGACACAAAGTATTATTATTGGATATACAAATGTAAAATTCACTTGGAGGATGAGGCATACTCTTCATAAGCCTATATATTTGTATCCTCCTTATCCCAAAGGGAGGATAGTTTTGGCTATTAAGATTAACATGAAATTATTTGGATTGTTCTGTAGTTAGTCTTACTGTGTAAATAGGGTTCTTCTCCAAACTTGTGATTCTCATAAGAAATTTCATTTTTATATCTTAGTATCTTGGTTATGAATAAGTATTATTTTAATAATATAGTTATTCATATTGTTAATTTGAATTCTTTTTATGTAATAATGATAATATCCCTTTGTAGATTTGAAATTACAATCTCACATTGATAATAGCCTTTGATAATATATGCTAAAGTTTACTGAATGCCTATTTCCTTGGAATCTTAATTATGTTTTATTCTTGGTATGCTTATAGTAGCTTATAATAGACATTGGTTCCTAATTTCTTGTCTAACCCCTAATACAAAAGATGGTTTAGAAAAGTTTTGTTTGGTCCATAAAATTTATTTTCTACCTAACCTTTACTTATTTTTTGAGTTTATTTTTGTCAAGCTCTAATCAGGTCAAATAAATAATCTATCCACCCATCTCAAGTAGAACTAGATTCACCTATATCTGAATTATCAATGGTAAAGAGTTGCTCCATTCACTGCTACTCCACCAACAAGTTGTTTATAAAACCTAGTACTCCATAACTCATGCCCTAGAGTGAATCTTATTTCACTTATCCTAAAATGTTAGAAGCTACATCTTAAGGTTCCATGGCATGCATAAAACCCACATAAATAAGAATTTATTTTTGCTAGAAGGATGGATTGAACCTCTGACATTCTGATTTATTGAACCTCTAACATTATGTTTTATTGAACCTATGTTGAACCTCATTTTATTTTTTGGACATTGAATTGATGCCCTCTCCTTCCAATTGTCCCAATTTATATTGTTTACTTGACACAATCAACAATAATTTAAGTGGTGCTAGATGGAGGAGACTTTTTTTCTTGAAAGAGATCACTTGATTTGCACTAGATATACTAATAAGGTTAAAAATGTACACCTTAGACACTAACTTTCTATACCTTCCTTTACAAAGACATTAAAAAATTAGGTTAGATAAAGTTGTCTTCAAAAGGCCCTAAATTCAATCATACTCTCTAAATAAGTGACCATTGTAGACATCCAATTCCTAACACCATTTGTGTTGAAATTGTCAATCTTACTTGAATTACACTCAAATGCCCAATTTAGGTAAAAATCACTAAAAATGTGCTAAATAGTTTGAGTTTGTCATAAACAAGTGTCGATTTAGGCCAATGTATCCCTAAATGGGAAAATGCATTTTATGTGATTCCTAACTTTGATCAATTCATTTTGAGTCAAAATGATTATTTCATCTTTTTATGCCATGGATCACTCTTTTCTTCTAATTTGTTAGTACATGTCATATACCTTTGTTATTTTATGTTGGAAACATCCTGAATGGGAATATGGTTACAACACATCTAACATCACCTTCTAATTCTTATCAATTCAAATCACAACCTAGTAATATGAATTTTTGACCATTTTGATTGAGGGCCAATTTCCAAATAATTGCACAAATATTGATTAAACTTGTTTAAGGCTAATTAATTCAAATCAAGAGCTTAAGTAGATTTTCCATAGATATCATTGAATATTTATTTTTGGAAATTGATTCCTATTAACTACATCATCATAATGACATGATCTAAGGGTGGCATCCACAAGTCATAAATGCATAATGGGCACCCATGCCTAATTAATGCTCCTTTTCCATAAATCATTATGAGAGTATTTATGATTTGAGTCTCCAAAATTGAATGGATTATTGGCCACACATCTTGATCTCAAGATGGACAGTCATAGTTCATTCTGATCAATTGCAAAAATCTATAAATAGAAGGCCTCTCACACATTTTTAAAGATTAAATTGTGTAAACTTATAATGCTAAAATCCCTTCACAATTTTTTTATGTTTTTATTATTATGTTATTTGCATTTGGGTAAGATTTATTGATAGGCATATTGGGTAGTTTATATCATGATCCTAGGTCATGTATAGAGTTCTTGAGGAAATGGAGGAGAAAATAAGCCATTGTTGACAAAGACTAGAGATCTATATCAAGGGGAGAATACACTTGGATCCAATTTTTAGTAATGGAGTCATTTGGAAAGGTGATGGTTGACTTCTTTCTTTCATTTATATGGTGTTATCATTAACAACCCCTGCATGAATAAATTATATTGATTTGTTTAGTTTTTTATGCATTTATCTTTGATTTATTGATGAATGCTTGACTAATCAAAATTTTTAATCCACTCTACAAACCCATATTACTCTATGCCCAATTTACCAAACATGGCTAACCAATTTATTTATCAACATCACTATAGGCATGCATGATTTACCCAAAATCCCTAAAAAGTATCTTCCTTCATTTTCTCCCTTGGGAGGTAAGGCTACTAAAGAACACATAAAGCATTTTAAAACTAATTTTGAAATATTGAATTTAGTACATAAGGACGTAGCATGCAAAATATTTCCCTTTACATTATAAGGTGTTTTTGATAATTTAATGAGATGATGTAAAAAATTAAAACATGAGAAGCTAAATACATAGAGAGAATTTTAATTGCACAAATAATAATATTATGCTCTATTCTCATTAATTAATCATTTGAGAATATTAAATATTTATATGAATGTGATTCCAATAATTTTTCCATTATTTTGTAACTCAAAATGTCTCAAATTAAGCACACTCCTATATAGATATATTGTTATAACTTATTAACAATATATCTCAACAACTATAATATTTTGACTAATAGCATAATATAATTTATATAACAATATTATGATTAACCAATTACTAATTAAATAACCTATTACCATTTACCTATCAGTAAATACTCAAATTTACACAAATGTAAAATCTAATCACTAACATTCCCCCCATAGTTTTTACATGGTGAAAAACATTCACACTCTTATCTGTAGTATGCTCACCCATTTTAGCATGCCTTATTTGGCTCATGACCTTGATATAAAGAGAGCCTCACTCCTCTCATGGTTTTACAGGTTTACCAAAAACCTTGACATGAACATGACACATCAATTGTTCACCTCCTGGTGGTTTTTGGATCTCTACCACAAAACCTTTCAAGATCTATGAACTTACTTACATTGATGCTTTCTATCCTTTTACAATTTTTTTTATCTCAGGGAATTATGTTTAGAATTTCTACATAGATTACATTACATGAATAGGCATTATTCTTCTGTTCTTATTTTGAAAACACATAGTAGAAATTAAAAACACACCACATAAAATATCACCACATCATTGGTGTGGCCTCGTCATTGGTGACTGATGAGAGGTTATTGAAATACCTCCTTCCTCCATATATTCTCTAGCCTCCAGTGGATAAAGTTGATTCACTCAGCTAGAATGTTGATGAATCTCAAATTCATGAATTTATTGAGGTGAAATCCCCCCTCAATTTGAAACAATACATTTTCATAGGACATCAAGGTTGCCCAAAAATGCATCCTTTTATTTGACTCTTTAAAAAATAAAATATAATTAAAAAAATGAGTCTTGTGACATAAGACTGAAACTTCAACTCATTTTGAAAAATTATATTGACTCTCTTGACATTTTAATTTTTTTTTATGATTTTAAAATAAAATGACCATATAAATGACTCAACTTGACTCATATATTAATTTGACATTATAGATAATGAACAAAACTAATATTAATAACTAAATGTCATAATGGACTTAAAACAAGACAAAGACATAAATTAGAATGACAATTTACTTTTAACATATAATTACGAAAAAAATTCTATGACAAATGATATTGACCATAACCTAAAAATAAATAGATGAAAAATTATAACTTAAGTGATTCTAACATGTAACAATATAGAAACTTGATGCTAACTAATGACACCAATAAAAACCTTTTATATGACTCACTTAATCCTAATACCATGAAACTAAAACTTATAAAAAATACTATTTCTAATCCAGGTATGACTAACAAATTGACTTATATAAAATAAAATTATCGTACGATGCATAGAGAGATCCACAGACTGAGTGAAAATACAAAATTTGTCATAAATGCCACCTCATGTTTTCTTTAATAGAAAATCCAAAAGGATGCTGAAGTTGATTCAATACACCAAGATACATATGCATATAAATGGAAATGACAAATCTGATCAACACATATGGCATTTGGAACCATTTAAAATAATGAATTGTGTGTATGTGCAAATGTGAGATATTGTTCAAGCTTGTAACCAGGTATACAACAAGAGTAACATCATACCAGTACATAGGATGTAATGTAAACTTTTTTTGTCAACTGTGTATTAGATCTTGATAGAAATGCATTCTAAACTTCATTTTGGATAGAATTCAACCATACATTATAAATTATTTCTAACACACTTCTGAGGATTTCACTGAGTTTACCAAAGAAGAAATTAAATATGAGCCTAAAATTTGCACATGGATGCAAATTATAGATGTTATCCAAGAAAGCTCAATTTGAATCTATAATTTACATAAATGCTTTCATCAACAAAATTTATCATGAGCTCAACCAATGAAGAACTATTAATGACTTTGCCCCATATATTGTCTCAATATTTCATAGCAACTCTGATACCACTATTGTGAATTCAAAGAACTGATATAAAAAATTAAAACATGAGAAACCAAATATAAAGAGAGAATTTTAATTACACAAATAGTAATATTATGCTCTATCCTGATTAATTAATCATTTGAGAATATTACATATTTATAGGAATATGATTCTTATAATTTCTTCATTATTTTATCACCCAAAATATCTAAAATTAATCACACTCCTATATATATATATATATATATATATATATATATATATATATATATATATATATAACTATAAAACTTATTAACAATGTATCTCAACAACTATAATATTTTAACTAATATTGTAATATTGTTTATATAATAATATTCCAATTAACTAATTACTAATTAACTAACCTATTACTATTTACCTCTTGGTAAATACCCAAATTTACATAAATGTAAAAGCTAATTCCTAACATATGCTACATATGACTAATTTCTTAATATCCCAACAGATTCAATTACATCTTGGAATTAATGTCAAAACATATTTTTATCATAGTTTGTTCAAGTCACCAGCACAAATGTTGTATACCAACACTTTGTAAGCATGAGGATAGAACCAAATGAACCAATATGAGCCTTCAATGTTAGATTAAAAATGTTCACAATAAACTTGAATATGCTTATCAACCTATTGAGATGTTGTCCCTCAAAATGTACAAGAATGTCTTAGACCTTATGACTATTGTATTTATCTATAAAGATGCCAATGTTGATACATTTCCTTTGTATTTCATTAAAGTTATTAATGCTAATAAATAATTTAACCCTTAGTCACAAGCCTTGAGCCTAGTTAATCTTGGTCTTATTTTTTTAGCCTTTAACTTAATTCCAAATGTAAATCATAATAATGTGGCCTAACACCAAAATTAGGTGTATACCCATTTGCATTTAGCTCATGATCTAACTAACCAACACCTTAGCTTCCATAAAAATTCAATGTCTACATCTAACCAACAAATCTAGTGTCAGTCTTTGATACCAATTAATGCTTCTACTACACATGGTACTACTTATGATTCCATGAAAATATAATTGGAATTTATTCAAAAAATGGTGCATAAATTAAGCAAAGAGTTTATGAACATGTAAAAGTGCATGGGAAATATTGGTGGATCTAATACCATCCAAATCTTTGGATTCCAAAGGTGAAATATGTAGTCACTCTTTTTTGGCCATATTAATGTCTAAAATGGATTTCAGACTAATTTTTACCAAAATATGCAAATCAAGCCTAAGATTCATTAAACTTACCTATTTTGTCTATACATTGGACTTAAGTACCCAAAATTATTTCAAACCATCTCTATTTAGGGTATAACCCTATGCACAATGACAACCTCTCGTGGATTCATCCCCAGTTAGGTTGCACACTAGAAAACTGACAATTTAGGACAATTAAGTCAGGTACTTGATCAAATTCATGAAATGATAAAAAAACTTAAGCATAATTAATTAAATAATAAAATCAAATTAAATTTTTAGTTAAATAATAAATGTTTAATTATTTAAAATATAATTTCCAAAAATCAAAATTTAATAAATATCAAAGGGAAATGAGGTCATGATGACATCATCAACTTCAAAATCAAGATTTTAAAAATGCCAACATAAATGCCTTACAAAGGAGAAATATTGAGCCATGCTTCCATAAATTTATAATCAAGTGTTAGAGGTGTAATCACTATGGGGGTGAAATAGTGATCCCAGATATTTAAATTTTCAATTGCATCCCTTTCAAACTATTAAACAATCAACATATATCAACTTAATCAAGCAACATTAATAGGAGAGCTCATTCATATATCCTTGTTGGCCATAGAACATGCCTTCACCCTTAAGGCATCTCACATGGGCTCACACTTAAGCACAGTCCACTTTCAAATAGGCCTAAGCCACTTTTAGGTCCTATAGAGAGCCATTCAGATCTTTGACACTTCTCCAAGCAAACTAAAACATAATAAAACTTCCCAAATACATGAAACCATTCTATATGATCTACATGTCCTTTTTAAATTCCAACATCCATCATAATACCCTTATGCTTAAGAAAAAATCCCTCAAACAACATTCTATGCATACAGTCACCATGCATGAATATACAATCAGCTTCTAAACTTTTATTTATACTGCATATGATTATTGAAACCTTAAAAATTCACAAAAATCATCCTCTTAAATTCTAAAACATGATACAATAGCTAATTCATCAAGATATACATTAAAAACATCAAAATGAGTTCAAATACCCTTCTCAAGTTACTTGCTGAACATGAATGAACACATAGTCAAATTTGGATCTCAATATATTTATCTGTACACACTTCTATATATTCAAATCCATATTTATAGATGTGCCTTGGAGTATTATATAAATTTTATTTTTACACCATGAGTAAATTCATCTTGGATCAAAAGATATAGCCAAAATATAGAACATTGATTTTTTGCTTTATAAATTCAAATCCAAACAATAACAATTAAACTTTGAACACTAAGCTCACATCTCATGTCCTCTCAGCTTTAGATAAATCTTTCACCGTTGATATTGTCCAAAATTTAACCCATAGGCACCAATTCTCAAAAATTAAACCTTGAACATGTTGACCTCATCTCATGCAATCTAGAAACATTGACTCAATATGATCCATCAATCTCCTATATGTAGCTTAGTCTTTTAACAATGCTAAACAAATATCACATTGACATCTTACATTTAATATGCACCATTGATATGTCTCTTTATAATCACCTACTAATCATTGATCCTTGGAATAAGCTTGATCTTTATCTCTGCTTAGTGTTAAACATCATGCACCTATCCTCATCTCACAACTTCATGACTTCTCAAAGCAATGTGCTCCATCGATGCTGCCTGAAATTTAACTTGTGCATAAATGACTAAGTATGGGAAGATTTCTTATCTACCTCAAAGGCCAACTTTTTATAATCATATATTTTACCTCACTCACATGTTTTTAAATTTGGACCATATGATCTCCTTACATAGGATAATCCAACCATGTGTCAAAATTCTCTTGAAACCTTTGTATGTGTGAGATATAATGGCATTAAAATTCTCACTCATATTTTTCTACCACAAAGCCAACAATGTCAAAAACTTGTTCAGGAGGCTAATTTTGAACATGTATGTCTTTTGATGTGCTTTGGTGCTTGACTTGAAAGTTAGTGAAAATCAACAAGGTACAAAACTAAACAAACCCATATGATCAACTTCTCCTGAAACATCCACATGTGAAAGATATGCTACCATCAAAATGCTTACTTAGCTCTTCTTTGCCTTATGCTAATTTGGTTATGTAAAAACAATATCAAATTTCCTAGGAGCCTAACTTTGCACTTACATATCTTTTGTCCTTCTTAAATGCATGACCTAAGATTTAACACATAAGAACTAGGTAAAATATTGAATAAAACCATGTGACCATTTCCTCATAAAGCCTTCATGCATGTGAATTTTGACATCATCAACATGCTTACTCTACTCTATTCAAACATAGAAAATACTATCAAAATGCCTGAGAGTCCAACTTTGCACCTACATATCTTTGATTGTGCTTAGGTGTATGAACTGAGACTTAGTGCATAGTAACTAGGGACTAATTTGATCATAACCATATGACCAACTCCCCCTGACTCATCCACACATGGTAATGGTGATGTCATTAATTTACCTACTCAAATTTTCTACCATTGGATTGAAAATGTCTAGATGAGAATAATGATGATCTGAGTGAATTCCACTTATGCACACAAGTTATCCAAAGCATACAAAACCTCTTATAAGACCCATTTCATATGATCAATACTTCATACCCATCCCTAAGCATCTTAACCATACCAAAACTGAAGATCAACCAAGCCAACTTAAAGCACACTAGGACAAACACATTGCAGACTTTGTCATTATCACTTAGGATATCAAAGCACTTCATCCACTTACCAGGACACTTTCATGACATCACCATGACATCATTGAAAACTCTCCAATAATCTTCCCCTTTCTCATTGATGTCAACAAACATCATTCAACTCACCTTCTCTCTCTTCAAGCACTCTCACACTAGGAACTTTCTCTCCCTTTGACACAATGGAAAAGTGGGTACCAGTTGATATTGAGGACCTAATAATACCACAAAAATGAGAGGACCACCTTACCTTGAGACTACTTCTTTTTGCCTTGACAACATCCTTCTTACTCCATGCCAATACTTCAACCAAACACTACAACCAATGAATATACATCACACAAAACAATGACATTTGATGAAACTTAGAAAAAAAAAATCTAAGAGGGACTCCCTCTAAAATTTATGAGTCATTTCACCATTTGAGCATCTTTAGATCTTCATACACCATGAAGAACCATTATGCAGGCTTACTAGCCTTCTCTCTCAAGCTACCTCAATAAAAACCAACAAAAATTCATGCCACATACCAAAAAAAAAATCCTCTAAAAAAACTTTAGAAATCACCTTGAAATAATCATGCTTTGCTCTTATGGAGAAACTGAGCAAAAAAACACTCTTCTTCACACTAGGCCTATGTAGTCTCCTTGTATCCCTATCTAGAATTTGTATAGCCCATAAATTTTAGTAAACACACATTCAAGATCTGAAACTTCATATCTAGAGCAATACAAAATTCTCCCTTAGGCACACTAATTTTCAACACCTATCTCATCCTATGAAACATACTTCTTTCATAAACCTACTGCTTAATTAGGCCTCCAATTTGACAAAAACTTGAATAACTTAATAAAAAAAACCTTCAAATATTTTTTAATATTTATTTTATAAACCATTTGTCCCATTCAACATATTAATAATATTTATACCACAATTGACATGGCAAACCACTTTTCTAGCAGAGTCCAAAACCCTAGTATCTCAAAAACAAACTAGGTCAACAAACCTCCTTCTGGTCAACATCCACATCTAAAACTTCTTTCACACCTAGAGACACCCATAAAATAATTTTTGACCAAAATTTGAGCCTCCATACGTTTGGAAACATAGGCTTCCTATAACCCATTTTAGGATCTGCATACTCTTAAGCATAAACTAGGAAACCCGAGAGCAAACAAAAATATCCAATTTCACACAAAAGATCTTCAAAGATTAAAATATATTAGAACACATAAAAAATAAGTGTACATAGCTTTTTGAGCATCAAAATTTTCTTGTTATTTCATAAATCTCATTAAGCCACTTGGAACCACCCATTCTGACTTTGTACTATAGCTCCTTCACAAACCAATGAAGCAAACTCATGAATTTGTTACTCCTTAACCAATGACCTTATAAGATCAAAATAAGTTTTTAGTAAATATTGGAAATAATATCTTGATCACACAAACTTTCTTCTCCATAATAAATATGTATCCTAAGAAGCATAGGCAGAGATATCCTATTTCATAATGTTCGAGAACAATGTGAAACTAGTAGTTTCGCACAAATCCTCATATTACTTGTCCTCCTTGGTCATCTGATGATTATAGTTCTTCTTATTCTTATTATTAATATAATTAACATGTTTATCCACTATAACATTCTCCTTCTTTTCTATGATTGAATTGACAATACATGGAGACAACACAGATTCATGACATACCTTTTCATCTATAAAATCTTCCTTGTAGCTTGGAACCTCATCACTAGGTACTAAAAAATTAAGTTCCCTATATGAATCTTGATCAACAACTATATTATTTTCAATTGGATCCATACTCACTTCAATACTAGCCTTAATGAGTACCTTGGTCTTCTCCTTAAGCTTGGTCTCTTTATTCTCAACTTGAGTAGACAATATGAGCCTTTGACACTCTTAAACATTTGTAGCATTTTACACCATAGAAAATAGATTACTTGGACCTAAAAACTCATCATGACTCACCTTTGGTTTCCATGAGCTAACTTACATTTTTTCTTACACTCTTGGATCTTGATTGAACATATTCTGAATTGTAGGCCTCTGCTTAAAGAATATATTAATGTGTCCTCTCTTTTGATAGTTGAAGCACATCATACCTTTTTCCACAAGTTAATTATATCTTACCAAATTTGGATAAATTATTACAATGTGTCCTAGTTCATAACAACTATAGCACTCAATATTTATTGAAGAAAACTCAACTTTCCTTACCTTAAATGGACAATGTTTTACAAAGTGTTTCACATCATGATAGTTGAAGCACGTAACCTTGGTCACACCTTTTGATTGATTATCCCCATAATAGTTCTAAGAAAATTCATTTATAATAGGTCTTATACATTCTCTAGCTTTGTACCCAAACTAATTACAAGTATAATAGTAACCATTAAAATTTGCATACCTAATAGCACTTGGTTGTTTGAATTGATTTGTCTTCATTCTACTAGAACCTTCATTACTTGTCTAATGATTTGTATTCAAAGACTGATCCAACTTTCTCTTATTGACATTCATGTCAACTTAAGAAGTAACTTTGGGCTCTTAATTACAACCCAATCTAGATCTATCACTAGATGACTTTTGACTCTTTAGGAGATCATCAAAATCATTAGAAATTTTATCAAACTTGACAAAAAATTTCACTTTTCTTGTAGACTTGTCTAACTAATCTTTCAAAGACATAATATCAGGAGCATACCTTGAACATTCATCTTCTTTATCTTTGAGGATTGTAGATAGGATTTCTAATTGATAACTGAGATACTTAACTATATCGTCATGCTCCTTGGCATATTCATTCATTCTTGCCTCAAATATTTTGAATTTATCCTCATAGTCTTTGAGTTGAGACTTCATCTTCTTGTTAATCTTCTTATCAATATTCAATTTTTTAAGAGCATTTATCAAATCAGTCTCATAGTCCATCTCATTTTCATCATCATCTGAATCACTACAAGTAGACTCCTTTTAATGTGATAAAATCCATTCCTCATCCATGAACAAGGCTTCATCTTTAGTAGGACCATCATTTTCATGATCATACTCTGAGTCACTAACTTTACTCTCATATGATGAGATGCAATCTTCTATGGTGTAGAGACTCTTCTTGTCTTTAAATTACATTTTCTTGTTGTAAAACCTTATGAATACCTTTTTGCTTTTATCAGACCTAAACAATCTCTTTCCATCATCATGACCTTGATCATGTTCTTCATCATCATCATTATTATAATTATGAGGGCACTTATTTGGATAATATCCTATCTCACCATAATAGAAGCATTTGAGGGGTAGTTTACCTTTATACTTGCCTGAATCTGTTCTCAATTTTCTTGAAGTCAAAGAAAATAGTTCATCCTCATCTATATCAAAAATTCCATCTTCCTTGAGTTTCTTACCTTGAAACTTCTTCTTTGGATTCAAATATATCTTGAATGTTGCTTCCTTCTTTGGTGGTATATCATCATTCTTCCTCATCTCATAGGTAGTAAAGGTGCCATGCAATTGATCCATCTTCAACTGAGTAAGGTCATGAATTTATTATATAAAAGATACTTTTGAATCAAACTTAGGGGATAGAGACCTTAAAACATTTTGAACAATAGTAGCCTCTTCAATATTCTCTCCAAGAGCTTTGATGATGTTCACAAACTCATCAACTCTCTGTAGAAAGTATGCCATAGAATATTCTTCCTTCATCTTGAGACTTTCAAATTACCTTCTATGACTGTACAACTTAGCAAGCTTGACCTTTGAATATCTTTCATAAATGATCTAAATTTTTTCCCATATCTATTTAATATATTTACAATGGATTACATTTGTATATTTATTCCCTAAAAGACCACAAGTGATAGCATTCATTGCCTTGGAATTGTTCTCAAATAACTTCTTATCTGCAAAACTAGATGAAAGAGTAGTAGGAACAACATAAACATAACTATCCATAATATATTTCCATACATCAAACCTTAGATACATAATGCATGTCCTCATCCCCACACTCCAAAAAGCATAATTAGATCCATTAAACATCGTTGCTTGCTTAGAAGAGAAACCTCCTTGATGGCTATGCATATTGTACCTTGGATCACCTTCAAGATGTTAAGAATCTACCAAAAGACCTACTTTGATACCAATTATTGGAGGTACAATCACTAAGAAGGTGGGGTGAATCAGTGAACCTAGATATTTCAATTTTAAATTATATCCCTTTAAAACTATTAAAAAAGTAACATATATCAACTTGATCAAGCAACATTACAAGAGGGATCATTCATTCAATGCATACACAAGATAAAAAATATAATACATAGTTCCTATGGGAAACCCTCATGGGGAGTAAAACCCACTTTAAGCTTGAAATATGAATGGAATAAATTATAAACAAGAGACTAATCAACTCCTTTAGATCATCAAACCTTGATCATATCCTCCTAACCAAAGGTAATTAGTGAAATACCTATTTCACAAGGAGCAATTGTCCCTAAGGAAGACCAAGTCCTTTAAACCTTAATTTGAACACCTCCACCTTAGAAATGATGTCTTCAACACCTGATGATGGATATTTATTTATCTAACCCCTGCACAAACTTCCTTTTTATCTCAAATAGGTCTCATATGCACATTCAGACCTCTTCACATAACCTCAATCTATAAGATCACTTTTATAACATTATAAATATGAATTATAGGTCATACACACAGTCATAGATTTTATCTACCCATCAATTCATCAATTAGACACTCTACCTCTCCTTCACTCCACAACTCTCACATCTACCTTACACAAGTCTCTCTCATAAGTCTTCCACACACCTAGAAACCATATCATTTAGTTCCAAAATTTATAGATAAATCATGAATTAAAAAGATCATAATCTTTCATTATGAGCCACAAAACATGCCTTGACCATTAAGGCATCTCACATGGGTCACACTTAAGCATAATCCACTTTCAAATTGCCCTAAGTCACTTTAAGGTCTTATGGAGACCCATTCAGCTCTTTGACACTTCTCCAACCACACTAAAACATAGGAAGACTTTCAAAATACATGAAACCATTTTATATGATCTATATGTCTTACTTAATTTCTAACATCCATCATAATACCCTTCTACTTAAGCACACATCACTCAAATAACATGCTATGCATACAATCACCTTGAATGAATATAAATTCACCTTATAAATCTTTATTTATACTAAATATGATTATTAAAACATTTAAAATGCATAAAAATCATCCTCATGGAGTCTAAAAAATAATCCAATATCTAATTCATCAAGAGATATCTAAACAACATCAAAACGAACTTGAATACCCTTCTCAGGTTATTTCTAGAACATGCACGAACACACAGTCAACATTGGAGCTCAATATATTTATATATACACACTTATACATATTCAAATGCATATTTATATATGTGCCTTAGATTCATCTATAACTTCACTTTTTATACCATGAGCAAATTCATCCAAGATCAAAAGATATTGCCTGAATATAGAATAATGGTTTTTTCCTTTGTAAATTCAAATATTCAAATGCAAATGGTCACAGTTAAACTTCAAACACTAATATTTCGTCTCATGTCCTCTCATATTTATATCAATATTTAACCATCTATCTTCTCTAAAATTTAACACATAGGTGCCAATGATCAAACATTAAACCTTGAACATGATGTCTTCATCTCATGAAATCTAGAACCTTTGACTCAACACACTTCATCAATATCTAGTACATAGATAAACCTTTTAATAATGCTAAAAAACTATCACTTTGACCTATTTACTTTAATATACACCATTTATCTCTATCTATATGATCACCCACTCACCATTGATCCTTGGAAGAAGGTTGATCTTTATCTCTGCTCAACATTAAACATCATGTACATGTCTTCAACTTGTTGCTTCATAACTTATTAGAGAAATGCACTCTATCGATGTTTATTTAACTTCAAATTGTGCATAAATGACTACTCAAACCTTTCTTATCTACTTGGAAGGCCAAACTTGTATAGTCATATCTTTTACCTTGCTCACTCGTACATCTTCAAATTTGGACCATATGATCTCCTCACATAGGAGAATTGAACCTTGTGTCAAACTACTCCTAAAACCTTTCTATGTGAAAAATATAACAAAATTAAAATTTTCATTCATATTTTTCTACCACATAGCCAAAAATGTCAAAAACTTATCTAAGAGGCCAAATTTAAACATGCATATTTTTTGATGCACTTTGGTGCTTGACCTGAATGTTAGTGCAAATCAACTAGGCAAAAAATTGAACAAACCCATATGATCACCTTCTCATGAAATTTATACATATATGAGATATGATACCATCAAAATTCTTACTCAGATCTTCCTTTCCTTATGCAAATTTGGCCAAGTATGGGAAAACAATATCAAACTACCTGGGAACCCAAATTTGCACTTGCATATATTTTACCATGCTTAGGTGCATGACCTAGGATTTAATGCATAAAAACTAGGAAAAATACTAAATAAAATCATGTGATAATTTACTCTTGAAACCTTCATACATTTAAATGCTGACATCATCAACATGCTTACTCGAGTCTATTTGAACATAGAAAATACTATCAAAATGCTTGAGATCCCAACTTTGCACCCAAATATCTTTGATTGTGATTAAGTGTATGACCTAAGACTTAACACATAGTAAATAGGGAATAATTTAATCATAACCATATAAACAACTCCCCCTTACTCATCCACATGTGGCAATGGTGATGTCATCAATATTCCTACTCAATTTTTATGCCATTGGACCCAAAATGTCTACATAAGAACAATGATGATCCAAGTGAATTCCACTTATGCACATATGCTCTCTAAATCATATAAAACCTTTTATATTACCCCTTTCACATTATAAATACTTCACACTCATCCTTGATCATCTCTAATCATGCTAAAACTGAAGATCAACCAAGCCAAATTCAAGCACACTAGGACAAGCACATTACACACTTTATCATTGTCAATTAGGCTATCAAATCACTTCATCCACTTAACAAGACACCCCCATGACATAATAATTACATAATTGATAACTCTCCAACATTAAGGACATTATTTATTGTATTTAGGATCCCAAGGTTGACCTAAGGTTATCTTAGACCTAACTACACCTAGGTTGGGGTTAGTTTACATCCTATAAATACAAAGCCCCAAACTCACTTTCCAACAAGCTTATTTGTGTAGATTTATAATTCCAAATTTAATAAAATAATATTAATATAACAAAACATCCAAATAAAAAACCATAGTGGAAAAAGGGGAGGTTCTTCTCACATAACAATAACACTAACAAAGACTCCAATTTGGACACAAGCCGGGCAAGCCAACTACCATTCAACAAGTGATTTGAAGCTACAAGGAAGGTAAGAGTGATTTTTATTTTATCCATATATTTTTGTTTCAATTTGTCTTATTATTATCAATCTCCCCTATTATCTAGGCTTGGGAATGCTTGGTCTTTATCTTGTTTTTTCAAATGTTTGATTCTACTAATGAGAGACTAATGCATATTTTCCCTTAGATTCCTATTAAATACATACTGGAATGCCTAGTGGGACATTTCACCCCAAACTCACATTAATATCATTTTTAAACCTCCTTTAATCCAACAAAAACTCAAATTATATCTTAGTTTTATAAACTTTCCTTCAAATTCCCATGTTTTTTATTTACTACTAATTAATGACTTTGACCTAATAAATCAATGACTTTGCTAGTTTTCTCATTATGTGTGTGATTGTGTTTTTTAATTTATATGGGAAAATTTTATATTGTGCATCAGTGACTTTGATATAAAATAATGACTTTGCATTAAATAATGACTTTGATAGAATAAGTCAATGATATTGACTTGTAAAATCAACAACTTTGCTAGTAATATCCTATTATGAATTTGGTGACTTCTCCAAATTTTTAGAAAAATTAATGAATTTTATAATTATAATTGGTGAATTTATGCCTACTAATTGGTAAAATTTACCAAGATTTATGTTCTATGTTATATGGAAAATAATGAATTTGGCTTGTCTGATAAATGGTGACTTCACTCTTAGACCGAAAACATGTGACCTTAAAATTTGAAGTTTTTGTTGTTAAATAAATTTAAACAAGAAAAAATTAATCCTCCAATGGTTTTTTATGTAAATAAATAAGGTAAAAGAGGTTTCACATGATAAGAAAGTCACTTCACTTGCCTTTTGGTGCTTAAAACACTTGTAAGCAACTTCTTTTTCTCATTTTAAAGTTTCCAACAAAAAGTAAATATTCATTCATATTTTAATAAGTGATTTAAAAAAATAAACATGTTATATATAGATATCTTAAGAGCAATTTATTTTTTCTCTTTATTTAGCACTTAGTTTCTTTTTCATAAAATCTTGGACATATATTCGCCCCCTTGTCGCATTTAGGGAAATTGGGTGATAAAAAATGCATTATTTTACTTTTTGTTTGGTAAAAAACATGAATAAATGTTTTATATGATCTTTAATTGTCCCTAGGAACTTGGGTGACTCATAAATGACTTACTTCTTCCATTTATTTATTTGTCTTGCATTGACTTATGAGTAGGAGTTCATCACCTCCTCATGGTTTCTTTAGGAGGACTTTGACTTGGGGTTTCATCTCCTAGCATTATTCCAACCCCACTCTCTAGTTGGGTATATAAATTGGGTGTACCATTAGATTGGATAGTGGCTAAGTGGTTAGTTTAACAATTCCAATTGATCCCTAGGGTATGCAGTGGTCTAGTCATTATGTAAAAGACAAGACCTTTGCATAAAAAGCTAGATTGTTTAGATCTAACTGATGTGAATTTCATACCTAAGTATTTATAAGAACTTGTGTACCATCTAGATAATCCAAATCAAAAATTTGGTTTAATTGACCCCAACATCCTACCAAATGTCGAGTTGCTTTTGAACTCTAAGTTCATTTTCATGTACCAATTCTTGAGAGATAGAGGGGGATTAAAAACTCTACCTACATGCACTCTCTTATTGTTAGATTAAACATTATTTCATTTCAATAATGGTATATTGATGGATACTTTGGTAGATACTATGCATACCTTATGTTAGTTTTAGTTTAGGATCCTCTACTTAGGCGCTTCCTCTTTGTTTACTTGTTTTTGTTTGAGTCCAAAATTACATTACCAAATTAAAAAAATCAAACAAATACATGTTACACACACTAATTTTCACCAATAAGTGTTACACTATCAAAATTATTCTAGACCATTTACCTTGTTTAAATGAGACTAAAAACCATTTGTGCCCTTTGTTTCCAAGTAGCCTTATTACATTGGTCATTTTTACATAGACTAGTTGGAGTTACTCTAGACCAAGTTTCAAAAATTTAGTAAGTGTGAATTTAATTCTAAATATAGCATGGTTACACCATTTATGTAGAACTTTGACCTTTGTGCCAAGACTCAAGTTATCTTTTCAAATAAAATTTGAAACCCGACTTCCAAGTATAGACCTAAACATAACTACTTTACATTTGAGTCTTGTCTACCACTTGGGATTGAATGTTTTAATTTTTGCACTTAGTTTGTGATACTTGAGTTGGCTTTCCAAGTAGTTTTCCTAGAACAAATTAATAACTTTGTTTTGTAATTATGAGATATTTTTAGACCAAGTTCACTTTATACCAAGTTTTCCATGTTTACCTAGACTAAGGGCACTCTTTGTTTTCAGACCTAATTACCTTATATTTAGTTTCATTTCAAGTTTTAAGCGTTATATTAAGTTTGTTTTCAAGACTATATTTGTGATGTTTACCAAAGACCTAACACAATTTCAATTTCATTCCCATAGACCAAGTTTGTTTTAATTTAAACCAAGTTCAAGACTTTTATCATAGACTAGTTTCAAGTTGCATTTTAAATTTGCCTTAAACCTAACATATACCTTAGCTGAGATCATCATTCACATTTCACTTTTAGACCTATTTCCTAGAGAAAAGTGTGTATTTTGTGAGATATTTTAGACCAAGACCAAGTTTGTTTTAAAGTTTCCTTTTTTAGGCCAAGTTTCAAGACATTTGCAATAATAGACAAATATTTTTAGAGACCAAGTTACTCTTTGCAGCAAAGTTTTACACATTTGAAACAATATACCAAGTTTGTTTTTGAAATACTTTTACCTTTGCTTCAACTATACCTCATTCCACACATATCAGGATCATGTATAATTCAAAAGATGAAAACATTTCCTCAAATGACCCTTTTGCTCTAGACCTTATGGAGATCACATTGCATATGCAACAGATCCATGTATCACATATCGTATCCATTATATAGAGTAGGATAAAGACATGATAGCCCATTATCTTACCAACACATCATCTCATCTAGGGCAAGACCAAGATCAAACCATATAATATCTTTCTAGTGTACCAATTAATATAGAAAATGTCTAATAACAATATCCTTATTATGTGACTACTCCAATTCATACCAATTATGATCATTACTTGTTCCATCATCACCTTTTGGAAAATAGGGACAAAATCCTTATCAAATAAATAGAATTAGATGTTAAATTCCCAACCAAATTTCCCAATGAAAGTTTATCTAGCTTGCTTTGAGTTCCTAACAATGTCTTAGATGTTAGACCATTAGAATATGCATCATTTATCCATAGTTAGGACCTTGTACCAATGAATAATCAAGACCTTGATATACTTTCAAAATGAAAGGGTTAAATTACTAATAAAATGGCATAAAACAACAAGCATAACAAACATACCTTAACTTATCTAGGAATTTGAATTCCATGACCATGACCAATATGCCACCCATTGAGTTAACTCTATCAACTATAGTTCAAAATGACTCATCAGGATATATCAATATAAACATGGACTTATTGATGTAAAGTAATGAATCTGGGGACATGTTTATCACCCCAGTAATTGGGGAAGAAATTATGACTCCCACACAAGACCCTTTGCATAACATGGTGAATAACACACAAGTATATCCAAATCTAAACCAAGTTCGGTTGCACCTACAAAAGAGCACCTCACAACAAGTTTCCACAAAAACACCTTAAGTGATTCATAATATTAAGGGGTAGAAACATCTAGTTCACAAATGCAACAAACAACTACTCACCTATAACAAGCCACTTCATCAACCACATAGCAGGTAGCAAATAAACCAACATAAACCAACACTCCACCCTAATAGGGGTGACCAATCCTTAATTTCAATAGGTAGTGAACACTATTTCACCTCAATAGGTGAAAACCATCATTACAAGATAGTAGATACAAACTAATATGCCACTACAACAAGTGGTGAATCTATAACAAACATTGGATACTCAAAAATATATCTTTGTTAGTCAACATCAACTAGAAACTAGTCAATAAAAAATACCAAACATGCAATAAGCACCATAAATGCAACAAGTGTTCACCCAAAAATAGGGGTTTAACCCCACTAAGATATCATTGCATTTTTTCCAATAAATACCTCACATTAAGCAAGGGTCAAATATGTAATACCTTTAGTAATAGACCTCTAGTCAGCAATGGGTACCTTTTACATAATAGGGTTCGACTAGTCAACAACATGTTCCTATTCAACACAAACACAATATATTTCACAAGGAAAAATACCTCCATCTCATCTATAGTTCCCTCAAAACTATAATAATGTTGTTAATTTTGGCTAGAATATTTACCAACGATGTGTACCATATTAATAATACAATCTTAGGCAAGGGATGCATATTTTAGGTCAGTCAATCAACCAAGCCAATATTATAAATTACCAAATTCCTCCATTTTAACCCTGTTAATGCAATCCACCTCTGATCACCCAATCAAAAACATAAAAAATATAGCATCTAGCTTTTTAGACCAAGAACAAGAACAAATGAAGGATGTAGTTACAGGATTTCAAATAGGAAAGTAGAAGAAAAAGTTTAAATTGGATGAGGTATGTTCATATCCATTCAACATGGAGTACCTTTGAATACCATTCACAAAGGGTTATGAGCCATCAAATTTTTATAAATACAAGGGCAATGGTGAACCTAAGGAGAATTTGAATTATTTGTTTGTTGATTGTTAGCAAATGGCCTATAATGATATTTACTTGCTTTTATTTTTCCACATAAGTTTATTTGGACAAGCCTTAGGGTGGATTTTTAAAATGCCAAAGAATTTTGTATTGGACTTCAAGACCTATCAAAAACATTTGTACAACATTTATCCTATAATATCAAACATGAGGTTATTGTTGTAGATTTGGACAAGCTAGATAAAAGGTTGGTGAGAGCTTTGAAATCTACTTACAATGGTAAAGAGAACTTAAAATCTATTTCATACATAATTTACCTGATAAACAGTTGACAACTATATTTACTAAGAATTTTCATAGTGAAATATCTTTTCACCTTAAGCTGTAGTGTGATCATACCTTTAAAGAGATCATTACAGAGGGTATACAAATTTAGAATCTCCTTATCAATAAGGGGACAATCAAATTGTTTTAACATATCATAATTAGAAACATAACCAAAATCAAAATTAAGGCCAAAACCAAACCCAAAGTCTAATTTATATGTAAGCTACTATGCCACCTTAGGCCAATACTTTTGAGAAAAAGAGGCCTATAAATACAACAAGAATATTTTTGATAATGAAGTTATTAAATAAATCCATGTCTAAATAGTACAAACACTATATTGTCAACTAACTACATATATTCATCCAGTTCCATATAACCAACCAACTCCATATACACAACCAATTCCAAAATCTCAACCAACTTCATAAATATAGCCACTTACACATATACAACACTACCACATCACGTATTACTAACACCTCCTATAAGAAGAAAACCTAAAGATAGAGTCTTTAGTGATCTTGGAGAACCAATTAAGTTAGTAGTCAAAACTTTAACTACTGCTAATATGATTAGTTATCCCATGCCAAATTCATTCCCTAAAAGAGTTTTTTTTCCTGATTGGTACGAAGAACATGAATTCTATGATTATAATAAAGTTAAAGGACACTCCATACATTGATGTGTGTAATTAATGCACCTTATTTAAAAAAAAATTTAAAATGGAGAGATTAAATTGGATAACATGGGTTATACTTATAATTAGAACCTTGATATGTACCATGATCCTTTTCCACAACATAATGTTACAAATCAAAATCCACAATAATAAATACCACCTCCACAACTGTAACAACAACAATAATAATGTTGATGAAAACACCAACATAATGGTTAGAACCAAGGTAAAAATGACCCATCTAACCAAGAAGCCTATCACACTATCACATTTGACTACAATAAAGTTGTAGGTTATATTTTAGGTGGTCATATAAATACCATCATGATCAAACCTAGACCAACTACCAAAAGACCAATACTATTGCCTAAAAATGCCTATCAACCTTCTTATGCTAGTAATCATCCTTTCACATATGACCATAGCCAATCATAATAACAATCAAGGATTACCATCCCATACCCTTCTCCCTATTCATTTTGTTATAATGTCCCTTTACCCAATCCAAATTTCACAATCATAACTCGATGGACTAAATTCACCATTCTAGGATTATAACCACCTTCTACCAATGAGCCTATTCCATCCACCATACTAGCTAAGAGTAAACTAATTACCAATGTTAAGGAGATAATATATGATATTATGGAGAAACTATAAAATATGCCCAAACAAATTTTTCTTTTATATTTGTTGTGTACATATACCATCCACAAAAATATCTTTATGAAACTCTTGGCCCAATCCCAAGTCCCAAATGACATCACACTAGACCATTTCCAAGATTTGGTCAAACACCTAGCCCCATGCCAATAGTTAATGTTTGACCAAAGTGATATGTCATCCCCGACCCTTTTCTATAACCACCTATTATATATTAAAGTTTTCATAACATGACACAAAGTTCAGCATATCCTCATAGACAATGGATTGAGCATTAATATTATGTCTCTATGGCTGGTTAATCATCTAGGATTTATGATGGTTGATCTTCAGCCATATAATATTACCATGAAGGCCTATGACAATGAATATTGGAAATCATAGGGAATGATATGTTTTTCAGTTATCATTGGGCCCTTGACCCATGACACACTTTACCATGTGTTACACTTAGATTTATCATAAAACTTACTTTAGGTTGATTGTGGATACATGAAATTCATGTAATACCATCCATGCTACATTAATGTATTAAGTTCCCCCATACAAATTCTATAAACATCTAGAGGCCAAGTATAAAAGTTATAATTATCATTTTTTCCTAGACCCCAAGCCTAAAAAATACAAAGACTTCCTTATTGATATGCTAGATTCTAATTATATAGACCTTGAGATCCTTGCTTCTACTTCCTCTATTCCCCCTCCTAATATATCAAATAATTTTACCATCTTTAAAAAAGGCCTAGGAGAATACATCATGCATAAAACATTTCATGTTTCTAACCTTATACAAGCCCCTAAATCCTATGGAAGACCCAAAGCTAAGGTCACTCACATGGAATAGTGATAGAAAAAAAATTTCAATGCCATATACCATGTTATTTTTATAATAGCCACTAGCCAAGAATAGGACCCACTTTTGAAGATGATTTTTGGCTATATAATGATGACTTGGCTGAGTGCTACCAAAGCTAAAATTATCCCATCCCTAACAAGATCATGGATAATCAAGATTATGAAGATAGAGTCTTAGGGGTAAGTCATTAGGGTATCCTTGAGCCAATTTCTATGGTCAAGTACAAGGAAACTCATGGTATTAGATTTAAACCACCTAAGGGTGACCCTACATACTGTATCAATGTTCCTACATTGATGATTAGAGATGATAATTATGGTGGTGATGTAGATTCTAATAATACAATATACAAAGACCTAGTCAATACTAACCTATTAAACCTATAAACCATATGTACCATCATGATTATTATCCATCCTTCACTAATTTTCCTTCATCATCCACAACTCATCAACTGGGACCAATAATAATCCATAGTATCACTTGATGAGTTTGAGAATGATGAGGCTATCTACAACTTTCTAAGCCTAAGGGACCATATTTTTCTTGGATATTATCAACAAGCTTTCTCTATCATATTGGATCCTTCGACCTATTTTAGAGAATGGGTGAACTTATTTTTCCAAAAAGAAAAAGAAAATCAAACATTGAGGACCAAAAGTGAAAACTTCTTTGAGGCCTTTTAGACGAAGGTAAAAGTAAATAGAAAGGATAGTCTCTTGGTGGAAACCTATTTCAGGTGCCATCAGATGATGGTGTTCACCCTTATTCAAATGAAGAACACGATGTTACCAATGCCATAATTATTTTTGGTTCTAAAATCAGTGAATAAAAACATCCAGCCTTTCAATACATTGTAAAATAATGTCTCAAGGTATTTTTTACATGGCCCTTACCAACATTGGGTGATTTTGATTCATCCTATTTAGGATAATTGGATGATCCAGTCCAACTAGAGGACTTTGATATTACCAACCAGTTCACATATTTTTTAAATCTCTTGGAATATGGTTCTACACTCCTTGTGGAGGACACTTTTGAGGTCAACATTAGAACACTGACAATCCAAAGTGGATCAAACTAAGCACGTCCATCACTAAAGAGGAGCGTAAATCTATTACACTTCTTAGGGAGTTTGTCAACATTTTTGCATGGGATTATTTTGATATGCTAGGTTTATACCTTGACTTGGTTATACATCACCTTATTGTACATATTATTCCAAGTTAGTTAAGTAGAAATTGAGAAAAATATAGCCTCGCATTACCGTATCAGTTAAGAAAGAAATATAGAAAATCTTAAATGCAGGATGCATTCATCCTATTCATTATTTTGAGTGGATCTCTAACATTGTGCCTATCATCAAAAATTTGAATGGTATCAACTTATGCACTAATTTTTGAGACATTAACAAGGCCTACCCAAAATATGACTTTCCTCTACTAAACATTGACATGATTATTGAATCCATAGCTAGGTATGAAATTCTTTCCCTCATGAATGGTTTTCAAGATACAACCAAATAAATATCACATTAGAGCACTAACACAAGTCATTTTTCACCACTCCTTAGGGAATATTTTGCTATCAGGTCATGCCTTTCAACCTTAAAAATGTATGAAGAACATACAAAAGGGGCATGATAGTAATTTTCAATGATATGATGCACTATATAGTAGAATACTATGTTGATGCCATCCTGGGTAAATCCAAGACTTGTGCCAAACATCTATCCATGCTTCAAAAAATATTTAAAAGACATTAAGAGAATAAGGTTAGACTCAATCCTAAAAAATGTGTCTTTGTCATAACTTTCGGTAAATTGATAGCTTCATTACTTATTAAAAGGCCATTGAAGTTGATCAAGACAAAGTTAAGGCCATTATTGAGATGTTATTATCATCTACTTTGAAGCAAATCCATTGTTTGTAGGAAAAAATACAATCAATCAGACATTTTATATCTTAGATGGATGACAAGTGATATTCATTTACACATCTACTGAAGAAAGGCAATGTTTTCACATGGAGTGAAAATTTAAAGAAGTCCTTTGACCAATTAAAATAATACCTAGCTAATCCCCCTATTTTGCTGCCACCTATTCTAGACAATCCATTGTTACTCTATCTATTTGTAATTGAAAATGTACTAGGGGCACTTTTGGCACAACATGATGAACATGGTAAAGAAAATGTTGTCTATTACTTAATTCATACATTGGTTGTGTATCTGAATAATTATACACTAATATATAAATATTGTTTAGCTATGGTCTTTACAACACAAAATTTACACCACTATATGCTAAATAATAAGACTATTATCATTGACAAAGTAGATCTGCTCAAGTATCTACTTTTTAAAACAACTTTACATGGTTATATGGCTAAATGGATTATGACTTTGAGTGAGTTTGAGATTAAACATGATAACCAAAATTCCATCAAGGAACAAATAATTATATAAGTTACTCTTCCTAATACTCAAACACTTAAATTTGGGTTTCCAGATGAGTCTATCATGACCATGGTAGAAATACCTCTTGAAGAGGAGTAATGGAAGCTTTATTTTGATGGTTTTTTCACGTCTTATGAGTTAGGAGTAAGAACATTGTTCATAAAACCATAGGGGGATCTCATTCTCAAGTCCTTCCATATTTTCTTTCCTTACAATCATAACATGGATGGATACAAATCACTCATTGTAGGGCTTCATTTATGATCCATAAACTCTGCACTGTTACTATGCACAAATTTTTTTACAATGGATACTTTTTTCAAACATTCATTTTTCCTAAAAAAAATCAAAGGAATTGCAAAAAGTTTTATCTTTTAATTGTTTTTTCAAGGTTGATAAAAAATGGTTTTGATAACTGAATGACATAAAGTTACAAATTCATTCATTAATCATTTACCCTGTTTCTAAACCCAAAATATCCAATTCTCTATTAAATTGTCATATTTAAGTAATAATGTATTCCATATTGATAAAATTAAATGAAATAAAAACTATGGAAAATAATGCAAAATAGAAAATTTACCCATGACAAGAAAATTGGTAATGGAGTTCGCTCACTGCTTAGGCTATGTCTCTAGGTTCGCTTAAAATATGAACTGATCCATTTTCATGAATTGTAAGTACAGTATCAAAATCTCACAATTTTCTAACGAATCCTATAAGATTAAATAAAACTTAGCAATAGTTCTTCAAAAAGTCTCGATACTTGCAATCAAAATTTCTACCTTCTTATCATGAAAATAATCTCACATTCGTATGTTTTTTCACCAAAATGTCTCTGAAAAGACCTTATAAAATGGATTAAGCAAACTCAAAAAAATAAATTCAACATATGGATAGAATTTAATTGGATTCTATAATATTTCTCTAGTTTGGTCCAAGAAGTGAAAATTACTCTAAGTCATTCAAAACTTAGGAAACATGCAAATTGGTCTCTATCTTCTCACTACACAGTCTGCTTCTAGCTAAAACTCAAATATGAATTCATCCACTTAATATTGTTTCCAAATTGGAAAATGAAATGGTTAAAGCATTAAATTTTTACGTAAATGGTTGGGAGTTTCAGACTCCATACATGGAAAAAGGGTAAAACATAACATATTCTTATTTGAAATATCCCACATGCACAGAGATATAAAGGCCACCAAGATTTATTAAATCTTCAAATCTTCATCTTTACCATAAACAAATGCTTTTTTTGGCATGACCTATGTTGTGTAGATAGATCCCATGCAAAATTTGTTTAATTTGGGAAGTACTTATCCCAGATTCTCAGCAGTAACAACAAACATAGTGTTAAAAAGGTATTTGCCTGCCATTGTTATGTGGTATTTAGACTGATTAATGGTTGACTACCTTGATATTGTTGGAATGCTTGATATGAGATCAATATTATTTTGAAATTCATGAGCTCCTCATGATTTGATAGAAACTTACTATCTTGAGCCTTAAAAACTATGTTGGACTATTGAATATGAGCTGGCATTAGAACATTGAGTTGCTGGTAATGTTAGAAATCTCAAACTTTGCTCAAGATTGGAATACTATTGAGTCAATTTTATAGGTCAAATTATCTATGTTGACTTAGCTCAGTAAATTGGTACTAGTAAAATGAGATGGCAGGGAGTTAATATATGATCTATGAGTTGGACTCTAATAGATTACAATGATAGATTTCTCTAAGATCTCTGAATAGTGGCCACACAATGAATGCCAAATTCTTGTAGAGGCAGAATGAGAGCTCCAAAAACAAGAAAATTCCACAAATGAAATGTTTGCATTAGCTAATTTAGGAAAAAATAAAGAATATATAGGGTGAGATTAGCTCACCAAAAAGGTAAAACCCTAACTTATAATTAGAACCCACTTAAAGGTAAATGACACCTAATGACTTAATTAACAAACCTAAGTAAGTTAAAAATATGTGTAGGTAAAACCTCTAGGTGGGAAAAAGCCTACATTGACACCCTCCCTAAAATGTAGTTTAGGTGGGTTGAAAAATTGGGTCTCAGCAATGAGGCCTGATGAGGTATCCAAGTACAATGTAACTCCCATAAACTGAGGTAAAGGAAAAAACTCGTAGGAACAAAACTCCTCCCCATAAGAGATCAAAGAAGATAAGAGGGCTAAAAATCCCCACTAACATCTATAATTGACTGTAGCCATCCGATGTCCCCTAAAGGAATGCTCAAAAGTGACTATGAATCAGAAGTAGATGTAGTGAAGAGTGGATCACCCTATAATAATGAGTTTTTCCACTAAGTGCCTGATGGATCTCCAACCAAGGTGTAATTACTATGAAAGGAATGATCCACATACTATGATCTAGGTGGCCCAACTGCTCTGTGCCAAGATGGTGCAATATAAGTAGAGGTGAAGAAGGTCTAAAAAATCCTCTATAACTATAGAACATACTACCAATGTCTAATGTGTCTTAGATTAGTAGACCATTACCCTATAATTTTAGAAGTAGACCAAAGCTAGGTGGGTCAAGAATTAACTCTTAAATATCTAGAAGGTGACAAGGAGATGCTGGAGGTGCATCCACTTCACTATTGTAGTCATCTATAGAAGAAGAGTTGTCAATATCAGAAAGAAGCTCAGGCTCAAAAGTGTCAATAGGTACAGGTGAGTGCAAAGAGGAATTTAAAGAATCTAAAGGAGAGTTAAGAGAAAAGTGTGAGAAGCTATATAGCTGAGTTTGATGATCGACTATTCCCACAGCCAAAATAGTATCACTATACAACTCTTTATTGTACACTGAATCTAGGGTGAATTCAACTCACATGCCCAGACCAAGGTGAGTGATTTGGTAGACTGACGTGATATTAGTTAAGAGTGAGGGCATACTTAGAACATTATTAAATGTTCCACCACTCACTTCAATAGACCCTCCCTTGAGAACATTTTTAAAAGTGTTGTCACCTAGTTGTATAGAGGACATGTCAGATAGTTCCAAGGAACTAAACTCAATCTATGAAGAGGCCATGTGATGTGAAGTAACAAAGTTAATGACCCATGTAGGAGGATTTGGAGGCACAACTATAACTAAGGCTTTTCCCTTATGTTTCCCTTTATTATTCTCTTTTTCCTTTTCTTTGCCAGAGTCATTTGCCTTAGTGGATTCATGGGTTGATGAAGATGGTTTGATATAATCTAGAACACCTATGTTGTTCTGAATAAGAAGGCTAGTAAGGTGGTCAATTTATTTCTTCAAAAATTTACTCTCATCATGCTTACCTGAGCAATGCACACATTTGATCTGATATTTCTTAGGCTTATGAATAAATTAAGAGGTCTCATTGTTTGATTTGGAGGTGAAGAGAATTTTACCCTTCCCAATATTTTTCTTGAACTACTTTCTATCTCTACTATTAGAAGCTTTATCTTTCTTAGCAATCAATGCATGAGATTTAAATGACTTCGCTATGCCCATTTGTATCAACTTATCTTATTCCTGAATCAGGTCAGAAATAAAGGTATCTAAAGAATGCATCTTCCATGTGGTGTCAAGACCACTCTTAGTGGCATGGAAAGTAGACATAAATACAAAATATTTAGGACCTAGTTTAGAGAGTATTGATAGAAAAAGTTGTTCATATTTCTTATCAATTCCACATACTTTCAACTGAAATCTCAAAATTCTAAACTTGGTGAAAAAATATTGAAGAGTGTCGAAGTCATCTGGGCTTAATCTAATAAGCTCATTTTCCAGCTCATGTCCTCTCATCACATCCTACATCCCAAATATCTTGGTGAGCTGGGCCCACACTTCAAAAGGTGTTTTGGTAAATTCAATGTGAAAGAGTAGATCTGGGGAGATGGAAAGACATAGTAGTCCATGGACTTTGTCACAATGGTTAAACCATTTAATTTTTTCTCTAGCATCAGTAGGTTCAATCTCAGTGCCCATTATAATTTGATGGTAACCCTTAGATTTAAGATAATTTCCATTCTAGGTTTTCCATTCATGATAATTAAATGGTGTAATTGGACTTATTGAGAATGAATACATAGTGCATAAGTAAGTATTACTATAGTAAGTAGATAAGTGATGGAAAAAAAAGATTGAATGCACACCAAACACACAAGTACCCCCTAAGAACTATTAGGAAATGACCCCCCCTAAATGTTACAAATATAAGCACACTCATATAGACATCAGATTCAACCAAAAATATGTTTTGAGTAGTAGGTGCATAAGTACAAGGATTAAGAGGAATGTCATATACAACCGATAATGCATTCAAGAGTGTATAAAAATGTGGATTTTTTTTTATAATTGTGGAAGGCCTAATTATAGCTCCAATGTGTAGAGCATAAAAAATAAGCACTTTTGAATAAAATGACACTCAAAAAGGAGTTATCAATCAAAAGTTATGGTACTTACAAGTTCTTACTTCAACATATTCCTAGACCCTTTCCAAAAATAGAATTTGTTTTTCCAAAAAACTTAAGTCTATTTCTTCATTACATTTCACCTAAAATTTGACAGCTTCTCGAATGTCATATGCTTACTTGCTCAGGGTTCCAAACAACTTTAACTTTGGGTTCATGAACTACTTCAACTTATAAAAAGTTATAAGCAGTTGACCCTAGAAAAAATGATTACTTCTTCACAATGTACTTTAGGTTTTTCAAGCTCATTTACTTCAGAGTTCCAAGCAACTACAACTTATGAAACAAGTAATGAGTAGTCGACCTTGGAAAACCTGAATGGGTCTAGTGAATAAGTAATCGGGGTTCAGAAACTTGATTATTTATAAGTTTTCACCCTAGAGAAGCCTGATTACTTATAAGTAGAAGAACTTGAGAAACCTAATTTGGTCTACGAGCAGGTAGAAGCAATTCAAAAACTTGATTTAGTTGGTGAGAAAGTAGAAGCACTTCAAAAACCTAATTTGATTGATGAGCAAGTAGAATCACTTAAAAAACTTGATTTGGTCAGTAAGCAAGTAACACTTTAGAAACCTGATTTGGTCTACATAGAGTAAATTGGGGTTTATAAGCTGGGTTACTTCGACCGTATGGATGATGACTAGATAGAAGAAATAATTTTTTTTATAAAATCTATGAACTTTCTTAAAAAAATAAGAAAAACCCATTTTAAATCTCAAAAAACCCACAAAATATATGCAAATAGATTTTTCATCTAAGGCATTTTAACTTGAGTTTAAAGGTAGTTTTAAAAAAACACCTTTAAGGTCAAAAGTCGTGGCCGTATAGTATGAAAAAAAATAAGGTGAATGTAGGAGGATCTTACCAAAGGAGAAATGCATGAGGCTATCAGTAAGGATTTGGTACAAGAATAATTTTTCTAATATCTCTGAATAGCGGCCATACGATGAATGTCAAATTCTTGTAGAGGTAGAATGAGAGCTCTGAAAACAAGAAAATTTCGTATAGGAAATGTTTGCATTAGACACTTTAGGAAAAAGGAAAGTATATATAGGGTGAGATTAGGTCACCAAAAAGGCAAAACCCTAACTCAAAATTAAAACCCACTTAAAGGTAAATGACCCCTAATGACTTAATTAACTAACTGAAGTAAGCTAAAAAGATTTGTAGGTAAAACCACTGGGTGGTAAAAAGCCTACACATATAGACTTTGCATTGGTATTGAAAATTGTAATGTTTACAAATGCTTAAACATTAGTCCCACTTATGGGGGAATACATAGCATAATGATCTTTAAATACAAACATAGTTACATTACAATATGAGAATGGCAACAAGGCACCCCTCTATATAAAAAGTGTGTTGACCCTCACTAAGGGCCCCCAATGAGCAAATAATAGGGCCCATTTGACCAATACTATATGATATCAAAGATGAAGCATGAAAAATAAACCCAATTTTTTTACACAATCATATTGGCATGTGTTGTATCTTCATTGGTCCACTTGGCTTGCTAGCATTGCACCACATGTCAATCTGTAACATCACATTTTTTTACCTATTAAATAGAAACTTTAGTGAATGATATCTTGTGCATACAAAGTCAAAATTGACCTATTCCAATTTCATTATAAAGTGTGAGACAATCACCTCTATGCTATATAGGTTTCAATATGATTTGGGAACTTTTCTAAAATGACCTCTAGATCACACCTCCCCATTAAGAAGTCTTTTGCTCCCCAAAAGTCCAATCTCTACTGCAATCTACTAAGGATTCTACTAAATCATGTAACTACTAATAAGATCACAACATTCATCAACTATCTACCCATTATTACATCCTATAAGTGGTGAACTACCAAACACTGCAACAATCACCAATACAATCATAAAATAAATTTATTAATGTAAATAAAATACATTAATTGTTGTGACCATGTTGCAATACACTATCTTGAAATGAGTATTAATAGATTTAAAAACTATGAAAACAACAAATAGTGTATAATGTTTAACATTACAAACATTAGCCAATAGGGTCTTACAAATGCATAAAATCACACACATGCCACAAATAGATGCATCCCAAAATATTGGTTATTCTGAAACAAGTATTGTAAGAAAACTGAATCCAACCCAACAACCTATATACTGCTATCAATCCCCGAGGCTTATCAATGAGTTAAATTCCTTAAAAATTCAATAGGAAACTCATAAATCTAAAATTGGAGATTCTAAGAATAGAGCTTTTCTAAACATAAGTGTGAGAATTAAAAACTTTGCATGATGAACCTATCTCGAAGTGTTCTCACAGTAGCTCTAAAATGCATATATTAAGTGAGGTAAATTTCCTTTATCAATATTCAACATGAATTTCTAATAATGCTTTGAAACATTAATCCACCAATCATAACAAAAGGAAATTTAGAAACTATTTACCAACCCTCTTAATCAGATTTTCCTATTTAGTTGGTTTGATTTCTTTTAGTGGATTTATTGACATCTGCATGGGCTGATTTAACTTCATTAATTTCCTTATCAATAGGTTTATAAACCATATTCTTCTTACCATTACCAGGATGGTAGGATGGTTGAAGTTTCCAACACTTTTCAACTCGATGTCCACTCACATGACAATGAGTGTAGACATCCCTCTTTTTAGGTGGGGTCACTAATTTTCCATTTCTCATTTTAATAGGATGAGATTGGTTTTTATCACCTATAAACTTCTTTGGTAATGATTTCCTTTTCCAACAATATATGGTAGAATGATTATTCAATCTATAAATTGTGCAAGGCAAAACATGCAACATCTTTTGAATATTAAAGAAAAATTACTTAAATGGAAAGAGTGCATTAGAAGTTTTAGGATTCAAATTCATATTGGTGCTATTTTTAGTGTAAGAATGAGGAGGTGGAATCTCAATACCTCTTTTACCTAATTTCTTAGATTGTTCACCATTCTACACTACTAGTGATCTCAAATATTGGTTGTTAGAAGCTTGTCCTCTTTCAACAATGGAGGAACTTTCTCCAACATCCAATTTTTCAAAAGAGTAACCCAATCCTGAATGATGAGATATATGCTCTACCTATAGTGGGTTAGCAATACCTTGGCCATTTTTACCAAGGCCCCTTACATCAAAACCTATTTTTAGTAACAATTTAGACTCAATGCCCTTAGTGTGCTTTTCAAAAATACTAAAAGCAAAATTTAAAACATATAAAACTAAATGAAATTAATTACCAAATGAAAAAATTACATTGTACTCATCAGTCATAGTTCTTGCATCTGTAGTGGAAGGGAATTGGTGAAGATTATGTCTTTCTTCACTTCACATATATACCAAGAACTATCCTTGGTTTGCAACTTAGATTTTAAATGAACAATCTCCTCATCCAAGGAGTACAATAGAGCTCTAAATAAAGCATTCTCTTCCTGGATCTACTGGTTACATGCTTTGAGAGCATCAAGCTTGGCTTTGATTGACAACTTTCCCATTACACTTGTCTAATCACAAAATCAAAACAAATGCCAAAAATGGAAGTAAAAACTTGTCAACACCAAGTGTTAACCATAGAAAATTGAAAATTTTGATATGAAATATACTCAGAGATAGTAAATTTGTGAGCTACAACCAAGGACTAACAAGCTCTAACAGGCTCTACTACCAAACTTGTTCCATAAAATCTACACTATTATCATGCACAAAAAGTTTACAATGGATACTTTTGTAAAACATTCATTTTTCTCAAAAAATGAAAAAAGAATTGCAATAATTTTGACCTTTGAACAAGGTTTTCAAGGTTGATCAAAAATGGTTTTGATAATTGAATGACATAAAGTTGTAAATTCATTCATTAAGCATTTAACCTGTTTCTAAACCCAAAATATCCAATTATTCATTTAATTGTTGTATTTAAGTAATTATGCATTCTATATTGATCAAATTAAATGAAATAAAAATTGGAAAAGAATGCAAAATAGAAAAGTTACCCATGACAATAAAATTGGTAATAGAGTTCACCCACTGCTTGAGCTACATCTCTAGGCTTGCTTAAAATAAAAACTGATCCATTTTCATGAATTGTAAGTAAATTATAAAAATATAATTTTTTTCTAATGGATCCTCTAAGACTAAATAAGACTTAACAATAGTTCTTTAGAAAGTCCATGTACTTGTGGTCAAACTTTCCACCTTCCTATCATGAAAGCAATCTCACATTCTTATGGGTTTTCATCGAAAGTATCTGAAAAGTCCTTACAAAATGGATTATAAAAACTAAAAATAGGATAGTAAACATGTTGATAGAATAATCTTAGAGTCTATAACATTTATCTAGTTTGGTCTGAGAAGTGAAAATTAATCTAAGTCCTTCAAAACTTAGGAAACATGCAAACTGGTCTCTATATGCTCATTACATAGTCTGCTTCTAGCTAAAACTCAAATATGAATTCATCCACTTAATATTGTCTCCAAAGTGGCTAATGAATTGGTTAAAACATTAAATTTTTACCCAAATGGTCAGGAGTTCAAGACTCCATACATGGCAATAGGGTAAAGCACATCATATTCTTGTTTGAAATATCCCACATACAATAGGATATAAAGGCCACCAAGATTTATTAAACATCCAAATTTTTATATTTACCACCAAAAGATCTTCTTTTAGCATGAAATATTTTGGTTCGATAATGACCATGTGGAACTTGTTTAACTTGGTAAGTAATTATCCCACATTCTTCATGGTAACAACAAACATAGTCTTAAAAAGGTATCTGCTCACCATTGTTATGTGGTCTTCAGACTACTTAACAATTGCCTTCCTTGTTATTATTAGAATGATCAATATGAGCTTGAAATTAGTTTTGCATTCATGATATCATCATTATTTGATAGCCAACTGCTACCTTGTGATGTGTAGACTATGTTGGACTGTTGGCAATGTTGGAAATATTGAATTCTACTCAAAATCAACATACTATCAAGTGAGTTTAGAAGTCGACTCAGCTCTATCAACTCATCTCAATGAGTTGGCACTGGAAAAATGAGTTGGCAATGAGTTAATATTCAATCTGTTAGCTGGACTTTAGATTGGCATTGAACATTGCAATGTTTACAAATGCTTAAACATTAGTTCCACATGCATGGGAATACATAAAATAGTGGTGTTTAAATATAAACGTAGTTACATTAAAATATGAGAATGGCAGTAAGGCACCCCTCCATACAAAAAGTGTGCCAACCCTCACCAAAGGCCCCTAGCGAGTAGATAGTGGGGCCCATTTGACCAATACCATATGCTATCAAAGATGAATGATGAAAATCAAACCCAAATTTTTTACACAATCAGATTGCCACATGTTGCAATATCATTGGTCCACTTGGCATGATAGCATTTCACCACATGTCAACATGTGACACCACATTTTCTACTTGTTGAACAAAAACCTTAGCTTATGATATCTTGCACATATGGAGTTGAAATTGACCCATTTTAGTTATGTTGAAAAGTGTGTGATGAGCACTTTTGCACTGTATAAGTTTTAGTTTGATTTGGGAAATTTTCTAAAATGACCTCCACATCAATTTAATGGTAAAATGGAACATTCCATATCATCTAGTTTATGGAGATTCACAACATATTATTAATTAGGTCACATATCAATTATAGACCATAGATGACAAGTTGGTACCTTATAATACCATGGTGTGCACTCTTAAACAATAGATTGCCCATATTCAGTTCAAACACATACCTCAAACTAGAAATAAGATAATGGATGTTATGGCTATAATTGGTTCGATGCTCTACATCATAGGTAAACCAAGAGACTATCAGTCCATCATTTAACTTATTATAGCACCTTCCCATGAATAATAAACAATTGATATGATTTGTGATATTGTTGGTCCTAGTCCCACCTAGTATTTTGAACTATATAATTACCTTCATGACCAAGTCCTTCCACTAGACCTTTCCCATAAAAACAAAAGGCCCTCACCCACCAAGGCTCTCATTATATCTTACTTGACCTATGCTCTATTTTAGAAGCTTTGATGGAGTTCTATTTTAATAATTATCCTAAACAGAATCTAAACTAGTGTTTAGGGAAGTACATGAAAGAATTTGTGGGTCCCACACTAGTGGGGCATCCTTGTTAAGAAATAAATAAGTTTTGGTTATTATTGTCCAACCATGGAATTAGATGCAAATAATTATGTTAAAAGGTGTAAATAACGTCAAAAACATGCCAATTTGATACATGCTCTAGCATGAACACTCAAAGTAATGATTACATCATGGCCATTTTCAATATGGGGACTTGACTTCATATGGAATATTATCTCTAACTCCTCATATGGTCATAAACATATCCTTACCACCACATACTACTTCATTAAGTGGACTGAATCCATTCCCCTCATTTACATGACAATAAATAAAATATCCAAATTCATTTTTAATCAACCCATATGCTGCTATGGTATCCCCTTTGACATTATCTATCATAATGGATGATCATTTAAAAATAAATATTTAAAATCCATCTATGTTGAGTTTAACATTACCCAACATTTTCACATTGCATATTACCCACAAGGTAATGTCCAAGCAGAGGCATATAACAAGACCATTGTCAATATTCTTAAGAAGATCATCAATGATGTTGGTTATGATGGGTACTTGTAAACCTTTCTTTCTCTCTAGGCCTATTAAACCAATTTATACACTCCAATATGAGCCACATCATATTTTCTTGTTTATGTCACTGAGGCCATTATTATTATCGAGGTCTAGTTGCCTTATCTATGAATGTAATTGAAACATATCTTTGATGATGAATATTACATAGTATCTCATCTGTAAGAGATGTAACTACTATATGAAAAATATAAGGTTGCTATAAATAATCTTTAGACATACTAGAATCAGTTGTGTGGTCAATACGACAAGTGTTTGAATCACAAAGAGTTTGATCTTAGTGATATTGTACTCAAAGAAGAAAAGAATAACACCAATGCCAAATGAAAGAAAAAAGCTAAGTTAAATCCTAATTGGTTGGCACCTTATGTGATTGTTGCTAACTATGGCTCTAAAGCATACCAGTTGGCTACACCAGAAGGAGATGAACTTGACAAATCAATAAACATAAGACACATCAAGTGATTTTTCACTTGAGATACCTAAAGGATTGTCTCTAAGGATCATTTAAATTGTGTAATAACATTACATTCTATATACCATAACATATACATTTCATCTCAAACCTTCCCTATTGGTTGAAGTTTGTTTTATCCTCCCTTATTACCTTTTTAACCTTGGTTCCAATTCATTAATGCTTCAGACACCTATTGTGATTGGATTCAAATACAATTATAGAGGGTAATTTAGTCTTATGAATATTTAACGACATTCATTCACAAAGGGGTAGTATATTTTTGGCAGTATGATAGTGGTCTAACAATTGCATCCTTCATTTTAGTAAACATTCTACATTTTCCCTACTAGGGTACCTTCCCAATGATTATAACCTACTTTGGGAAAATAATTATCTTACATATGTTTTTTTTTTCTTATAGCCTAGGAGAAACCTTTTACCTTGTCTTAACTTACCATTGTTTTATACATGATCATTTGCTTATTCATAAACATGTTGTTACTTAGTAAAATTCCTCTCTGTAGGGTGAACTACACTTGAGGTCCATTTAGACTATGTAGGTAGTGCTTAGTATTTTTCTGATTTTATCTCAACCACTCTTTATTCTAATGTTCTTTCCATTTTGTGAGTCATAGACCTCTCATACTTTCATTGTTTTATGAGTCATAAACCTCTCACACACTTGCCATTTTGTGAGTTATTTATATTCTCATTATTTTGAGATCTTATTCTCATTCTAAGCCTTTGAAATAATGAAAATTATGAAATAATTTCATTTATGAACACTCATGTTTTATCTCTTAGTGTGATTTTAGCCTAAACAACACTCTCACTATTTATTGAATTATTCTTGATGTTCTCATAATTGTGAGCATCAACCCCTCTTATTTTACATTTTCACCATTTTTCAAGGCCATTCTTGGTTTATTATATGAAAATATCTTTTGCTTATCATCAATTTTATTCTATCCCACATCCTAGGAGAACTACATTCAGCCTGAAGTCTATGTTGGAACTCATGTCGATGGGACTATATAGGCAACATCTAATTTCCTAATGTATTTGGAGTCAACTCAGCCACCCCTTCCTTATTATTCTATTCCCCCCAACCATTCTAAAGTCATTATATCCTATAGCCTAGTGTAATCCTTTTCCATCTTACCTTTTTTATTATTTCTTATATCATAGGGGAAACCTTTGTCATCCTACCTTTGTCATTGTTCCCTACAACCTAGGGGAAACTTTTGTGTCAAGCATAACACTTCTATTACATGTGCACAAATATTTATATTAGTTGTTTGTTCATTTGATTTAGATTAATTATTTTTTATTTTATTGTATTAGATTAGTTGTTTGACTTAGATTAGTTATTTGGTCAGCTATGATTTAACTTAAGTTGTTTATTTCTCTTGATTTAACTTAATTGTTTCTTTCATTGCTTTAGCTTGGTTATTTGTTTCATGCACCTTAGAGTAGTTCATTTATTGTTTTTTGGTTTATCCTTTTGAGTATTATGGATCTAAGGATAACTAGTTTACTATTGATCCTTACATATAACCTAGGCTTGATTTGTTCACTTTTTAAATTTAGATTGTGTTTTTTTGCATCCCTTCCCCTCAGTTGTCATAGAATTATTAAAGTTTATTTGAACTTGAGTCTTGTTTACCAATATCTTATCTTAAGTTGGGAACATTTGTTTTCATTCCTACACTTGATTTATTGTATTATATTTCCTTAGGATTTGATTGTTCATATCTTACACCTAAGTGGTTTACATTTGCATTTAAATTATTTTTTTCATGCTTAGGATACACATTATTATTATAGTTGTATATAATTATGAGGCATAAGGTAACAAGTTAAAATAAAAATTGGGACAAATGGATTTATCAAGTAACACTATCAATAGTACTTCCCCTTGTTCACATTAGACATACCCAAACACCACCCAAACATAGTAACTAAACTAAAAATGAATAGTAATCCCTACTAGTTAGGATGTGCATCTCCATACTAGTATCTAGCCTAAATTCATACATGTGATCTATACTAGGACATTGTTAATCCATATTAAATGTTCATTGTGTGAGTTCCCTTTGCTGATTTGCCATAACATGGCAAATTATTTCATCCTTCATTAATTACATCCACCTGATTGGGGAAAAATAGAATTTTGTCATGCTTACATCCACCTACTAGGTCATTTTAACTATGCCAATGATTATAACCACCTTTGGGAAAATCATTATCTCAACCCATCCAATCTACTAGGGAAAATCATTATGCCACTGATTATAACCACCTTTGGGAAAATTAGTATTTACACCGCTATTACCACTAGACCATGTCATTTCATATTTTTGAGGGCCTATTAGATGACACAAATTCTCCTGATTCATTGAGGGGGAATTTAGGGCTCATCATCCACCCTATAGGGAATTAACAATAGAATAACAAATTTTTCATTCTTTGAGAATATGTTATTATGACCATGTATTGCAACAAAATTCCTAATCAAATAGGGGTAAAATGTAGGCACTACTTTTTGGCCACATTCATGTCTAAAATGGATTTTAGATTGATTTGTACCAAACTATACAAATCAAGCTTAGGAATAATTGAAATTCCTAATTTCATTTGTACATTGGAGGTAAGTGCCTAGAATTGCATCAAATTATCCCTATTTGGGGTATTATCCTATACATATTGATAACCTCCCACATATTTATCGCTAGTCAGGTTTTACTCTATAAAACTGATAGTTTAGTCCAATTAAGTGGGGCACTTGATCAAATTCTTGAAATGACACAAAAGCCTAAGTAGAATTAATTAAACAAGAAAATAAAATTAGATAGTTAAATAATCCATGTTGAATTAGTGAAAATATAATTTACAAAAATAAAATTTCAAAAAATATCAAAGGGAAATGAGGTCATGATGAAACCATCATCCTCAAAGTCAAGAATTCAAAAATATGAAATAAATGGCTTACAAAGGAGAAATTTTGAGCCATGCCTCCATAAATGCATATTTAAAGACATTATTTATTACATTTAGCCTCCCAAGATTGACCAAAAGTTAGCCTAGACTTAACTACACCTAGGTTGGGGTAAGTTGTAAGCCTATAAATATAAGGCATCACACTCACTTACAATAAGATTCTTTGTGTAGAGTTATAATACCAAATTGAATAAGATAATCTTCATAGACAAACACATCCAAAGCAAAAAACCATAGTAAATAAAGGGGATGTGCTTCTCACATAGCAAGAGAAATAAAAAATACTCTAATTTGGACACAAGTTGAGCAAGCCAACTACCATTCAAAAAGTGATTTAGAGCTACAAGGAAGATAAAAGTGATTTGCCTTTTATCCTTCTATTTTTGTTTCATTGGTATTGTTATTATCAAGCTCCACCTATTATTTAGGCTTGGTATGCTTGGTATTTATATATTTTTTTTAATTTTTAAGTCTATTAATGAGAGACTAATGCATCTTTTCCCTTGTATTCTTATTACTAATGAGAGACTAATGCTATCATATAGGTTATATGCAAGTGTCCTATTGTAATACTTGATAAAAAGACATGTGACCACCTAGATTCTTATAGGTTTGACTTTACCTTCACTTTAGTGCATTCAAAGCTAGGTAATGAACTATCACTCCTCATGAATTTTTAAAGCTCTAGTTCTTCCTCATGATGGTGACCTTGGGTAAAAATGGGTTAGTAGGCACAAAATTTCATGATAACCCCAAAGGCCCTACTATTAGTGGGCACTACCTAAATATCCAATACTCCAAAATAGGGCCTTTAACTCATGGAGATCTCCCATAAGTGTTGTAATGTGTGTGAATCATGTAATACTATGCAAAGTAAGTATAATAGTGACCTAGCTTGTAACTTTGTAAATCAATATCTTGGGATAATCCTTTAGTACTTCAAAATTTTAGATGTGTTTTACCTATAATTGGTATGGAAATAGGGAATCTTTGTTTAATTAAATTATTGATAGAGTGATTTTGATAAGTTGCATTAGTCTCTTTGGTCTTTTTACTAGGTGAATAATGAATAAGGGTTGATATTGTATTTATATCAATATATTTGGAGTAATAAATCTCATTAAATCCCTTATGTTGACCACTAGGATATGTTTCATTTTAACAATAGATGACTTTAGGGCACTAGACACTTACATTAGATCTAGACATTAATGTTGATGCTAGTGTTTATTCCAGACATTACTATCTATGGAGTAGGAAAGTAGATATAAGTTTTGAGCTTGTAGAGATGGAAGATAAGTGCATTTCAATCATTATGGTAAAGATAGAAGACATGGGTCATCAACATAAGATTGGTTAGACAAAGATATATATGCCAATAGGAACAAGATAAAGCAAATGTGAGACTTTTAGAAGTGGTAAATGTAAAAAATTGATAGGAATAGCTCAGGTCTAAGTTTTCCAAGTTTACAAGGCTAAGGTGATATATAATCCATAAATAGCTCTACATTTTAACCTTTTAATATAATAATGGAATTTATAGTTTAAAATAAATAAATGCATACTTGGGTGTGTATAACATAACTTGTTTTTGTGATTACCAACTTGAGTGATTAGCTAGTGACTGACCTAAAACAAAGAGAAAGTTATAGTATAAATAAGTGCATATAATTTGGGTTGAAAGTAATTGAAATAGATTTAGATTGAAATAACAAGGCTGATGAGTAAACCTATGTGTCGATGTAACTACCTTGCCTATTGGCAAGTTGATTTGAAAAAGATGTATCATTTTAAGGCTCTAAAAAATGAGATTAGGACAAATATAGATAAATATTTAAAATGCATATATCTAAGGAGACAGATAGATAGAGTTTAATTTTCCCAACCTTGGAGAAAAAGTGAGTTGCCACATGGAAGTTGAGATTAGCTAAATTGTGTAACCCAATGATACTTATAACCTAGTGAGGATAGATTATAAAATTGAGTCCAACCTAGAAAATTGTCAAGATTGAGTGATTTGATAACCTCAATGATACCAAAAAGTGAACCAAATAATAAATTTTGCAGGGTATTACTATGAAAAATGTTTATGATGTGGTAATAATCCATAAAAGAGTTTTTGAATCTTAAACTGATTTCAATCTTGCAATATTAGGTGCACATTACATAGATTGTGTATGTTAGATATGTCTAATGCTAAAACAATGTATAAAAATGGTACCAATGTATATAATTCTATCACAATTGTGAATCTAAATCATATAATTGTGTAAGTGTAGAGAACATGCTTCCAAGGCATGCCCCCACTATATATGGAGAAATCCAAAAACTGATAGAGTACCGATGTGGATAACATGTTTCCAGATTCATGCCCTCACTATAATCTGGAGATGTTGAATCTTGAATAAATGTGGAGAACATGTTTCCAAAGCATATCCCACTAAATCTGAGAACTATTACAAATGTGAATAAGTGTGGAGAACATGCTTCCAAAGCATGCCCCCACTGATTCTAAAAATAATGAATGTGTGTAATCCATGCCTATATGACATTCTCCCACTAAATATTAAAATTTATATAAGTACTATATACTAAACGAGTCTAGAGAAAATGCTTCCAAAGCATGCCTCCAATAAAACCTAAATATTACACCAAGTGTGGAGAACATGCCTCCATGGCATTTGCCCACTAATATTCCCCCCTTTGAGGTGAGGTAAATATAGGAACTAGTAGTTTCTTCACCTCAAAAGGATAAGACAACTACATAATATGTGAATGTAACCATGTGACATATATAAATAAAATGTATAGGTATATATACAATTAATGTGCATAGAACCAATGTGATCACATGAAGGCATAATATACATGTTAAAGATCATGGAAACAAATAGATATTAAATATAAAAAATCAATAAGAAAATAAGTAAACACATAAGAGTACTCAAAAGTAAGTCACAAAGGCAATGGTCCAAGGAGACCACGAGCAAGGGGAATGTTCAAATTCCACACAATCAAAGGAACATGACTTATTCAAATGTCCATAAAATAAAAAAATGACATATTTAAATGCCCATACACCAAATAATGACATATTCTAATGGTAATGAAATCATACATAGGCATGGGGTTCACAAGTAAATGAACATATTAAAATGATCAAACAAGGAATACAATAACAAGGCAAGACACTCAATAATGTGCATAAAGTAAAGTGTAATAAATCAACATAAACATGTCATATTAGCCCATGGATCAATGTGTTAAGAAAACAATGTCAAAGGTATAACACATCAAGTACTATGTGTAAGATATAATCATGGATAAGGCATATGTAAGTACATATGTAAGCTCTAACATGATAATGTACAATGATCATCTAATCATATCACCTACGTGTATTAGGATCAAAGAAGACATATATCCCCAATGTCTATATGACATGAGTAAAGGGAAGTCCCAACATCTAAAATAGACATAGATCATGTATATGTGTATACCTATATCACACTAAATTAGAAGTGTTTTAAGCCCAAGAGGTTTTACCTTATAACTTGGTTTTATTTTAAACTTGGTACTAGATGTATATGTAGCTGCTGTGTTTGTTATATTATTGAGATTATTCAATTACATAAGCTTCATTTCATGGCCCCGTACAACATGTCATAACTCATCAAAATATTTAAAATTATTTAAAATAATGTGCTCATGTAATGTAGCAAGAAAACATTCCTTGAATATCTCTTGAAACTCCTTATCTACCATAAGATTTGTCTTTTTGGCTAACATGTGTTATATATCAAGACATATTCATTGATAGGTTCATTGGTCATTGTTTAATTTTGGCAATTTGAGCATATGAAACCTTTTTGAAAATATTAATGGAAAATTGTGCTAAAAATTGATCTTAAAGAGGTTTGAATTCTTTCATAGATAGGAGAGGTAAATCATAGATCCACCCTCAAAGCATAATCCTTGAGGCTTGTTGGAAATAATTTTTTAAAATTTTTATCATTGGTAACATAGTAAAGGCATTGCATGTAAAAGGTTTGAAGATATTTCTTAGGATCACCTTTATCATCATAAAATGTGAATTTAAGTGCAATAAATCTTGTTTAAAAAGGGTATAAGGAGATCTCAAGTGAAAGAGGGTTATGCAACATATTATGAATCTATAGTATGAGAAAATATTAAAGACTTTTATTCAATGTTTGTAACCTTGTCCTCCAAGGTCTTTATAAGTAAAAGGAGTATTTGAATAGTAAACCTAGTGGGATTTAGATTAGTAATTTGAGTAGTCACCAAAGGGGATGAAAACATATTTTGAGTGGTAATAGGCATTGAAACTGGTAATCATGTTAAAATAATGGATAATTACATGATATATGTATCAACAATAGTTTAAATAAACAAAGGTTTAAACACATAATCCATGGCCCCACTAGATGTATTAGGTTGTAATGTGTTCAAAGGGATGGATGTTCCCACTATAGTTTTGGAATTTTTTCTTTGAGTATATTTTTTATGATATCATCAAGATCTTCATGGTTTTTTAAAATACTCTAATCAAATAATGTGATTTCTTGCACTTGATCATGGTTTATTTTATCATTTTCATTTGTTTCATGTTTTTCATCATCAGAGTCTTCTTCTATGATAACTCTATTAGTATGTTTTTCATTTTCAACATGGGTAGCATCATCATCCAAAGTATGAGATACCTCATTGGTTTGAGACATCTTAGATGGTGGGATGGGAAGATCAATATGTTTAATATGCATGCCTCCCATTTTAAGGCTACACCTAGGTTGCATGCAAAATAATATAAAACACTAGTTGGTTTAAAACCCTAGGAATAAAAAAAATGTGCATTCAAATGAATCAAGTTCACGAAGTGTTTAACCCTAAATTATATAAGAGGGATTTATCCTATAATTTTGGTATAATGGTTAAGAATATAAAAATGACAATGCACAATTATGATAATCAAATCTATTGTAGGCCAATTGTGAGCTAAATTTAGATATAAACATACACTAAATTTATAATGCTAAGGGTGGGATCAATATAAAAAGTAAAACTAAGCCATGCATGAAAATGATAAATAAGCAATATACTTAGTTTTTATTATTATAAAATAGTGTTAGATCTATAATAGATACAAAATAGGCTAGGAGATGGTTCTAAAATAGTCATCAAAATATGGATATGATGTTTTGGTGTTATAGACACTAATGTTTGTAGTAGAATTTTGAGCTCTATATGAATTAAAAAAACTAATTCAACCCAAAAATCAAACCACCTATTAAGAAGGATTATAGAAACAAATCAGGATGATATAGAACTTACCAAATTCCTTGTTTCATCTCACCTCCTTCCAAAATGTTCAAATGGATGATTGATTGCATATTAGAATCCAATTTTTGGCATTATGATTGCATGAAGTTGGATGTTGGATGCTTAGACCAAATGATGATTGGACATGGATTTCATAAAGATTCCTAAGATGGATTCCATGGAGGAAGAGCCTTGGTTATATAGATTATGGAGAGAAGATTAAGGGTTTAAATTCAAAGTTAGTGGGATGAGATCAATGGTTGTAGTTTATCTAAGGAATTAAAAAATCCTTAGAAGCCTTTAGACTTAGAGGCTTCTAGAGAGGGAGGCTAAGTTAGAGATGATTATATAATCCTCCAATTCTAGAATCCTCTAATTCTAGAATCGTCTTAGGGATAATTAGGATTAGAGGGAGGTTAGATAGGGATTAGAAGAGGATTAGGGGCTAGGGGTGTAAGAAAGCCTAAGGATTAGGATAGTAGGTGGTTATGTGGGATTATGGGAATTTAAATTCCCAAATAATTGATAACTAGGATTAAATTAGGATAATAGGGATTAAGAGGAATTAATGAAAGAGTGGGATTAGACTAAGGATAGTGAAATGGAGAATTATTGAAGGGGGATATTGAATAAATAGCTAAGGATGGGGGATTAATTAGAGAGGTGAATTAGAATAAATGGGATTAGCAGAATTAGTACTGACTAATAAAAATAGTAGTGACAATAATGTAAGTGAGAAATTTTAGGTGCATACATTTTTCCCCTCTTTGAAAGGGAATTACAAGTGGAGATAATTATAATGAGTAATGGTATTTCAAATAAAAACCATTTCATAGATGAATGTTAGTAAATGATATTAGGGGATATGATGCCCCTTCAAGGGGACACGCGGGGAAGAATGAGATGGATGGCCACTCAAAATAAGAAACTATGGGTGGGATGCGATGAAAAGATAAGGGGATGGGAACTAGATGTGAGATAGATGAGTAAGGAGATAAAGTCATCTTTGGAAATGAGATACAAATGGATGATTCCCTTGGTAAATACATATACACAAGGAGTAAATATGATGAGTGTCATGATTATCGACACATCGCAATGAGGAATCAACCATAAAATGATGATGATAGAATTAAAGGGATAATAAATTTAGATGTATCATAAGTAAGGATGCATGCATTGGAGATATTTTGGCTAGGATAAGACTGATTTGATAAGATTAATGATGGGTGTATCTCAAAGCTAAAGTTGATCAATATGATGAAGAGGATAAGAGAGAATAATGATATGATTGAATGACCAAAAGATTGGGTTGTATTGAATCAAATAAAAGGGCCATAATATGATAAATGATGATGATTCCCATATTAAAGACACATTTAAGGGAGTGATAATTGATAAATTGACCAATCAATGATTGATGGAAGAAAAGATGGATGTTATGGTTTGTCAGTCCTAATTGATAGGTGTGAGTGATTGATTGAAAAGATTAAGGAGATGATGGTGTGATTGATAAATATATTAAATGATTATAAATCAAGTATTTGATTAATTCAGGACTAGAGGATGATAAGAGAGGTAGTGGATGAGCTATCCTTCGGCATGAAAAAGTGGCCAAGTGTTGCCTACATAGTTTGAAAATACCTCAGGCTAATGTAGTTCTGACTAGAGGATGGATGCTATTGATTTATTAGAGGATGAAGATGATGACTATTATTAGAGATTAGAGGATATGATATAGATGATTAGGTGAAGATAAATATTGGATATTAGGTAGATGAGTTGAGAGGATTAGATTAGTGACGGAAAGAGGGATGAATAAATGAATGTTGAGGGTGGAGGTGATCAAGCCATCACAATGTCATAGGGCTCATCATAGTCTTAAAAATATATTAAATATGACACTTGGTAGTATTCTCCATGATATAAGCATGACCACGAAGACATTATACCAAAGTACTTGGGAAAATAGTGAACTCTTCATCCTCGAGGGTAATTTTGGTGTCCTCATATCATCCTCATTCATTGCCTGATAGACAAAAAGACATGATGTAAGACATAGACTTAAAAGACAAAAAATATATATACATGATAAAAATCATACAAACAAGTCAAACAATAAACATACAACACACACAAGTATACACAGATGATGTCACAATGTCTTACCTAATGATGGGATGATGGGATGGACTAGGATGATCATGATGTGATTGGGGACTTAGGATAGACTTGTATAGACTAGTGATGATGATGGGGATTAAGACTTGGATAATGATATGGATTTAGGGACTTGGATTATGATTAGGATCAATATAGACTACATTTACCTCTAGTTGTGGGATACAGTCTTTGAATATTGATTTAGTCTTGAAATAAACTCAAAAAATGACCAAGTAAAGTGATTTAAAAAATTGATGACCAAAGATTACCAATAGACAAGGACCTACAAGAGTTAAGTCTAATAAGAAAAATAGGAGATGATGGGATCAAATACCTTTAATACTATCAAAGAGAGTGGATGGGTGCTAGATATGAAAAGGAAATGATAAAGATAGTGATGGGATCAAGTATCTTCCACACTAGTAAAGTTGTTATGTGATGGGTGCTAGGTGTGTAGGCAATGATACAAAAATGATGGGTGCCAAATTAAATTCTTTGACAAGGATATGGATGTTGATAATACCTAGCCAAAAGGATGAGATTGATGAGATGGAAAGATGGATGACTACTCTGATTTGGTTCCAAGACTAAATGTGGTATCAATAGATGGTAAGATATGAAATTGATGGAGATGGATGTGATTAGGGGATTTGGGATAAGACAAGACATCATGGAAATGTTTTTGACTTTCTTTAGATTTTATGATTTTTTGACATATTTCAATTTTTAGGGATTCTTTCGAATGTATGTACAATATAAAAAGGGGGTTACTAGCAAAGGGAATACCAAGCCTATAATCTAGGATAAGGGTGGATGGACTGATGGATAAAAGACAATGGGATAAGGATGATGCTGAAAAGGATTTACCAAGGAAAGAATGGACTAGGGATTACCAATAACAACATCATGAATTAATCAAATGTTCTATAGTTGCCTAAGTTCCCCTTTAGAGGATATGACAAGATGGTTTGATGTCATTTCTCAAGACACCTTCTACTTCCTTACAAAGGTCAAGATAAGAGGGAAGGAGGGATATGATGTATGATAGGATGGAAAATGATGGATAAGATAAATATGGATGGGTGATTGACAAGGTTGATAAGGTATTTGATGAGGGATAGGTGGATTTTCCCCCAAGTGTAGAGAGATAATATAGATAATTAATTATCTTACCATGATGCTAGAAACTAGTTTTCATCATGATACTTACCCAAGGCACCAAAAGACTAGTTTTCACAATTGGAAAATGAATCTTTTTTTTGACTTATTGATGACATCTCAATTTATTAGGTATGGGGATGAGATGAAACATGTTGATGTTGGATGTGATCTTTAGCTAACACTTATTCTAGGGATGTGTGATGATAGGATCATATTATCACTATTAGATGCATAGGGGTCCTCATGACCTTCAATGATTCTTGATGGTGACCCCAGTAGATATATAGACCATGTATATTCATTACCCCTAAGAGAGATAATGTTTCTTGGGGAGGTGATGTGAGGTATGGATTTGATTATATCTTGATGTTGATAGGGGAGTAATGGATAGGAATGGATGATAGGACTTAAGAAGATTATGGGAGCATGATAGGATAGTGTGATGGGTGGTGGAGGATTAGGACTATTAGTTGCATAAATCATTGAAGATGGTATACATTATTCATTTGATTGGTTCCATATGATAAAATATTAAAAGAGATCTAAGATGCTTTAACTTTGTGGTTCATCTTTGATCCAATTATTTGATGGATTATCAGCCATGCTAATAGTGCTTTTGACATTATTTTGATTTTGAGATGGGATTTGACTTTGTCTATCCCTTGGTGCTTTATTTTTGGCTTCACTAGGGGATATTAATTTTTGACTTAATAAATAATAATTATTTTGACTTTGATAGTCCCCTAGTGCCATATATCAGTCTTCCCTAGGAGAAGACATGTTTGGATTAGGTTGATGATTTGACTCTTCTTTATTTTGACTTATGGGTTCAAAGATGATTTGATTATTATGATTGATTTTTATAATATGGTCTTAGACCTTTGTTGTTGTGACATGTATTACATTTCTCAAGGAAGGTTCCAGTGATCTATGTTCATGTTCATCCTTATGGAGGGAGGTGATTAAGTGATCATCAATGGGTAGAAAAGGATCTATGATGGATGGAGGTTTTGGAGATGGTGTGATGAGGTAAATGAGTGGTGACAGGGTAACATAGTCTTAATAGGGGCTCCCAGGAGTCCAAATTTTGACATTAGATATAATCTTCTCAAGATCAACAAAAGGATCACTAAGACTAGCCATAGTATCCAAAGTAGGATCAGACTCACCTTGATTATCTTTGATAGATAAAGATTATAATAATTTTGTTATGAATCCATAAGCCTGATTAAGATCCAAAGGTATGCTTGGTGATGGATTGGAGGTACCTTGATTATAATAATTATCAAGAAGATAGGTATTATTAACATCGATAATGGATGATGTTTTTGATGAGGAATCAATTCATATAGTGGTGTTGGATATGATTTTGATGAATATAATACTTTTGATGCTAAATTAAATGTATAATTTGATGCAATTATTCTAGTAGAAGATTTTTTATCCATAATTGACCTCTCAACAAGGCGTATTTGATTTGAAGGGTGAGAGGGTTCATGAAATACGAGAAGACTAGGCGTAATGGACTTGTGGTTGATGGAGGATTGGTAAATTATGGGGGATTATAGAAGATGGATAGGATGTCTTGTTTTTATCTTAGGAGGGGGAGGGATTGATCATGATTTAGAAATAAATCTTGGAATTCCTTTTCATGTGCACCCAGAGATGTGGATGTATATGGTTTACACTCAACTACTATGTCACCACGATGGATGAAATATTGGACATAGTTTTAGAAAGGTTTACATTGATTAATTATATGCCCCTAGGTTTGGTGATATGTAAAATATTGATTGGATTTATACTAGGAGGGATTAGTCCTAGTGGGATCAAGATGTCAGATAGGTGGATAAACAATAATGTTGGCGGTGACTAGTTGATGGAAAAGTTCTTCTAAGGACATAAAAAGGGGAGTGTAAGGACCCACTTTGATTTATGTCATAGATGTGAAAGCATTGAAATGTAGATCAGATGATTGTTGATATAATTAGGTAGATGGACTAATATTAGTCAAGGTGGCCAATATTGGATTCCCTTTCCTAGTAGGGGAAGGGTAGATGATTGGTTATGACTAGTGGATGGAGGATTTTCATGGGATTCACATGAAGGGGATTATATGGGATGTGTAATGATTTGAAGGGGATCAACACCTTTAGGAAGTGGTACACACATCAGGATAAACCATAAAAGGATATCATCCTTTTTGGCAGCTATATATTGGTCTATGAATGTTAGGTCTAACTCCATGGGGATGGATGATAAGAGATGAATTCTGGGAGGGATGCAAACAATTATGTATGGTTCCTTAAATAAATTGGTTCTAATGACCAAGATATTATGATAGGTCATGATTAGGTGGACTAAATGTGATTAAGATGATATAGGACTAAGGTTAGATTTTAGATGGATAGTTTAATAGGTGTTAATGTCTTATCAATGATGCCTAGTTGTGAAACTAGAAAAGGGATTAAGGATTTGATGGGTGCCTAGATTCAAACTAGCATGATGATGGTATGATGGGTGCTAGTTATAAATAGGAAAGGATGATAAAGACTAGATTGATGATGATGGGTTACTAGCTTGAAACTAACAAAGTGATAAGATTCTAGTAGGATACTGACTAGGGTGTGAGACCTGATCAAATTATGAATGATAGTGGATTGGGATGATGTGGATGATAGGACTAGCTTAATATTGTAGACTAATTTTCTCAAGATAGGATGGGATATGATTAATGTGATGAAAGTGATAGGGGTAAAGGAAAATAATTATAATTATAGGTGATGATGCAATGATGAAGGGGTAATGAGGTGGGGATGATTTAGATCCATATGTGACTTAAAAGCCAACTAAGATAAAATAGGATGAGATTAGATTAGATGGGTGATAAAGACAAGGTCAAGAAAATTGATGCGGTATGGACTTAGGACAAGATGTGGATAAGATATGATGTGATTAGGATATGTAGGTGATGGGAGGATGACCAATGATGGGTGGGTTAGGATAGGATACGAACAAAAGGATGTACAAGGGATGAGATAAAAATGCACAAGACAAGATGTAGGCAATGGGGATGTGGATTAAGATGAGTGTGGATAATGGGATAATGACAAGGATGATCGAATGATAAAATAATGTGGCAAAGATACAAGATTGATTATGGACATAGGGAAAGGGGTGGTTGATATGATATGTGGATGATGGGAGTTTTGATCAATGGGTAGATATACTAAATTAAGATGATATGAAGACAAGATGAGATGGGAGGGGACAAAAACAATATATAAAAATGGATGATGACAAGGACATAAAAGATAAGATATAGGTATGACTTATGATGAGTGGGTATGATTAGACAAGATGGGAGATATGATAGGATAATGAAAAGGATATATAATGATAATATGTATAGTGGGATGATGACAAAAATGATATGTATAAAAGGATGTAAGAATATACAAGATGGGTTGTGTAAATACATAGATAGGTGTATAGGTCTTGGTGCAGGATGAATCAACTCTCAAAAAACATGGGTTTAGCATAACACACACCTATGCAAGCAAGCCACAACCTATGATTAGTAAACTGATGGGTGTATAACCTAATGCTTGTACCATCCAATGGATTCATAGGTCAAGTTGTAGGATGGTGACCCATTACGGTATCAATCGAAACCTCTCAACCCTACATACACTATATGGCTAATTTGGAGCTGATACTAACTCTTGTAGTGGTACAGTTATTACAAATGAAAGGTCCTATACTACGTATACACAAAACCTCTAGGTGTTCCCCTATATACAGGAAGGTATGTTGAGGCCCAAGTCTGTATAAGGTGCTATCTAATGCCTAGTTTAGAGAGTTAACTCTTCTCCTTCATGAGTGACTTATATGGGGTCAACTGCTTAGCCTACAAACATCTATCCCTAATTTTTATACTTCACAAGAACATAAAGTTTAGTCAGTGCATAGTGACGAAATCCATGACACTAACCCCCTAGACCATGGAAAGTATGTGGGTCTCGATTCCACATCATGTTACCCCTAGAAAATAAAAAGGAAGAGATTTATAGGTAGTTTTTAATCTCTCAATAATCACCGTAAGGACACAAGGGAGAGAGCATACACCAACCATAGCCTTGAGAGATAAACAAGCAAATAAAAGATTAATTAACCATTTATGATTTAGATGTGTGATTTATATACAATAAGTAAGGAAAATAATATACAAGCAAATAATATATACACATAATAAGATGATTTAAAACAATATATATAAGACAAATTGATTAAAATTATTTTCAAAGTACCACAAGGAGTCTTTTATAGGTGGCTTGCAAGCACATGGTTAGTAGTTTAGGTGACACTAAAAAAGAGACAACCTTCAAGATAAGGATTAGTATTTTGGTCAATATTCTTGAGGAAAAACCTATAAGACAAATGATGTTTAACCAAAATATGAACTCTAGAAGAAGGCATTAGATAAACTAAAAAGCCTCTATAAAAAACAAGATGTTAGTCCACTAGGACTTAAGAAAAACACCCTAAAAAATCATGATTTGGCTTAATAATTTCCTTGGGAGTGAATGGGACATGATGTAGGGGTCTGGGGGTGGTAGCCCCCAACAAGATGCCACCCTCAACGGGGTCAAGGCGTAGAGCCCCTTGCAGGTTACAGGGGTAATGCCCCAGGTACATTCCCTATTACAATAAAGGGTGGGGTTGAGGGGTATATCCCCTCACTTCAAAAGGAAATTTGGGATTTTTGGGAGGCTCAGAGTGACTCAAAATTAACAAAAAATGACTCAAAAAATTCTCTTAAAAAGGACAAAAAATAAATGTAAAATTATAACGTCACAGAGTAAAATCACAACTGAGGGGGACAAAACCATAGAATGTAAGTTGTTATATTGTCATATTTATCTTAACCCTAATAGTTTGCTATAAAACCATGATTGTTTAGACAAAACTATGAATGCAATCAATAAATTCATGATTATATATAAAACAATAGTTGTAGTTTTGTGATAAACTACAAAACCTCAAAATTTTAATATGTGATCAAAATAAATGTCTATGCAAGTTATGATAAATTATTTAAATGTCAAAAATGTCTTATTTATAAAATATTAGGGTAAATAAAGGAATGGTTATGATATACCAAAATTTTGCAAATGATTACTTAGATTTTTAACAAAATGATCCCAAAAATTTGATCAACCAGATGAACAAAAGATAAATATGTTATCCTCAATCTGTCTAATAAGATTTGAAAATGAAAAAAAAATAGAGTAAGAGTAAAAAATGTCAAAATTAAAAAATCACCACTAGGGTTACAATACTACAATTCCTCATAACACAATTGTGATTATGGAAAATTCATGACTTGTAATTTTGTGATAGATGGAAAAAGGTTTAAGGGGGTGGATTTATTTTTGATGATTATCTCTACCTATCTTCTTCCCTATTTACCCTATAAGAAACACAAATATAAACCATATAAATACAACAAACATGATTATAAGAGTTGGTTAGGTTTAGTAAAAATCATTTGGATAAGAATGTAAGAACAAAAGGATGTTATAGATCTAATTATATGAAGATTGGTCTCCTAGAAAAACATAGAGTATCAAGATAAACCTATAGATTATAAGAAAACATAGGACTATTAGTGTTTTTTAATCATAAAATATAACATTTCCACTCATATTCACAATATCGTGACTCTCAATACAATGTCGTGACTTACAAAATCGTAGTATTGCATAACCTATCAAGAAAACCATTAGTGGTTAAATAAAAAATATAACTCAGATTAATAAAATCACAACTCGACCAAAAATATCACTAATCATGAGTCATGATATTTTTTAAGGGATAAAACCAACATGATTAATATAGATGGTTGGTGATCAAATAGGTAGTTAAGACAAAACTGTGACTTACGAGGTCAATATCGTGATTATGTAGGACAAAGTCATGAATACTAGTGCAATGTCATGATTACAACTTATACACGTAAAATTTGAAAATTTTAAGATTTTTCTTGTCCAATTGATCCTATAGGTTGGAAAAAACACAACTAATAAGAAAATTTGATTAAATTGGAAGCAAGTGGTCCCACCATGGTTGCCAAAATATAGTAGGATTTTGAGCTATATATGAATTAAACAATCTAATTCAACCCAAAACTCAAACTATCTATTAGGAAGGATTATAGAAACAAATGATAATGATATAAAACTTACCAAACTCCTTTTTTCATCTCACCTCCTTCCAAAATGTTCAAATGGATGATTGATTTCATATCAAAATCAATTTTGTGGCAATATGATGGCGTGAAGTTAGATGTTTGGACATGGATTTGATATGGATTCCTAATATGGCTTCCATGGAGGAAGATCCTTGGTTATATAGAATATGGAGGGAAGATAAAAGGTTGAAATTCAAAGTAAGTGGGATGAGATCAATGGTTGTAGATTATCCAAAGAATTAAAAATTCCTTGGAAGCCTCTAGACTTAGAGGCTTTTAGAGACAAAGGCTATGTTAAAGAGGATTCTAGAATCCTCCAATTCTAGAATCCTCTTAGGGATATTTAGGATTAGAGGGAGGTTAGATAGGGATTAGGTGACAATTATGGACTAGGGGTTTAGGAAAGCCTAGGGAGTAGGCTAATAGGTGGTTAGGTGGGATTATGGGAATTTAAAATTCCCAAATAATTGATGATTAAGATTAGATTAGGATAATAGGGATTAAGAGGAATTAATGGAAGAGGGGGATTAGACTAAGGATAGTGAAATGGATAATTAGTAAAGGGGGATATTGAATAAATGGCTAGGAATGGGTGATTATTTAGAGGGATGAATTAGAATAAATTATATTAGTGGAATTAATGTCGAATAATAGGAATAGTAGTGACAATAATTTAAGCGAGTAATTTTAGGGGCATACAATGTGGATGATTACATTGACACTAATTTTTAGGTTAAAAAAAGTATTCTATACAAAATACTTACTAAAAATAAATGTGACCACCTATATGCTTCTAGGTTTGACTTCACCTTTGCTTTAGTGCCTTTAGATCTAGGTCATGGACTATCAATCCTCATAAATTTGAAAAACCTTATTTCTTCATCATCATGGTGAACTTAGGGGAAAATGGGATAGTAGGCACATGGTGCTGATCTGACACCAAATACCCCATTGCCAATGGGCATTTCCTACATATCCAATACTATAGAAGAGGGCCTCGAATTCATGTAGTTCTCCCCTATGTGCTAGCTTGTGTATGAATCATGTAATAATGTACAAATAAAGTAAAAAAATGGCTTATCCTATAACTTGAAAATTAGGATCTTAGGCTACTGCTTTAGTACTTTAGACCTATATATATGTTTTACCTATAACTAGTATGGAAATAGGGAAGCTTTATTTGATTAAATGTTTAATAGAGTGCTTTTGATCAATTGCCTTGCTCTCTTTGGTGTTTTTTCTAGGCGAGAAAGGAATAAGGGTTGATCTTGTATATATATCAATCCATTTGGAGTAATAAATTGATTTAAATCACTTAGGATAACCATTATCATATGTTTCATTTTTAAAATAGATGACTTTAGGGCACTAGACACTTGCATTGGGTCAAGACACTAACATCAATGCTAGTGCAAGTCTCAGACATTATTGTATAGGGAGTAAAAAAGTAGGTATAGGTTTAAAACTTGTAGAGATGGAAGATAATAACATTTTAAGCATTATGCAAAAGATATAATACCTAAGTCATTAACATAAAATGATCAGACTAAGATATATAGGCAAAGCAATATAAGATAGAGTAAATATGAGACTTGCAGAAGTAGGAAAGGTATAGAACTAAGAGGAAAAAGTAAGGTTTGAGTTTACCTTGTACAATATTGAGATAATATAATCCATAAATATCATCTACACCACCTAATAGGTTATTAGAGATAAATATCCTAGAATTGGGCCCTCTTAATTAGCACTGAGTTCACAATACAACACAACATGGTGAGATAGACAACATAGAATTATGCACTTCCATCAATATATTTTAACATGAAATTGATATACATGAAGGTTTTGAAAATCCAATAGAACCATATTCCTCTACAACTCAAACTCATCCCATTACAACAATGATATTTTTGACCTATGGCTTCCCATTCCTAATAGAGGATGAGAATGAATGAAAGGATAAAACTAATGAAATCCATGATTTATAGAAGTTCTAGAGGAAAAATTAAAATTTGAGAAATAAGGATCCTACTACTACTTCCATCATTAAAAACAATAGTTCTATCAATCCTCTAGATCCGAAGGCTAATAAAAATCTACCCCATCAAATAGGGAATAAATAGTTGTAGATCATAGAGTCACAAATAAGATGAGGGTAAAATATTGTTGAGGATATGAAGAAGATAAAGGATAATATAAGTCTTCATTAGTTATCCTAGATCATCAAATAGAGATAGAGAGTTTCTACTTAAATCTATTATTGGAAGGTCATATACTAACAAATCAAAAGTTGTGCATGTAAATGTGGTGGTTTATAAGGATAATATAGGGGTACAACCTTTTTTTTTAACCTTAAAAATATTAAGAATTAATGCACATAGTTTTTTGGATGAGTCAGGTGCCTCAACTAATTTTATGCCTATAATTTTATGCAATAAATTGGGTTTAACCCAAAATATGTCGAAAATAGTGGTCTTGTAATTGGATAAGTCTATCATCCCATGTGTTGGAAAATAAAAAATGTGTGTATCCAACTTGAATTTGAGCCACGTGTATAATAGTATATAGATATTTTAGTCATTGACATTCCATAAGCTTACAACTTGTTGTTGAGTCACAATTGGTCAAAGACATTGAATGAGTACATGGACACATATTTATAAAACATGTGGTTGACATGGAAAGGAGTATCCAACCATATTTGAGTGGACAAAGAACTAAATATGAAGTACCTGATCATAGAATACAATGCTAATAATGAAAAGGTTAAATTTATAACTTCACATGCAGGTGTGTACACTTTCAACATAAGGAAAGAACCTCATGAAAAAGAATTTAAAGGTCATTCTTAGTTATGGAATCCATTTTGATATATCGAATTCAAAGCAAGTTTTGTGTGTTGGTGTAGCCCTGATCAACCCAAATAGAAAGTAATATCTAGATACCTGTAGGCTACCATTATATTGCATGAATAATAGATTTGAGTACAAAGATCTAATGCTCAACTTGTAATTCACATTGAATCATAATGTCAATCAATTTCAAATATATGAGGAATTAGAGTTGGTTGTTAACCAGATCATAAATAAATATAATTATATACACACTTAAAGAATCACAAACACTAAAAATGGGAATTGATCAAATCTAAACACCGAGCATGGGAACTAAGGGAAGGAAACAAAATTCACATTCACCAACAACTTTAATTACTAATTTGGCACTGCTCTAAGAATCCAAAATAGAAAAATTATATGTGGATCTAGTTATTTGTCCATTTATCCTAGACAATGTGGATAAATTCTATATGTTTGAAGATGATCGATAAAATGAAAAATTCATGAGTATTTATGGAACCTTTTAATCCTATAAAATAAATGAAAAGGATGTTAGACCCATGAATTTTGAAGATATGGGTGAATATGGTGTCCTATAATGGAATGAGAATTGCATTCTTATTTTTATGATCTCCATATAACAAGGTTTCAATGTGGACCCACAAGCTCAAAATCATAAATAAATCAAAGTAACTAAGTGTAATTTTATCAAGGAGAATCTGGAAACTAACCAACATCCTTAGTATGTAAACATTGGCTTGAGTTGCAATGAAAGTGAGAAACAAAATTTGAGGGGTCTACTAATATAATATAAAGACATCATTACCTATACATATGAGGATCTAAAAGTCTTATACCCCAGGGTCATCACCCATACCATTCTACTAAAGCTAAAGTAAAATCCTTTTAGGTAGATACAAAGGCCAGTAAATCCAATTCTATAACCTCTTATTCAAATAGAATTATAAACTCTATTGGATGTTAGGATTGCATTTCCAATGATAATTCCACTTGGGTAGCCAACCTAAAGCCAATCATAAATAAGAATGGACAAATCAAGCTTTGTGTTGGCTTCATAAAATTGAGCTGAGCATCATAAAAGGACAACTATGATTTTTCCTCCCTAGACTAGGTAATTTAGATGGTTAGTGGATCTGAGATGATGTCCATTTTAGATGAATTGTTAAGATATAATGAAGTGGTAGTAGAAGCAAAATATAGAATTAAAAATGCTTTCACCACCAAGTGGGGAATGTTTTCACACAAAAGGATGCATTTTGTCTTATTTAATATAGAAGAAACCTTATAGTGAGATATGGACAATGCCCTACATGGACTCATTGGAAAATGTATCATCATCTATATGGATGACTTAAGAATGTTTTCAAAATATATATTTGATCATGCTAACCATATGTATAAAATATTTGATAGATGTATAAGATATGGAGTATTACTCAATCTAAAGAAGAGCATATTTGGAGTCATTGAAGGGAAACTGTTAGGCCATGCCATCATTAAGGATGGGATCTCCATTAACCCATAATGATTCTATACCATTTCAAATATGATGCCTCCTAAAATTAATAAGGAGTTGAATTATTTCTTTGGTAAGACAATTTTTTTAAGGAAACTCATTTATAGATTTGTAAGTATTTTCAAGCCATTGAATGTGATATCAAAGAAAAATGCCAAAATAGAATGGACAACAAAGGTTAAGAAATGTTTTTAGGACATAAAATTCGAAGCAAAATGCCAAAATAGAATGGACAACAAAGGTTAAGAAATGTTTTTAGGACATCAAAATTTCCATTGTAAAATCTCCAATTTTTATCAGCCTAGACTTCAATAAGGACTTATACCTTTATTATTTTTCCTCATAACACACTATAACAAATATACTAACACAAAAGGTATATCATCTAATCACTTTCATGAACACAAATATAAATGATATAGAGCTGAAATACTCAATGATAAGAAAACAAATATATTCATTAATCAAAGTTGTGAAAAAATTTAGGCATTATATTCTAAGAAATAATATGTATACCAATGTTCTAAAACCAAATATAAATCTCACACTTGGCCAAAATGAATTGGGTGAAAGAAGAGGTAAGTGGACGGTAAAATTACAGGAGTTTGATCTTGAAATCAAACCAACCAAGATGATGAGAGGCTAGGGAATCATCCATATCATGAATGAGACTAATCCACACATTTGTATTGAGTAAATAAATGATACTCATGTAATTAGTGGTGAATTTTATGCTCAAAACATCCATTACTTAATCACAGGTGCATGTCCCCCATAACTAAATAAAGAGCAAAGACATGACCTTAAGCTCAAATTAACCCATTATATGATAAATAAAGGAGTCATATATTGAAATAACTACTTTAGGTGTGTCTCAAAATAAGAATATGTAGACTTCCTACATAATATACATTAGAAGATAGGTATTACATATCCATTAAGAAACACAATAGCCCATGAAATATTGATGATGGTATACTATTATCCCAACATATTCAAATATGCCCAAAACCATGTAAAAATATGCCATCAATGTTAGGTATTCAAAAAAGGAGAATTTAATGCTTCCATTCCTCTAAAACTAGTCATTAAAGGTCACACATTTTCTTAATGGGTCTAAAATTTGTTTGGTTGATAAAACCAAATTATTTAATATGACACAAAATTTTCCTAACATCTATTGACTATTGGACCAAATGGATAGAATTTGTGGAAACTATGAATTATAGAGCAATGGATGTCATCAAATTTATATAAGAGAAGATATTGACTAGGTTTCACACTCCAATCTCCTTAGTTTGTAATAATGGTCCAAATTTCCAATCTATTTAATTTATAGAATGGGCTTGTAATAACCAAATCACCATAAAGTTCTCTTCAAACTATTACCCACAAGGGAATGCAGTAGCTAAATCTACTAACAAGAATATAATGGATGCCTTCATGAAATAAAAACAAGACAAACAAAGAGAATGACATCTCTAGTAAAGTATGCACTATGGGTAGACACAACAAGATATAAATAAGCCCATAAAGGCTCATTGTTTTTGCTAGTGTATGGACATCAACAAGTTTCCCCCATAAATTTTATAATCCCAATGTACTGACTCATGAAAGAATACATGGGGAAAGATGAAAGAATATAGTATAGACTACTTGACATAGTCTAGAGGGAAGATGCAGGAATTGAAGCATTGGATAACTTCAACAAAGACCAAGACATTGTCAAGAGGTGGTTTGATAAGAGATCCAAAATCAAAGCCTTTAATATTTCAAACCTAGTTATTTTATGGGATAAGGAACATGATTATATATGAAAAATTAATAAGTTCAATCATTTATGAATTGGAACATATCAAATAAATAAGATACTAGGTAATAATGCCTTCTATTTGAAGGACCTCTAAGGTAATAACCTCACTTTTCCAGTAAATAGATAGCTTTAGAAACATTATTTTATGGTTGCTCCAATTGAAGATGCTTCTAAATGATTGTAAGTGGAGATGTAGATGTAGGAGTAGAGTAGATTTACTACTTTCTATATTATATTTACTACTTTATAAATTAATATTTCCTATTTTATTAGATTAGTATTTACTACTTTATACATTTACTTTGGGTAGATTAGTTGTTATAATTTCTAGATTAGTTTTCTTAAAATTATAGAACAAACCAACTGATTTCCTATGTTGGAAGTATTAAAAATTTGTCAAAATAAGGGGAAAATAGAAAAAGAAGCATAATTAGAACTCATAAGGATTTTTTCTAGTAGTGATTGAACTTTTGGGATTAAGGTATGTGTTATGACTAAACTAGGTTTTTCTTAGAATGGGTGAGTTTGCTAGACCTTTCATATTTACTATGATATATTCATAATTTTTTTATAAAGACTTTCCATTTCCAAAGATAAAATATGTTACTAAATGTTAAAACTTGGATGAGAGATATTAAAAATAGAAATGGATACACACTAATAGGCACATATTGATTAAAATAAGTTTTATTATGCATACACCCAACCAAATGTTACTTCAAACCCTTATTCTATACATGCTAAAAAATCAATAAAATGAAAGATGAAGTGTTTAGCATTTTTTATAGATCAGAAAAGAAAAAACCCAAGTTTTCAAATCATAAAGGGTTTATTAGGGTTGATCTATCAAGAAAATGGTTAGACGTCTATCTTCAAGTCATGAAATATATTAGTCTTGAGGGAAAGCACACCATGATTTTTTCTCATCATTTCCTCCTCAATCATTTTAGATTCCATCCCATAAGTATTCCATTCTTCTTGCTGAAATCCCTTAAAGTATCTATCATTAATTTCAAGAGCAACCCTTTGACAAACATAATACATGAGAGTCTAATTATGTTAATGGTCAAAATGGGGGAGCAACCTCTATGGATCAAGGTAGTTTTTGAGGCTATAGATATACACAACGAATAGAAGGATTCTGATAGGTCTAGTGAGGATTTCTCAAAACCTAAAGAGGAACCAGAAGAGGGGAAGAATGAAGGGTTTGGTGATTAAATGCTTAGGGGGAATTTCAACCTAGATGCAACCATAATGGTGTTCTGGTTTATATTAAACCCATTTCTATCATGAATAAATTTTATTTCAAATTTAACCTGACTGATGAAATAGAACAATCCATATAGAAGTTGTAGATGGAGGTGACTATCTAGAGGCTTTTGATCTCAGAAATTTCTAATGAGTTTGAAAAGTTGAAGGCTGTATTAACCCTTGGTGATTTTTCAATGGGGAAGGGTGAAAACTAGAAGGAAGAAGAAGAGAATGTGGGTTAGTGCCAACATGGTGAAAATAATAGTTAGAGTGGAGGTGATGAAGAAGAAAGGAGTGATTTAGGATAGGAAAAGGAAGAAACTAGATTTGTAGGGCTTAAAAAGAAGGGGAAAGCCACTGAAGCCCTATAGGGTATCTGTAATTACACTATAGGAAGGGAGAAGTAAAATGAAACTATTGGGACCAAAAAACTTTTACTCTACTTAGAGTCTAAGGACATGGATTAGTAAATTACCGATCTCTATTTTTTTGTTGTTTTTTGGAATTAGTTTGTTAGTGGATTGTGGTCATGGCTAGTATTTAAGTCTTAATACTCTACTAGTTTTTGTTATATTATTATTTCATGTCTATATTTTAGACTCTTTTATACTAGGCATGGGACCCTTAACTTTTATATTAACCTTATCTAATAAAAAATGTTAAAAAAAACATCACACAAAATTATAGAATATAAATGACTATAGTAACCTCTACCAGGGCTATGGACACTTGCTAGTAGTAGATCAAGGCTTAGAGTGGAATAATTAGTATCTATATCAGGGATATGGATGATTACTTGGTGTTATATGTATAATCACTGAGAGGGGCTATGAATCAGTGATGCTAGATAATCTAATTCCATTCCTAACTCTTAAACATTCAACACACATAATCATGATGCATACAAATTAACCACTATAATGAGAAAGGAAGATATAGAAATATCAAGAACATAACACATAATATATGTGGAAAAACCTCTTGTGGGATAAAAATCACTAAAACCTACCAAATTTATTATATTCCTACATAGACAAGATTCAAGATTTAAACCAACATCAAATGATCAAGGAACACCCATCTCTGAATTTAGTGAGACACCCATCCCACAAGGAGGAACCAACCCCCTAGGCAACAAAGAACTAACCCAAATACCTTGATCTGATATAATGTCTTCTACACCTGATAATTTAATTCTCTTACTCTTTTTCCCTTTTACACTCTTACAAACTTGCACACATAAGTAATGCATCTAAAACACCCCTTTTTGATCACTCTTCACTTCTTAGCACATAGACAATAAAAAAACTTGAATTTTTTTTGTCACAACATCAGAAGCATGACATATAGGTCATTAAAACAATAATAAATCTAATATACTCTTCAATCCATCCACTAAGCATACTCATTCAATCAACCTCTAGGGCTTACTCGCTCAATCTGCCACTTCTAGGCTCATTAGGTCCAATGACCTATGTGTTCACCTTTATCAACTTTATTAGATAATAATTAATAATAATATTCACTATATTTTTTTCCTCAATGAACTTTACCTTCTCTTTCAAAGGTTCTCTCCTTCACTTGGCCCCACACACACTCAAATACCACAAATAGGCTAATTATGCCTTGCACTTATATCACACTCTTGGTCTAACCTATCTTGGCTGGCCAAGATATTTACCAAATATATTTAACACATGAAATAGGTTCATACACACATTAAATATGATAAATAAAATCTTAAAGGGTCTTTTATTAGCTCATTATCCCCAAACCTCCGTTAGGCCTAGTTAAGACTTAAAGCAATTAGGCCTTCAAATCCACATGATACACTTTGAACCTCTTGGACCAAATTTAACATATAAAAATGATTAAAAAACTTCATATATCACATTAATATGTCCCTTATATCATATATATTGGTCCACATTACCTAAAACTCCATTTCACACTTCAAACCAAGCCTTTTAGCCTACTTGTTCTTTAGGCCTTCTAACACAAAAAATAATGTCTTATAAAACTTAAGCATAATTTAAATTTTATTATATAAACTTATTAAAAATTATATTTATAGGTCCTCCATGAACTAAAAAACCTTAATAAATTCATTTTTCAACATCACACAGGCCAAACCACTTCAAATCAACTCTTTCAAGATGACTACTCAGACTGGTCACACATACTCTAAATACAATTAAAGCATTTTGAATCTCCACATCCAAATATGGGAAAAATAAGACATCCAAAACCTTATCATCAATATTTTTAACTTATATAATAACTTAAAATTCATTTTATACTCCAACAATGCTTAAAGAACCTCCAACGTACCTCTACAAGATGGCCACTCAATATGCTAGTGCATTCAACAAACATTGTCAAATTATAATCAATTATTAAAACTAAATATGGATTGGTAAAACCTATAAAATACACATATATGGTCCTCATGGAGTCTAATAAACTCTCTAATATTTATTTCATATTTAAACATCAATACACTATCAATAAATCTTTAATTACCCTTCTCAGGTTACTTGTAGAACATGGTCAAACCTTGAGTCAACTTTAGAACTTAATATATTTGATTGTAAAAACATTAAAAATTTATAGATCACTTATATATATGTTCATTTAAGTCCAATTGAAATTTTATTTTTACATCACCTTCAAATTCATCTTAGATCAAAATATATTAGCAAAATACTACAAACTAGTTTTACCCTTTGTTAATTCAAATGCCAACAGTCACTATGTAATGCAAATATTGAAGATATGTGTCTTCATATCATTATCCATGAAAGATATATCAACCACCCTCCATCAATCTCCTTGGGATTATATTGGTATTTATCTTGCATTGCTCACTATTGAATTTAGATCTTTACTTCTGAGATCAAGCCACTTGGCAGTCCTATGTGCCCTCTGCATATCCTATAGTAAGTCTCCAATGAAATTATACCACTTGGTAGCCCCACATTACTTGTAATTAATATATTGACTTATTGAATCAATACGCTCTATTGGATCAAAATCTATATGATCATGATTTCGCCATTGATCTTTATCTAATAGATTTCACACTCACCATTAGATCCATATCAGGGTAGATTGAATTCATGCCATAGATCTTCATTTCTCGATTAAATTCTCAACATAGATATTTGATATCAAAAAATTAGCTAAGTATGGGAACTTAGTGAACTCTATCTCAGAATCCAACATTGCACTTGAATAACTTTTTCTACATTCCATGTCGAGACCTAAAACTTGAACCATATGATCTCTTCCTATAGATAAATCCATCCATGCATCAAAATTATCTTAAAACCTTCAAACATGTGAAATATGATGTTATCAAACTTCTTACTCAACCTTATCTACCAAGATGACTACTTGAACATAGACCTTCATATGACTACTCTGATGAATTTTTTTACTTCCATAAGCACTCTAAAGCACTAATAACACCCCATAGATTACTTGCAACATGTCCATACCATCAATATCATCCACCATCTACCTATCCAATTGAAAAACTAAAGAACTATGCAAGAACGCTTAAGAACATTAAAAAACACTTTTTCATTGTCATGCTAGCATACATGGCACCTCATCAACATCTTTGGTGACCTTGGAGACATCATTGACAAACCTACAATAATCTCCCCTTTTTTCATTGATGTCAAACACAAATACAAAGCTTATGCTTAGAATCTATCTCTTTCTTCAATCACCTTCTCCCCCTTTGACACAATGATAATGTGGGATCAAATTCTGATTCTGAGGACTTGAAAAGACTTTAATAGCCAAAGATAGGAAAGGATTGCATCTAAGAGATGATATAGACTCTCCCTAACATTGTGCATACCTCTTCTTACCTTGATCTTCTCAAACATGCTCCATGACTACACTCTTCTTTAATAATACAGATTTTATGAATAAAAAACATACATGAACATTAGCAACTACATGAACTTACCTTGAACACATTAAGAGGGACTCCCCCTCAGTCACCTAAGCTTAGGCACCCTTTTGAGCATCTTCAGACCATTTTCAATAATGATGAATCAACATAATTTCCTTCATACTTTCTCTCTCAAATCCTACTACATACTCCTCTGATCTTAGGACCAGACCATTTACAAATCTCCCCCTTTGTTTATGCATGAGGATCCAATACATTGTAAAAAACACATGACTTGGTTTGATCAAGTCATCATACAAATATGCTTAGAATCATAACTATAGTAGACATATTCATATCTCCATCATGACTGAGGCATCTCACATATGTTCCCCCTCACATCATGTATAGCTCTTTAAGCCTATCAAACTATCTAAGTTAGCCCCTCCCTAAATTCACGCTCCACCTAGATCATGATATCTTAAAAAATACTTCTTAATGAACTAGATCTATCAGCAACTCTTCCTCAGTAAATATCCTTATGAAACCACCAATAGATCTCATATCTTCATTATATCAACTTAAACAACTGAAGTAGACATAACTCTCATATGGATCTCAAAATAATTTCTCTTTATCTTGTACAAGACATCATGGTTTAGAACCTTTTTAAAGTGCTCTCATGGAATTATGTCATCATCAAAACACTTTCTATGCAAATTTTTTTTTTGACAACTCACCATCCTTGATTAGACACATGGAGACATCCATTCCCTTTTTGTAGACCTTGTAGACATAAATTTATTCTTCACCATATTGACCAACTAGATCATCCATCACATATTGACCAAAACTTTGACTTTTTGATCACTATCCCTGAATATGTCTTCTCAATCATTCCATCACAACACTTTGGAGTAGTTACATAAAACTCATTGCTTCCCCTTAACCAAGGATATCTTCTCATGACCTTTTGTTTCCTACAATATTAACTATAACTCAACTAACATTCACTACGTTTTAATGATAAGTGTCTCTTTGAAGCTTAGAGAGATATACCCTAACCCATAATGTCCTAGAACAATGTGAAACTAGAAGTTGCCCACAAATCCTCATATTACTTCTCCTCCTTGGTCATATGATATTGATAGTTCTTCTTCTTCTTAGGCTTAAGAGAAGAAAAATGCTCATCCACTACAATATTCTCCTTTTCTTATAATATTGGATTGAAAACATATGGAGAAAATAAATATTCATGACATACCTTTTCAACTGAAGAAAGAATATCATCAATGAGAATTGACAACTAATGTTCTTTTCATGAAACTTGATCATTAAAAAAAGGATGTTCTTTTGGGTCTATACATACCTAACAACTAGCCTCAATTAACACTTTGATCTTTTCCTTGAGCTTGACTTAAACTAAGTTTTTATTCTACTTTTGTATTTGGACAGATGACACATTCTCTTGGCACTCCTAAACCTTCTTCATATTTGATTCCTCTTTTGCTTTAACAAGCAATCCACCTTGATCTTTCATCTCAACTGAGGTAGTTTTCTTGTTATTCACTTCTTTAAGATTCTATACCTAGGATTAACCTTTATTGAGTACACTAGGATGTCCTTTCACCTTCTTATGACTTGAGAGCTTGCTTATACAATATCTTGAAATATGACCAACTTGATGACAACTAAAACAAATAACATATTGTCTCTTATGTTCATTATGATCAAGCTTGCTTGTCTTAGGTATCCATACCTAGGTTAGTCTTTTACCATGCATTATAGCAATATGTCCCATGTCATGACAATTATAGCAGACTATATTATCCATACCTCTAGCTGACCAACTTCTCTTCCTTCTATAGTTTCTTGCCTTATGACCAAAAATATTAGATGCAAAATAATGACCATGAAATGAAATTTCATAAATTATAGAATTTGGTTGCCTAATCAATCTTTTCACCTTATTGTCTTGATTTGACCTCTCTTTCTCTTTCACAGTCTTATTTACCTTGACAACAAATTACTCATGCTCATCCTTCAATGAATCTAGCTTGGTCTTAAGTTGAACACTCTCATCCTCTTTAGCTCTCATACTTGATCTTGTAGCCACTAACTAAATTATGATATATTGGATGGTTTCCTTATCCATCACAACTTATTTAGTCATGTCATCCTTCAATATACATGCTTTCTCTTCAATAATCTTTATAGAATCAATATTGGACTTCCACTAATCATTTTGACCTTACTTTGAACTCAACCTAGAATTTTTATCTTCTAACTAGGTTTTGAGATGTTTGAATTCTTCCTATTTTGAACTTAGATTATTCTTTATAACTCTTAATTGATCTTCAAGAATGTTGATCTTTTTTTTTTATCGTCTTCTGATCTTGAGCTTGCCTTCAAATATTCTATCTCCTTATTGAGATTGATGCACTCATCCTTAATATCCTTAAATCTTGAGGCCATGATCTTATTATGAGTTTATTCTTGATCATACTTGCTCATCTTACCTCTATACTTATCAAAAACTACCTTGTACTAATTTCACTTTTCTTCACTTGATTTTAGACATGCATAAGTAACCTATACTTGAGCCTTCAACTCTTGATTCTATTTCTTCAATTACTTAGCCATCTTATGCTACTTAGGATCATATTTAGGCTATTGGACCTACTATAAAATAACCCAATATGATGCTAGATAATCCAATTCAATTCCCAACTCTTAAATATTTATCACATACAATCATGATGCACATAAATTAACCATTGCAATGAACAAGGAAGATATAAAAAGCTCAAACACATAACACATGATATACATGGGAAACCATATTGAGGGATAAAACCCAAGAAACCCTAAAATATTGACCGTAGTCCTATAAATACAAGATTCAACATTTAGACCAAAACCAACTGATCAAGGAACACCCATCCGTTACTTTAGGGAAACACCCATCCCACAAGGAGAAACCAATCCCCTAGGCAACCAAGCACCAACCTAGATACCTTAATCTGATCTCCACGTCTAATTTTATGTCTTATACACCTGATTATGGAATTATCTTATTTTATCTCTTTCCCCTTTTCACTCTTACAAACTTGCACACACAAGCAATCCATCCAGAATACCCATTTTGGATCAGTCTTTACTTCTTAACACATACACAATCGGAAAACCTAAAATAAATCTATCACAACATAAAAATTTAATTATAGGTCATGCACACAATCCTAAACCTTCTCTATGAGTATACTATTCAATCCATCCACTAAGCACACTCACTCAATCAACCTTTAGGGCTTAATCGCTCAATCTGCCTCTTCTATGATCATTAGGTCCAACGACCTATGTGTTCACCTTTACAAGCTTGATTAGATAATAAATACTAATCATATTCACTATTTTTTTTCCTTAATGACCTATACCTTATATTTAAAAGGTTCTCTCCTTCACTTGGCTCCACGCATACTCAACTAGCACAAATAGTCCAATTAGGCCTTGTCCTTGTATCACACTCTTGGTCTAACCTATCTTGGTCAGACACAATATTAACCAAATATATTTCACCCATGAAATATTTTCATGCACATGTTACATATGATAACAAAATACTATAAAGGTCATTCATTACCTCATTATCCTGAAACCTTCATTAGGCTTAGTTAAGACCTAAAACAATTAGGCCTTCAAATCCACACATTACACTTTGAACCTATTGGGCCACCTTCAAAATCTATGGATACTTCAAATGACCCATATTTCACATTAATAGGTCCCTTATATCATTCTTATGGGTCCACATCACCTTAAAATCCATTTGACCCATCAAACCAAGCCTTTTAGCCTACTCGCTCTTTAGGCCTTCTTACACAAAAAACACTATATTATAAAAAGTAGGAATAATTTCAATTTTATCACATAAAATAATAAATTAATCATATTTATAGGTCATATATGACCTAATAAACATCATTGAATTCATTTTTCAACATCACATAGGCCAAACAACTTCAAACCAACTCTCTCAAGATGACCACTCAGACTAGTCACACACAATCAAAATATAATCAGAGCATTTTGATGCTCCACATCTGACTATGTGAAAAATAAGACATAAAAAATATTATAATCAATATTTAGGACTTATAAAACAACTTAAAATTCATTTTATGCTCCAACACTGCTCAAACAACCTCTAACTTACCTCTGCAAGATGGTCACTCAATTTGCCAGTGCATTCAACAAACATAATCAACATCTAATAATTTTTTAACAATAAATATGGATTGGTAAAACCTAAAAAATCCAAAAATATGGTCCTCATGTAGTCTAAAATACTCTCCAATAGTTATTTCATCTTGAAAAATCAAGACACTATTAAGAAATCTTCAATTACCCTTCTCAGGTTACTTGCAGAACATGGTCAAACTTGCAATAAACTTTGGAGCTTAATATATTTAAGTGTACATAAATTAAAATAAATTAACTCATTTTTATGGATTCACCTTGAATTCCTCTTCAACATTTTTTTTACATCTCTTTCAGATTCATCCTAGATCAAAATATATTAGCAACTTTTTCCCTTTGTTAATTCAAATGCCAATGGCCACTCTATAATGAAAATATTGTAGACACATGTATTCATATCATGCTCCTTGAAAGTTAGATAAAATTTTATCCATAATTATCCTTGATATTATCTTGGTATTTATCTTTTATTTCTCCACATTGATCTTAGATCATTGCTTCTAAGATCAAGCCACTTGACAACCTCGCTTGCCCTCTAAGTACATTGTAGTCAGTCTCCAATTAAATTATGCCACTTGGCATATTTGCATTCCTTCTAATCAATCTATTGATTTATTGAATCAATACTCTCTATTTTATCATAATCTATATGATTACATGCTCACCATTGATCTCTATCTAATAGGTTTCATGCTTGTTGTTAGATCATAATCTGATAAGATCACGTGTTCCATTAGATCCATATCCGATCAGATTGAATGCTTGCCATAGATCTTCATCTCCTAATTAAACACTCACTGTATATCTTTGATATCAAAAACTTGGATAAGTATGAGAACTTAGTTATCTCTATCTGAGAATCTAATTTTTCACCTTAATAGATTTTTATAAACTCCATGTTCAGACCTAAAACTTGAACTATATGATCTCCTCACATAGAGGAATTCATCCATGTATCGAAATTCTCTTAAAACCTTCAAACATGTGAAATATGATGTTATCAAATTTATTACTTATCCTTATCTACCAAGATGACTGCTTGAATCTAGACCTTTATATGACTGCTCTGATGAATTCCATTCAATTCCATAAGCACTCTCAAGTAGTCATAACACCCCATAGGGTATCTACAATAATTCCATACCATAAATATCATCCACCATATGCCTATCTAAGTCAAACACTAAATAACTATGCAATAACACTTAAGAATATTGAATCACACTTTGTGATTGTCATTCTAGCATACATGATATCTCATCAACATCCTTTGTCACCTTGGAGACATCATTGAAAAACTTTCAACACTTGGAAGTAGAACAATGCCTAGGATTCCCTTACTATTTAGTTAGAAAATCTGAAATTAAAATGAAACCTAAAGTGTTTATCTAGGACTTTATCAAAAATTTCATAACAAGGGAAAATAAAGTTAAAAAATCACACATAAATCCAAGGAATGTAAAGTGCTAGTATGTCATATGGGGAATTAGGAGTATTTTTTAGAGACTACTTTGCTTACTCTTTTATTATTAGATCTGAAATTATATTATGATGCATTAAACTAAGCTTATCAATTATCAAATACTTAGGAGTATTTCCCCATTGAGTCACCATTTTTTATGCCCTAACACACACACATACCATTTTAAAATTGAAATAAGGATCCACTATTGTTTGAATATATTTATTAAAGGTCTTATAAGCCTTAGAGACCCATGACATTGGGTTTAATATACAAAAATCTAAGGTTTATTCAATGTTTAAATTTATAGAAGTTCAAATTATGAAAATCAAAGATTGAATAATGATTTTAATTTTTTTTAACCTTGGGTTTTCATAAATCTTCTTCAAAATTGACTTGATGATTTTTTTAGACTAACAAAGATAATGTTTCTTATCCTAATGACTCTTTTAATTTTGTATGTTTGTAGGACTATTAACAAGGAATTACAAGTTATTCACATTCAATCCCTACCATTATTATTCAAGATTGATACAGGTGTAGTATCATATTACTTGGAATCCTCTAGAAAATATAGAACAACATCACAGGTCTAAATTTTTTGATCTCTAAGAAATTAATAGATGGGACCAATACACTACTAAAAAATTACCATAGTTTAAAAAAAATTCCATACTTTATCAGCAACTAGGTCACCATAGGACATCCATGTGGTAGAACCATGTTTAGCCAGAACAAATTTTGATTCAAATAAAATTCTAAGTCTTCAAAGTTTCCAAGCCTAGAGAACACACCATGTTGCATAATTTCATGAGCTCAGAACCATAGAAGTTCAAATAAAATTTAATTATATAATGGTCTTCAGGTTCCACAGTTATGAGAGATTAAAAATTGGTGTGATTCCATTAACCTAGAACTTGAAAGGTTCAAACATAGTCTAATGGCCCTAAGGTACTATAGTCTAAGGTCATGAGGCTCTACAGTTCAAATAACTTGACAAGTGACACAATTTAATTAACCTATAAGGTCAAAACAAAGTCTAATAGCCTTCAGGCCCCATAGTTTGATGGTACCAAGGTTCTAACTTTTGAGAATTTGACAATTGGCATAATTTCATTACCCTAAAACTTTGAAGGAGAAATATCAAGTTAATAGCTTAATGGTTCCAATGTTTCTAGTCGTTGAGGTCTTGTAGTATCAAACTCATGACACATGGAAAGATTACATTACCTAGAGCCTTCCTAGGGATTACATGAATTAAACGTTTAAATAGATAAGGCTCCAAGCTTCTGAGTTCTCACAAATTGAATACCACTCCACATGGTTTAATTTTAATAACTTGCATCCCCATAACATATAAAGGAATATTACAAATATAAAAACCTAGGAAAGCAAGAAGTAGACAAGTGTCATGATCTAGGAGATGCATGGCCAAGGTAAAAATAAATAAGTTCAATAGTGAAGAAAAATTTAGTGAGTAATAAATTGACACATGTATTGAAGAAGTGAGTAGACATAAAAATTTGATAAAAATTTGTCGTATGGTAAACACAAATCCACCAAAGTAGATTGTCACATTTAAATCTAAAATGTAAACAAAATAAAAATATGTTAATCATATTGAATTTACATGAATTATGCATTCTAGGCATAAAATTTGGGTAATATATGGAAAATAAAGCAAAGTAATGTCACTTTACAATTAATATATGAGTGCACATTATAATTTTGATCTCTCTTGTGACAAAAATCCCTAGTTTTCTGAGTGAATTTGTGAAGATAGTTTAAATAGTTTTACAAAGGGATTACACATTTTAGATCATTGAAATGTCTTCTCCAAAATCACCATGCATCCAATCTCCTTTTGAATACTTCATTGCTAGACACACTGAGTATATTGACATAATATTTGACAAGAGTGACCTAAATTTTAAGTTCCCACACTATTCAAACCTTTAGAATGAAGTGGAGTTTATATCACCATACTCTTCATAGGATCAACTATCTCAAGATAAAAAATCAATATGTTGATAACCTATTGGCATTCAAGACCTTGGGACTCCATTAAAAAAAATGAAACCAGATGTAATGCCTTGTATCAATTTATTTCAAGATTGTTTTTTATGGTACTTGATCTCAAGAGTATTTTCACCTTAGAAAAGGATAAAATATAATTGTGGATATTGTTGGAAGGGAATTTGAGAGGTAGTTTAGGCTCCAAGTACTTGAGGTTTGCCTTAACCAAGTATCAACCAAATTATGTTTCAAAAATAATACTATAGATGGAAAATTAAAGTAGTCACTAGTAAAAGGCCAAAGACTAAACCCTAAGGGGGCATTTCTTCCAACATCATAATCAAATTTAGGCCTAGTATCAGATAACCATGGACCTTCTTAACAGATTGTATGGTTTCCCTATCTTTGATCATGTACATGTGGAATGGGTCCCATTGTTTTACATTCTTCTAACTTGTAATAAAATTGTGGCCCTAAGAGATATAATCAATGTCAAACTAAAGGCCCAAATATACAAACATGAAAAAAGTATTACTAATATAATTTTTTATATGATGTCATATCTATTGGATGTAGTCTTGGGATGGTCCACATAGCACATGGTAAATTATGCCATCCATCAGTAGAGTATGTAAATAAAAAAATCTATGAGGATTATTCATTTCTATTTGTCTATAGGTATAATAATGATAGTACAAGGATTTGTGAGAATGTATCTCCTCAGGTTTACTATGATTATAATGGTACTTAGATGCATAGAATATTTGATAATTCGAGAAGAAACATTTACAAAATGGGGAATTACTGGTACTATCTAAATTGTACCATAATATAAATTATAGGAGCAAGGGTACCCCCTTTATTTCTACCATGCCATGTTCCAGACAAGATTACAAATCAAGAGGTGGCACAACAACTATAAAATAGTATATATGAGTAACTTCACCTTAAACATCAAGCTTATTATTATAAAACCCCTCTAAGCATCAGGTTTATCTAATTCATGTTGAGGTCACACTTTAATCATGATGGGAAGATAAGATCCAATTATATTTCAAATGTGAACCAAGTCAGGGAATGGGGCCCCATCAAGGATAAAAGGGGGTGACCATTATATATGGTCATTAATAATATGAACATGATCCTATTTTATGAATGCATCAAATGATTCAAAGTTGTGGAACCATATTAAGGACAACCAAATGTCCATGATAGTTTCCAAAACCATTAAGTATGACATGAACATTAATAAGGATAAGTATAATGATATGGTAAAGAGGGTAAAACAAGCCCAAAGTAATCAATGGCACCCAACTCCGTAACATGACCCATTAGGACAAGACCATCCTCCTCTTACATGAGAATAAATTAATTTATAAGAGGGAGATTATATAAATCAAAGGGAGGAAAAACTCTAAATTAGAAATAAAATTCTTAGAGGTCTCCCTAAACCCCATCTAGCCTCCACAAATCTATATGATAACACCATTCTAGGCACAACCACTATAGTGGATAGGAATACACCTCCTCAAGATAGGTAAAATAACACATTCTGTATGGCACTTCTCCCTCAACTTAAAACACCTAAAAAGGTAAATCTACAAGATTTTTTGCAAACTTCCTTATCATCTCTCTCATCCACTCCTCCATCCCCTCAATAACCTCAATAGGGTCCATCTACATCCATTATTATTTCCACCAATGTTTTTCCACTTTCCATTATTTTACCACCACTTAAGTGGTAGGACCTATTATTTTGGTTCCATTATTTGTTTCATCATCCCTTTCACCTACCATTCCCACCATAGTCACCTACCATAGGACGTCCATTGTCCTCCCTACCTCCTTCAAATCTAAACAACTAGACGAAAGACCATCATTAGGTCTTATAACTCCTAAATGGTCCTTTGAATAAGAAATAGAGGAAGATGAATAAGTATATGTAATATCAATACTCAACTATCATACTAATGATGATGAAGAAAATGTAAAAATAATGATGGGAGAAAAATCAAAGTTAACTGTGGAGGGAGCCCTAGATAAAGAAGATGAGGAAGTAGAATTATAAAATTCCAAAGTAATGAGCCTAATAAATTTGCAATAAGAAACTCTAGTTGTAACCTTAAACCAACAAATCTTCACTGAAGAGGAAAGGCAAAATGTAAATAAATCAGTTTATTCCCTTGCTTGTTATATTACTAATATAGATACTTTAGATGCATATTTTCCTCTAGCCATTCCAAGGCCACCATATTCTAGTTTAGGTGATTCTTATATTCTTTCAAAAACCACACAAATAAAGGCTCTAAAGAAAAGAGTCTATTTTAAGAATTCAGTTTCAATTTCTAGTTTTGATCCTAAAAGGACACCAATGCCATCGACATATTTAGCTCAAATATATCTACCCTTGACACAATTTACACTAGTACAGTTAGTTACAATGATAGTTATATAAACTACAATCTTGAGCAAATGTGTGGATGAAGTCACCCCATAAAGGGAATCCTTACTATGGCAAAGAATTGTTTATCCACCTCTACAATTCTCAATTTAAACAAATTGTTCATTAGAACCTCAACTAATAATTCACCCTCAAATGATCACTCTACCCACTACCTCCAAGGTCCCAAGTCAACTAGAATAATAAGTGGAACTTACTATTCCCAATGGTTTAAAGTGCTACAAGGCCAAAGAGATCAGAGAAAAAAATTGGTCATCACTAAATTACATACAATCTCCACTCATTTTGATGGGTAAAGTGGCACAATATAAAGTGTTAGGAAGAAGAAGTTGGCGGATATAAATACAAAGGGAAGAAATTGAGTTTGGGAAAAGTGAAAACCTATTTACCTTATCTAAGAAGGCTAAAAATAAACCAACTAACCCAATAGAGTATACAAAGGATTTCTATTATTTTATGGATTCAGAGAGATAAGCAATGAAATAAATGTATAAGATTAATAACTAGGTGAAATAAAAGATACTATAGAGACATATTATTCACGCCCTTTTATAGATTGTAAATAGTGTATAGAGTGAAGCCACTAGGCTATACAACATTTTGAATAATATTTGTGCCTCTAGGTGAGAAAGTCAACTTTAGAGGATAAAGGAGATTAAAATTTGACACTAGTTAAAAGATTTTGAGAAAAGACTTACCATTTTGGTTTAGTGTGGCATAAGTATCACATTCAATCATGTAAACTTGATTTTCAACCAAGATTTTTCATGGGCCCTGTTGACACAAGAAAATTGCACCTGGGGCAAGGAGGTTGAACTCCCACCTTTTCTCCACAACATGGAAACTCCTCTCTCACATGTGGGATGGTGAAGTAGGAGAGGAGAGTCTCTAGTTAAGGGCTGGCTCCCTTTGGTGTATCATTGTTTGTTTCAGGTAGTGCAATATATATATATATATATATATATATATATATATATATATATATATATATATATATATATATATATATATATATATATATATATATATATAAACTGGGAGGGAAGGGAGAAAGATACAAGAAAACAAAAAAACCTACTCTAAAGAGGTGATACACCAAAACCAGATGACCTTATCACACCCACTCTTGAATCAGACAAATACGTACATACACTTAGACTTGGTAGAAAGACCAGGGTGCAAGAAAGTGGCAGGGAGGTTCTTATGAAAACACAAAAATAGGGACTCACCAAGATGCTATGAAATACATACTGTAAATGATTTCCTCTATTCTATACTTCCAAACAGAGCTCTCCTCCTATCAGCTGTAGAAAATGGTGCCTTGTGGATAGCTATTGTGTTTATGCTTGAACCTGTGAGAGAATTAAAAGACAATGACTGAACACAAATCAAACACTCAGAACATACACAGAGTATCCATCCAAGAAGAGGTAAAAAGCTGTCTTTATTTGATTCAGGGGAAAATTTCAACAGGGATGCGCCTTGTAAAATAGTCAAAAGATGATTACAAATGAACAAAGTCATGAACTTATATGGAAAAGCCAAGAGGAGACTCATTGGCACTTCTTTACTTGCAAGTGGCTGCTCGAGTCTTCATTGAGAAGGGGAAAAGCACTGTTAATGACATCAAAAATTTTGCTGAGACCATGCTTTCTGCCTTGTCTCTTTTCTATTTTATCTTATTTGCCTGTTCGGCCCTCAAGGTGAGTTTCCTAGTAGGCCACTTACTTTTGAGCCCTGATTGGTTAGCATTCTCTCGCTTTTAAGACAAACCGTTATCCTCTATTTCACTGAACTTGACATCCATGTAGGACGTCCTTGTCCCTGTTGGCTTTCTTGTGGCCTACTAACTTCTTCATGACACCCTTGTTAGCCTTCGCTATCTGTCGGGCACTCTATATGTTTTCCATAGACTTGCTAGCTACTTGACTATTGACAACTCCCTTGTTTTGTGCATGGAGAGCCTTAAACTTATCGCGGCCTGCTTGATATCCTTTGGCAGTCTGTCTCGTATGCCTGCTAGTCAGCTTGCGTGGACTGTCGTGGTTTGTTTGGACGGCTGCCAGGATTTGAAAATCCTATGGCTTATATTTGTTAACCCATGGATTTTTGTCTGCAAGCATTTCCCGCAGACAAAAAGTCCATTAAAATTCTGCCTGTTTGTTTTGTTTCCCCTTTGCAGACTTTTGTCTGTGGGCATTTCCTATAGACAAAAAGTCTACAAAAATTATGCCTTAGTCTTTTAACTGCAGGCTTTTATCCATAGACATTTTCACAGACAAAAAGTCCACAAAAAATGCCACCGCCTGCCTTTTCCTTATGTTCTTTTCCCACGGGCCTTTTGCCTTAGACTTTGCTTGATTTGGGACTTAGCAAATTTGAAATAACTTAAACAATTTTTTAACCTTACCCGGATCCTTTTGAAGCACCGACCCTCCATAGAGCATTTGAACTTGGACTCCCCTTCGGCCAAGGATAATGAATGTTGAACCAGACCCGTTGATGAACTAGGCTAATAAACCAACAAACCTGACGAAGGATGAACCAAGTGCCGATGAACCTCCTGTATTGAACCAAGCCTAAACTGGACATGTTGAACTCGAAACGAACCTAGCAGCCTGAAAATGATTGGTTTTAAAATGTAGGGGAAAGAAGTTGACCAAAATTTTTCCTGTAGGCAAAAATTGGTCAACAGATGGTGACTCACAGGGGAAGCATGCCTGCTATGCTTAGAACCCATTTGCCTTTGAATATCCATTACGTGTGGAGTCAGATGGTAATTGTGAAGAGAGTTCACAACTGCCTTGAGAGATCCTAGAATCACACCTGAAGCTTTCACCCCCACACACAAAGGGAAACACACAAGGCTAAAAATAACTAACTGTGCAAACTGCACTTAGGGAAATCAAGAGAAGAAATTGAAACAAACTATTATGTATAACTAACCAGGCATTTTTTATTCCCTCCTGGACCAAATGGAAAACTTCTTAAGTCCCCTCCCTGGTAAGAAGACTTATGGCACCAGGTAAGTAGCTGAATGGAAAAGAGAATTGGTGACTTTCTCTTTTTACCTATCACCTGAGTTGGCGAGTACCCGAGTGGATCAGAAACAAACATGCTTTCAACATATACATACTTTGTTTTCTCTTGGAAGCTCACCTATTTCTGGTCCTTCAAAATGGTGTTTCCCATCAAGAAAATGATTGTTGCCAGCTCATCACCATAAGCCCCCTGATATGCACCCTTGACTAGCCCGTTCTCCTTTGCCTCATGCTCGGGTTCCACTATATGACCATCCTCCTTGATGACTTCAGAGAAAGTGCCCTCAGATTCACCAACCTCTTGAAGGGATAAATCTAAAGAACTGCCACCTCCTTGATGCTTGTTTGAAACCCAATGCCGCCTTCTTCATTTTTAACTAGCTCACAACCTGTCTAGAGGATAACACAGCCTGCCTTAATGCCTTCAAATTAATTATTCAAAACATGAACAAGAGATTGCCCATGCTCCTCCACATCACTTTGCTTGATTTCCTCCTTAGTTACAATCATGAAGTCTTCCTGGTCAGTCATAAACTAAGCATAATCCATATTAGGCAAAGCCTGATAGCTTTCTTGGAGGTGTATGGATGGAATGCATTAAGACACAGAATCTATCATTTGATCTGAAACATCCATCACATGTTCGCTGAGGAGACCTGCTCTAGACTCCAATTCTACAATTTGCCTATCCAAATCTTCCTAGAAAAGCCTTTCCTAAAAGTCACAATCATTATCAGGGGCAGGAGTAGCATCTTCTTCTTCAAGAGTTAGACTGAAACCTTCCTCCTCCTCCTCCTTGCTGGTCCAAGATTCAACTATTTGCTTCTAGCTCATGGTCCTAGGATTGGACTCTTGATTTTGTGAGCATGCAACAAATTTATCATTTTAAAGGTCCTAGGCTGGTTTATGATGCTCCTCCTTCCAGCTTGGAATTTGGAGATCATGTTTAAATACCTGAGGAGGCTAGGGAATAATTGGGAGGGTTTGCTCATGCATAGGGAAAGCTGTCTGAAGAGAGGCATGCTGAAAAGCTAGGTGCACAGGATTGAGGTCAGGATTGATTGATGCATTGGATAAGCCATAATGAGCAAGCGCCATTTGGTAGAAAGGATTTGGCACACAAGGGAGAGATTTTTCTAAAATAGGAGAGGGTAGACCCCGGGCCAAAACTTCTTGATTTTTGTCCCTCCACTTCACCAGCACTTCATCAATATTGAAATTAGATTGTGGATTGGTGAAAGGGATACCTTTTGGCATTGGCTGGTCTGCAACGTCTAAAAGCTCCATCTCTTTTTCACCCAGCAGTCCCATCTTCTTCTCTAGTTCCTCAATCTGCTTGGCCAAGTCATCCTCATTTTGTATTTCTTCATTTTGGATGACGTCTTTCTCCTCTTTGTTCTTCCATGACTCGACCACTCTATTCCAACTCAAGCAATTTGGGCTGGGCATTTCCTTTGGGGTTGATGGGGCCTTAATGTGAGAGGACAGTGAAGATTTTGATTCCACTTCCCCTACTACCAGAATGGACTACTGAATTTGAAGGTTTGCCAATTCGATCTGTCGATCAAGATTAGCCTTAAACACAAGATTCGTTGTTTCAAAATTCTCCTCAACATGATTGGGGAATGGACTTTAACAGGGTCAACTTGGCTCAAGAGCAGGGGATGTATATGATAGATATGATGCTTTGGGCAGTGAGTATGTAGGTTGATAAACTTGGTAAGGCTGCCTCTCATGCACACTCAGCTTCTCCTCCATAGATGCAATTAAACCTCTCACATCTAGCATCTCATTCGAAAGCCTATGCCAATTAGCTCTTTCAACAGGAGACCATTCTTTCTTAACCTAATCTAGCACATTCCTCACTTGATAGACAACATGATCAAGAAGTTCTTAGCCGCATCCCCTTTTGGTGTTAAGATCAATTACATATTTGTCATATGCCAGCAGTGCTTGCTTGAAGGCAGAAACTGGTTGATTGGCAAAAAGATTGGGTTGAGTGGGAGAAGCGACATACTGAGAATACTAAGCACAAGGGTGATATAGCTCATAGTAGGGTTGAGACTGGCCATATTGGGTGTGATAAGGATCGCCATAAGGCTGGTAAGGATCATAACCATGCTGGATTAAAAAAATAGAGTCCATAGCTTAAAATGATGGAATTTACACATACCAAAAAATGCACTTCCTAATGGTAAGGTACCAGAATTGCTTAACCAATGGATATAAATCAGAGTCGCCAGATGCTAAAGAAATTGATTTGCTGTAATAGGACCAACATCAATCCTGAAACTTTACTGCGTTGAAAACTTGTGATCCCACCGGGCATGTTAGAACTGTTGACACAAGAAAATTGCACCCAGGGTAAGGAGGTCAAACTCCTACCTTTTCTCTGCAACATGGAAACTCCTCTCTCACCTGTGGGATGGTGAAGTAGGAGAGGAGAGTCTCTAGTTAAGGGCTAGCTCCCTTTGGTGTATCATTGCTTGTTTCAAGTAGTGCAAAATATAGATATATAGATATATAGATAAACTGGGGGGAAAGGGAGAAAGATACAGGAAAACAAAACAACCTACTCTAAAGAGGTGATACACCAAAACTAGATGACCTTCTCACACCCACTCTTGAATCAGACAAATACATACATACACTCAGACTTGCCAGAAAGACCAGGGTGCAGGAAAGTGGCAGGGAGGTTCTTATGAAAACACAAAAATAGGGACTCACCAAGATGCTATGAAATAAATACTGTAAACGATTTCCTCTATTCTATACTTCCAAACATAGCTCTCCTCCTGTCAGCTGCATAAAATGGTTCCTTATGGATAGCCGGTGTGTTGATGCTTGAACCTGTGAGAGCATTAGAAGATAATGACTGAACACAAATCAAACACTCAGAACATACACAGAGTATCCATCCAAGAAGAGGTAAAAAGCTATCTTTATTTGATTCAGGTGAAAATTTCAGCAGGGCTGCGCCTTGTAAAATAGTCAAAAGATGATTACAAATGAACAAAGTCGTGAACTTATATGGAAAATCCAAGAGGAGACTCATTGGCACTTCTTTACATGCAAGTGGCTACTCGAGTCTTCATTGGGAAGGGGAAAAACACTATTAATGACATCATAAATTCTATTGAGACCATGCTTTCTGCCTTGTGTCTTTTCTATTTTGTCTTATTTGCCTGTTCGTCCCTTAGGGTGAGTTTCCTAGCAGGCCACTTTCTTTTGAGCCCTGATTGGTTAGCATTCTCTTGATTTTAAGACAAACCATTATCCTCTATTTTGCTAAACTTGACGTCCACATAGGACGTCCTCGTCCCTACTGGCTTTCTTACGGCCTACTAACTTCTTCATGGCACCCTTATTAGCCTTCGCTGTCTGTCGGGCACTCTATATGTTTTCCAAAAACTTGCTGGCTATTTTACTATTGATGACTCCCTTTTTTTGTGCATGGAGAACCTTAAACTTATCGCGGCCTGCTTGATATGCTTCGGCAGTCTGTCTTGTATGCCTACTAGTCGGCTTGCGTGGACTATCATGGTTTGTTTGGACGGCTGCCGGGCTTTGAAAGTCCTATAGATTTTTGTCCACAGGTATTTCCCGCAGATAAAAAGTCCATGGAAATTTTGCCTGTTTGTTTTGTTTCCCCTCTGCGGACAAAAAGTCTGCAAAAATTCTGCCTTAATCTTTTAACTATGGGCTTTTGTCCACGGACATTTTCTGTGGACAAAAAGTCCACAAAAAATGCCACCACCTACCTTTTCCTTATGTTCTTTTCCCACGGGCCTTTTGCCTTAGACTTTACTTGATTTGGGACTTAGCAAATTTGAAAGAACTTAAACAATTTTTTAACCTTACCCAGATCCTTTTGAAGCGCCGGCCCTCCATAGGGAATTTGAACTTGGACTCCCCTTCAGCCAAGGATAGTGAACATTGAACCAGACCCACTGATGAACTAGGCTGAACCAACAAACCTGACGAAGGACGAACCAAGTGTCGATGAACCTCTTGTATTGAACCAAGCCTGAACTGGACATGTTGAACTCAAAAATGGACCTAGCAGCTTGAAAATGATTGGTTTTAAAATGCAGGGGAAAGAAGTTGACCACCATTTTGCCTGCGAGAAAAAATTGGTCAACAGGCCCTTAATTATATAATTAGAAAGAGGGACGGTGCTCTTAACTATCATACGTAGATGAAAGATTTGATAAGACATTTTTAAAACCATGAGAGTAAGGCATTATAAATTTTGAAACATATGAGGGTCACTAATGTTATTACCTCTACTATAAAATTAGTTAACATGGTTAATTTTGAGACACTCCTTAAAGTAGTTACATACAACTTCAAAGAGGAAGTTGAGGGAACTATATATAAGACTAATGATGAAATCCTATAGTTGATTTTTTTTTAAAAAAAATAGAGTGATGAAGGTTAAAGCCCTTGGAGCATAATTCAAGATCTTGAAGGTATAACACACAAGGTTGATGGTTAAAGACATCAAAATATTTAAGCCTACTCTACTTAATTTTGATATTATTAATAAGGAGTTTGAAACAACAAAGGAAAAATCTAGGTCAGTACCAAGTACATAGCCAAATTCAAATTCTACCACATTGACATAGGTTCCCCAATTTTTTAGATATGAAGTCATGCATACTTAAGTGAGGATAGTTTTGATTCCCCAAGCAGCTATAATGTCTATTTCTATTTCTATATCTTCCACTTAGCCATTTTCCTCTTCTAGAGGTGCCATATTCACACCAATCTAAATATAAATATGTATTTGCATTTTTTCATTAAGTTATTACTAATTATTCATATTTTTTTGGTAAATGTATATTATATTTTAGTCAAATAATTCTATTCTGGGTAAACACTTTTGTACATGCATGCTTGACATGATTTTGGACACACAGTCTTATTTTTGGATATATAAATGTGAAATTCACTTGGAGGATGAAGAATACCCTCCCCAAGACTATATATATTTATATCCTCCTTATCCCAAAGGGAGGATAATTTTTAATATTAATATTAATATTAATATTAATAGAAAATTCTATGGATTGTTATATAATTAGTCTTTATGTGAAAATCTAGTTCTTCTCTAAACCTATGAATATTATTAAAAGTTATATCATTATGGTATCTTAGTATCTTGGTTGTGCATAAGTAATATTTTTTACACACTATTATTCATATTTTGTTATTACTAATTTGAATGCCTTCTATGTAATAATCATAATCTCTCTTTGTAGATGTTCAATTACAATCTCACATTGGCATTGACTTTTGATCATATATCTTAAAGTTTACTATATTACTTTTTATATTGGACTCTTAATTTTGTTTTATTGTTGTTGTGATTATAGTAGCTTGCAAAAAACACTTCTTCCTAATTGCTTGTCCAACCCTAGTATAAGTGCTAGCTTAAATTGTTTTTAACTTGTTTGGTCCATGAACTTTCTTTTCTACCCTATCTTTTCATATTTTTTGAGTTTATTTTGGTCATACACACCTTATTTTAAATCCATCATCTATCCACCCATATCAATTAGACCTATATTCATTTTTATCTAAACCATCTATGGTAAATAATGCTTCACTCACCACTATTCCACTAACATGTTGTTTACAAAACCTAGTACCCTAAAACACATGCCTTGGAATGAATATTATTTCACTAATCCTAAAATTCTAGAGGCTAACTCATAAGGTTATTTGGTGTGGAGAAAACCCAAATCAACATGTTATTGGGTTAATTATATCAAATGTGAAATTAGGACCTAAATTAATTCCTTTTGTTATTTTAGGTTATGCCAAATCATTTAAAATATAATTTACTTTTGGGGGTAGCCTTGGATACATACCATGAAGGAAGTTTCATCTACATTGCACTGATATTTAACATTCATGTATGATATCTATTTGTCCATTTTATCACAAACTATGAAGCTTTTAGATAATACAAAGTGATACAATATACTAATCAGAGTTAACCAAACTTTAAGATTATTATATAATAACACCACTACAAACCATTTCACTCTATCTGATGCACACTCATATTCACACATGCACACTCACCAACCCACCCACACACACACACACACATATGAGATGGGTGAATAAATTAATGTAAATGAGATGGAACTAATAATGAAAATTAATGAAAATATAATGAAAACACCACAAATGGATGTAAAAATTAAAAAAATGTTCCAAAATCCATATTTTGGTACATTATAAATATACTAATTATAAAGTCACATATTGGTATGGTAGTGATGATGAAATGATATGAAAAATTAATAGATGATCATTTACGTAACCTAAATTTCAATCCTATTTATCCAGACAAGTACCTAACTTATAATATGTTTACACCTATTCGTCTTAGAGAGTATCAAGATGATTAATACATACAAAATAATAATAATTCAAATGTTTCTACTCCAAAATATGTAGGGGCAAAGGAAATGCACAAATGTCAAATCACTAGTATAATCCAAACACTAATAATAACCACAATATTATTTTAAACCATGATTATACTAAGATATAAACATCATTAAGGAATTTATTTTAAAATTTAAATATGACATAAGAACAAGATCAAGTATACATTTTAAAAAAAAGTTTTGGGACACAATTCAGTGAAGAATATGGAATTTTAATGGACAACACTTGGTACTACAATGAAAGTGACAAATATTCATTACAAAATAAGTGTTATCATATATATATATATATATATATATATATATATATATATATATATATATATATATATATATATATATATATATATATATATATATATATCACTTGATTGATTTACCAACTACTATACATAGATTTATAAAAATTCTTATCACATCAGGAGGGAAAATTATATTATGATTACCATAGAATTATTGGGCATAGACAGATAGTTACAATGCATTATAAAAAAATGATAAAAAATAAAAGAATGAATTAATTATTCAATCTATTCAACTGATACAAGATCAATCATCACCAAGCACAAAATTAAACAATTTAAAATAAGGTAAAAATAAAAAATTCAAGAATTTATGACAAGAGATAGTGCACACTAAGATATTTATCAAGGTGGCATAGCGACATCACACACATATTGGTGAAGACAAATACTTGAGCATTTGTAGTATACCATTGTTACAACAGTTAGGATACAACATTGATCAATTACAAAAAAATTTACCTTGTCTAGGATCAATTTGACATATCATTTCTCCAATATATTATAACCCAATAATTGTCAATACATGCATATGGGTAATACATCCCACAATTTAGTCAAAAAATACATTGGGTCAGTAGTGGTTTCAACAAAAATAATCTTTAGTAGATAAATTACATTAAAGCATAAATTTTTTATATAGAGGGAATACAATAATAATTCCACTTGATGATAGAAAGGATGACCAAAAGGCATGACCTATAAAGAGATCTCCAAGTATAATATGCAATCAATGATTGGCAAAAAAAATCATGTATTTATACAACTATAAAAAAAAATCTAAATTAAAACACAATGTAGATAACATACACACAATTTATGATTGGTATAATCTATGATAATTTATTCACATTTTTCCAATACCTCAAAAATATTTTAAAAAATGAATATTCCAAAAAGTTAAAAAACATATGACTTGAGGATGATACATGATTTTTAATTTACATATGTTATTTATCACATTTCTAGTATATTACATATCCTTTTATATATACACATACATTTCATGGTATACATGAGTGATGTGCATGGTATATAGATACACATGATACATGGACGCATATATGTTGGTCCTTTCCTATACCTAGTGGCCATTTCAATGCTAGGGGAATATTATTCCAAGGTTATACTATTATAGGTTATATATTTCTATGACCTTTTCCATGTTAATATTCCTTCATTACTTACACATGCCTTGATATCTATCACACTTTATACATTTTTACATGGATATGTTATTATGCTATCCTGTGACATTTTCATACTTTGATGGTGTAGACTACTTTTCATTTTCTATGTTTATTGGATGTTATTTCCTTTTACAGTAGGATAGTAATTACTTGTATATTATGTATGTCTCATTATCCTTATTTTGATGGAATTTATTTACCCTAATTTATGTATCCTTATCCTTATGTTCCCAACATTAATTATCCCTTTTTATGTCTCCTTAGTCTTGTGTGTGTGACATTTATTTCTCCTTAATTATTGTCCTCTTGGCATTTTTCAGTGGCATTTTTTCTTCTTGTTTATGGCTCCTTAGCTTTGTGATCATAGAATCTATTTCCCATTTTTTTAATCCTATTATCTTTGTGTGCATGTTTTCCCCCCTTGATTTTACCTCCTTGGCCTTATTTTTTGAAATAATATTATCCCTTGTTTGTAGCCCTTTGGCCTTAAGTATGAAATTGAGTGTTATTTCATGTAATTATACTTTCTAAAATTTATTGTTGATATTATTATGATTTTTTATTATGTGGGTACCATGATCCATATCACACACCACCCCCTTATATGTAATGGCATAATCAATATATGCACCTTTATTACATAATATTATTAAGTACATTTATTAGTGTTGATACCTATTATATGATTAATTGTTATATATGTCTTAACATGACAATTGAATTAAATATGTTTCATACCTGGTTTGATGACATATTCCATACTATGATGACATATTATCCACATTTTACATGATTACATCTTTACAAATAACATGATATAATTAACTCATTGTTTTGAGATGAGTGACTTTTAGGCTATGTTCCTCACCTCAAAATGGAGCATATTATTTCTATTTTCATAGATAATTAATCATCCACTGACGCATATTACATGTTGTGGCACAAATTATATAGGTTGTTGGTTCAAATATCATCTTAGAATAGATATTGACATATTTTAGGCATATTTTGGGGGTATGTTCCATGCACATTCTATTAGTTTTTAGGCCATGAGTTCTATAATTTTAAGATATTCACATATTCATATTAATTTGGGGTCATATTTAAGGCACATGTACTCATTTTATATGACACGAGTTAAAAAAATCATGTTTTTAAAAAATGAAAAAATAGAATATAGATGCATTTGATTTTACACTATATTAACACCAATTAGTTTATATTATGGGGCATGAAGTTCATTCATGCATACACATTTCCATAGTTTATCAATGTTATCACAGAGAATTTCAAATTATGGGGCATGAAACTTGTTCATAGCCATTTACTATTGTAATTTATATTTTTTAGTTACATAGGTTAATGCAATTGAGGTTTTTATGATGCTCATCACCCCTTAAACTATTCCATTTGTTTATTTTTTCCAATGATGTTTGAATTAATTTTAATTAAAATCTATGGTCTTTTCCTTAGTTACAAAAATCAATAATTTATCATCCCAAATTATCTAAAAGGGTTAAGTAGCACAAACCATTATCCAATGCTTCAATGAGGAAGCTCATCTCTAGCCAATTGCAAGGCATCATGGTTTTCCCACTTATAGGTGTACTCTTTCTTTAATTCTCAAGTTTAATGTTCAAATTTTTATATATTCATATTTAGTACAAGGACATTAACTTCCACGTTTTCATTTCAGGTTATCTAGGAGTAGGGTGCATGCGTGAAGCATATTTCAAATAAAAAGTGTGTTATACAAAATCACGTACATTTATTTGTTATTTTATAATAGCATTTGAATTTAATTTATATATTATAATAAAAGGGGATAATTTTTAGACACTAAAATAAGGTGATTGATACTTGGAAATGTTATTTTTGACCTACCTTTAGCTTATATGACCTATGTTTAGTTACATGATTCTTATGCATCATTCTCTCATACCACATGCCTTCTATTGGATTACCTCCTATATTGACCTTATTCAACTATAATAAATATTAAAATCTATGTAAAATTAATTATTTATCTTACTGAGACATCTTGAGATCATGAGATCAATGTTCTTATCTCCTAAATAGTAATGCCATACTCAAAACATATAATTTGATGGTAGTGTCTAAATTTGATGTTTCATCCTATGCTAAGAAACAATCAAAATTGAAATTGAAATTAGTTTATATTGGTTATCCCATCCATTTATAATGTAATCATATTACGCATAGAGAAAACACTTACCAAACACTTTCACATTCGAGAGGATTTCCCTATTCTTCCTAATTTTATAATCATTCAATAGGAGCAAGTTTTTACCAATTCTAAATCACTCAATAGCCAAGCCAAGTTTTTTTAATTTCCAAGTATTAATATATATAATACATGTTTCATACATTGAAGGAGTATGATTTCACACATTCACTTAATGATGATAACTACATGAAGTTTGATTTACCTCTTCGTAGTATAGGATATGTAAGCAATGTTGAATCATTTGATGGGGAGTGGTTGGGGTTAGTTAAAACCATATATCTTCCTATTTTATGAGTATAATTATATAATTACATGTGGATATAAATTTTAAAGTGACGGAGACAAAATCTTGTGAGTTGCATACATAATTATACCTTTAGATCGATCATAAAACTAGAATAAAAACATGTACACTTACCTGTATCAAAATAGATAATGAAACATAAGTATATATAACTATTATAATCGAAATAAAGTGTTTGAAGGTAATGACCTAAGGATAATGATACCATTTTGGTGTACAAAGAGGTATATATATTTATCTAAATGATTTTTAGACTATTTTTCCATCATTTATGTTTCCTTCATATAGTCTCAGTCCTCCATACATTGGTTAACTAATAAGTATCTTATCCCTTTGTTGTATTTTCCATATTTAGTATGGTAGAGTGGTAAATCATTTCAATCATTTACATTCATATTTTTACTTTAATGTATATATTCTAATACAATAGTTATATCCAATTAGGGTTAGTTAATAACATTAATTCCAGTATATGTAAAACATAATATAAAAATAAAGGAATATTTGGAAGTGTCCACTACTTATTGAATGAAACAAATTAGATAAAAACTAGTGCATATGAATTGGGGTAAAAATAAAAGGATCCCATTACCTAGGGAAGTGAGGAATGGTAAAATGAAGACAAACATTCAATAGTTGCATAAGATATTAAGGAAATAGGAAGGAGAAATAATTTTAACATACTCAAACTCTGAATATTGAAGAAAGGCATTTAATAGAGGACAATGAAATGTTGGTGGTGAGGTAGGGAGTGATAGAGAAGAACGTGGAAGATAATGGAACAAAAAAATGAGATACTTGTACACCAATATTTGAATTTCACAATAGAGAAGGTGTATAAATAGTGGGGCAATTGTACAAAATTGCAAATAAAGTAGGAAGGGAAAATGTGATTCATTTATTTTTAACCATCATTTCATTAAATTTGGACATATTCTGTAAAATATAGACTTCTAGTATCAATAGTTTTGGAATTATAAGTGTTAATTTAATATTTTATTATCATATTCTAATATTTATATTATTTAATTTTAATATTTATGTTATTATATTCCAATACTTATATCACTAGATTCTAATATTTCTAATATTTTATTCAAAAATTATTGATATCTAGTTCCATTGTTGTTGTTGTTGTTGTTGTTGTTATTATTATTAAATATTGATATTATCAAATTACATTAATCTCATTATATTGTTTGACTTTTCATTCATATCTTGATGAAAGTACAATAATGTTAATTCAATTTGCTAAATATTATTGAGGACAAAAATAAGCATTAATCTTATATTATTAGTTTAATAAGTATGAACTTAGCATCTTATAGATTATTGACATTATTAATTATATATAATGGTTATTGGAGGCATATAAACAACCAGGTTCCCAACATTTTTAATCACATATAATGATCATTGAGGACCTAATGTTTGTTAGGATATAAATATTGTTATTAATATATAATGGTTCCTATTATTTTGAAGGGAGCCATGTTATTTACAAATAGTAAAGAATTTTTTTTTTTATTATTTTAATTCACATTTTAAACACAACATTGAGATTTATTACAAGTGTGGGATTACTATCATAAGACAACCATCGGAGCCAGCTGGTTTTGTTATCTATTCTAATTATAATATACCTAGCTAACACAAACTTTATTACAATAAATAAAACTTTGGAAAAGAAAAAGGAAGATCGATGCATACATAAAATGGTGGTGATGAACTAGAATAATAAATGGGATGATTCATTATTTTTAAAACATATAATTATTACCATATAATAAAGGAAATGAACACAAAATATGGAAATAAAATGTAGGAGATAGGATGCAGATCAAGTATGAGTATCGAATTGTAGAAAAATTAAAAGAGATAGAAGGTAAACAAGTATGAGCCATGATATATTTAATCGATTCCATAAGTTATGAAAAAAATAAATTTGATTTCATTAAGGTGAAATATAATCTTACATATCGAATAAAAAAATCCAAATACTATATAATAGTAGGGACTTTGGATTAAAGTCCAAGGAATAAATTGCTTAAATTAGTTCATATAATTTATAGATGAAAAAAGCAATAAAGTAATTAAATGCTCTCTATTGATGAATATAATAGTATAGGAGAAATAATTACTTGCATGCATTTCTTTGTAGTGATTTGATTATGCACGAATAATTTTAACATATTTTAGACTATAACTCAATGTATCAGTCTTTCATATTTATCCATAAAGGCATCACTCCTTTTGGATTAAATCCCCTTTTATACCTAGTTGGAATAAGTTAGGCCCTAACATCCTTCTGAGATATTCTCTTCTAACCCTACCCACTCTTTAAAAATGGTAGTTTGATCGTCCTTTGTCATTTGTGTGAACCTCAAAAGGTATTTTTAAATTTCTTAGCCATTAAAAAAACTGATCCAATTTGGCAAAGATATTGAGTATTTACTATAGGGAATGTGATTCCAATCAATTTCAATAATTAATTATCAAAAATATATTAATATATCTAATATAAATCAGTTCATTTTAAAAATCTCTAATTAATATATTTCATGTAAGTTATAGATTGAATAAGATGTTTATTTTAAAAGATATAACTCTAACAAGATATGTGATTATATCTTTGTATTTCCTCTAGTTTCATTGTGCTTGATTAGATAGCATGGGATTAACATTGGAAGGTTGATTCAAAGTTGTGTGATCTGTAAAACAAATATCATCATCCATTATATTTTAAATAGCTCATATTATTAACCGATTCTTGATCAAACAATTGGAGGGTCATACTAAAATGCTTTTATATATAGTAATTTTCAATAATTGACTAAGGTTTAAGCTTATATACATTATGGATTAAATGGGTAGAGATTAATGTTTTGAGATTTATCTTATGGCATGATATCTTAACTACTTATTATTATTATTTTTTTAAATATCCTACTTCTCATGTTTTTCACGTCTCCTTTGTATTTTAAATTCTTTTGAGGGTCCTACCCTATATAATTTTAAACCTAAATTTAGATTTTAAATAAGAATTGATTATATGGTGTGAGGGGATCTGGAAGATAATGAGACAAGGGGATTTCAAATGTTGATGTCATCATATTTACTCAATATATATCATGTCAATGAAATAAGATTCAATGACATAAATTTACTTCAACTATGGCAAATAGTTATAAGTCTTTGAAAATTTTAAATGGGATATGTAAAAATGAAAAAATCAAAACCTAAGTAAACAATGAGCTTAACTTATTTTGATATTAAGTTGAAGGAATAAGTAAAAATGAAACTAAGAGTAGTAAGGAACTTTTATATTGGTCTAAGCTTTTCAAAGTTATTGAATCTATTTTATCTACTAAGGATATTTTTTAAAGCTTTGTAATGTTAAAAATCTTCAATAAACTAAGCTAATACTAATAATGCTTTAAACTTATACTATTAAAAAGAATAATTTATTCAAAATTTTGGTGGCTCTCAAGAGAAGCTTATCATTGATCAAGGAGTCAAAATATTTTACAATTTCAAAGATAACTCTATTTTAATTTTTTAAATAAAAATGTTCAATCTTTTAAATGATTTTTCATATAAAAATAAATGCAAATTTATGTAACTAATAAACTATTACTCATTTGTCATCCATAACTTAACTTTTTTTTCTTATTCAACAACGTAAATCTATTATCAATTTTAATAAAACTCCACTTTCGTGAATTTACCTCCTTTTGATATGTGTGCCATTTACTTTGGTTACTCACAAAATTTGTGTGTCACCTTAAGTAATTCAACATACGTGTGCATAAGACACCTGAGATCATAAAACATCTATTGGACATTTAGATTTCTTTCTTACTACACAATTCTTTCTTGATCTAATAACAATACATTTTGATTTTACAGCCACCTATTTTATCATAATTATTTAACAAAGTCTTTTTCAAATTGGCACGCACGTGTCACTTACTCTTTAAAATCTCAAGATTAATCCATTCTCACTCATATATTCGAGACCATTGACACTATATTACCTTTTTTATCCATTTGTTGTTTCTTCATTTTACCTTTTTTACCCATTATTTAATATAGCAAATGCTACATTATCTTTAGGGAAACTATATTTTATTTTAAAATTTTAAGAGGCAAATGAAAAAAAGTGTATACAATGTATTCGAGACCATTGACACGGACATTTTTTAATTCACTGAGAAGATTATTATAATAAATGGTGAGTTACTTATTAGTGGTTTATCATCTTTCTCAATTACTTGCTCTACCATTTGTTATTGATATTAAGTGGCTCTGGTTTGTTCATACGCTGAATATTTATTTACCTAAAAAATTTGAGGAGACATCTTATTTACTTGTTATATCTTTTGAAGTGTCTCTTTCAAAAATATGGTTTATTGTTATGGTTAATGTTTATGTATATTTTATTATTATACTTCAGGTACGTATTATTCCTAAAACTCTTATTGAGATTTCTAATCATTAATGTATTAGTCTCAGACATCATAATGCTTCCAAGAAAAAAAAAGAGAAAGCTAAGTAGAATTATATATTCACTATGGTGGAACCTTTTTATAATTAGCTATACATTTCACCTCAAAAGTATGTATGTATATATATGTATATATATATATATATATATATATATATAATTATATATAATCTTAAGGTTGAGGGCCTTTATAAACCTCATCATATTTATTTTATCATATGTTTACTTATTTATTTTAAAATAATGAAATGTTTTTGATTAGATCTATTACATTTTTTTACTTATGCATGTCTCTTGAATTACTACAAAAGTAAGAAGACAAAATCATTTAAAATTTAATAAAACAAATATGCAATTTAAAGTGAACCTATATAAATGATTTAAGCATATTATTTTTTTGAAAAAACAATTACTACCCTAATAACCTTTAAATAATTCCATCTAAACAAAACCATTGACTTGAAACTGAAATAACTACTCTTATTCAAGAATTTTTTCTCCGTGAAATGAATTAGGAAGTAAAAACTATTTATCCCAAACAGTTAATGAGAAAGCAGATGATAAATTTACTCATTTAATCTTCTTCCTTCCATGTGTAATCAAACTTCACTTGAAATTCATCCCATATTCTATATCCATTTTCATTATTTGATCCAATTGAATATATGACCTAAGATTTTATGAACTTTAATTTTTCATCACATTTTGATATGAAAATGAAATGTAGCTCCTTTTTTTAGTTTCCAAGTAATCATAGAACTAGACTAAACATACCTCATTAAAAAATAATCTTATACATTCTTATTGAGCATTTAGATCTTTTCATTTTTTTTCGGACAACTATGCACAGTCTGAGCTTGATGCTTATGTGGGGTAAAAGAGACCTTTGTGTTTAAAAAGAGAGCATAGTCTTATTTAATGATGTATACTAAGTTCATCATATTGACATCCTTTAAGTATTATTTTAATTCATATTATTATTGATGAAAGGGGTAACATCATTAATATTTAAAGAGGATATGACCTTGTTCAAATAAAAAAATATATCTATATGATAGTTATGCTTCTTTTTTTCTTATTACTATATGCAATCAATGTATTTTGAATTTATATTACTAATATTTTTTTATTTAGAAATGTTAAATATTTTGAACTCATCTTGTTCCATTCCTAATTTATATCTCTTCTTTTTAACTTTTTAACTAGGTTCTAAAGGATTTACAATGATTTTATGCCATCCGAGTTTTTCAAGAAGTACTAATTCCTCATCTTCATCATAAATTCATTCTGTAATGAATTTTTTTTAAGCCTTTAATTTTTAATTTGTGTATGGTTCATCTATATAGTAGGTCTTTGATTCTTTATTTCCTCACACTCAACTAGTTCTTCTTCCTCATTTTAATGGAGAAAAAAATATCTTCCTAACATTTCTTTGACATTTGTCTTGAGGATTTTTGAAATTTTAAAGGGTTAGAGATTAAGCATTGGAGTACTTTTGGGAGCTAGTTTTTCATAGTATTTTTAAGTATATTTTTTAATGCTTAAGGCTGTGAAATCATTATAAAATTTAATGATAAAGATTTCAATCTAAATTATAGAATGGTCCTGAGGTGGTTGGGGTGGATTTAATATTTTCATGGTAAAGCCTTTGGAATTATTAAAGATAACACTTAGCTTAGAATTCAAGGATACTATCGGAATAACAAAAACAACTTGTATATGTTTTTATTCAACTATAACAATGAATTCATAATATTTGGTAGTGTTTTCCTATATAGAGTTTGTATAGTTATTGTAATAATTAAATCCAAAGATTCTAGATAGTATAGATAATCCATACATGATAAAGGATAAATCCCAAAAAGTGTTATTTTCTATGTTTTATTGAATCTAATGTTTAAATATAATAAGTGTTCCATATTAAACATATTAATTATAGTAAAATTATTTAACAAAAATATATTATCTACTCTCTTCTTGAATATATAATTTATCTTCTCACAAAGCTGATCGTAGGTTGATAGTATTCTTGATTCTAGTCATCTAAACCATTCTAGTGCTTATCCTTTGAAAGATGAAGTAATAAGTATAAGTCCCACATAATCCTATGTGATATTATGTATTTCACATATATTTTATTGGTCTATAGTTCTAAGAAACCCAACTATAATAAATGTATGAAGAAATTTAACAGATGATTTAGGTATGTGGTTACATTATTGTAATAATAGTGGACCTCCATAATCCAAAGAAACAAAAAAAATGGATGTTTAGTTTGACATTATATTTGGATTTTATTATATCAACAAGGAAATTTATAAAAGAATACTTCTTTGAAAAATAATTGAATTTTATTTCATGTTAAGGAAAGGTCAATTTATTCTTTGAGTCTGAATTATTTCAAGTATCAGAATCACCAAGTAATTGATAAAATGATTTATGGATCAATTTAGTATAATAATATCATGAAAGTCTTAGATGCAAGTATCAATTATTCTTTCATGTTGAATAAAATCACAAACTTATAGATACCTAAATTTGGTCACAAGTACTCGAAAATATTAATTCCTTGCATATCTTGAACCAATTGATTTACCTTTAAATATATGACTCCTATTCAACATACCTATATACATTTATCTATATGCATGTTTTATCCCTCTATTCACCATCACTACTTTATAAGAATTCCTAGGTCAAAATTTTCCATGTAATTTATATCACTCTCAGAGTGCTCCAAGCCTTAGGTTGACTATTATTATTTTCATGAGGTAAGACAACTACCATGGACATATAAAACTAGTATGTCCTTGTCCCTACATCATTTAATGGATAATTTATAAAATTTAAAATATTCATATGGATAATTGAACATGTTTATCAAGTTAGCTAAATGAATTTATTCAAAATGATCGCTATTAAAAATCAAAACCTCATTTCAAAGGGAATTGATATATATCTAGAATATATAATTACACTAATATAAACTAATAAAATCCATCCTATTCTTCTGAAATTCAATATTAATCACTTAGAGAAGTCAAAAATCAAGTATGGATAATTCAAAACCATAATAAGTATCAAATCCAAATTACTAGTCATGCACATTCAATCAAGGAACACATTTGCACAATCACTCTATGTGGGAGAAATGTGTGTGGCATGATTCCATCTTAGGAGTATATGCATACATAATCAAAGGCTAATCATCAATAAGGGTGATTTGGGTTAACTCATCTAATTACACTTACCATTAGTTTTTGTAGGTTTCTAATTTTTGCAAGTACAATTAGGTTTTCTAAGGCAAGGATAAGTAGAATATAAGTTTATACACAACACTAAAATAATAAAAATATCTCAATAATCTCAATAGACACAAATACAAGTGGAAGAGCAATTATATTTTCATCATTTTCATAATAGATAAGACCAAAATCAACTGATAAGGCCATATTATATGGCTTTCCAAGGAGCATGGATTTGTCCAAATATAACCTTAGACTTCTTTTTAGACCTAATATGTCATAGGCCAATTGTATCATGTTTCTCACGTTGGACACTTATTATAGTCAAACATAAATTAGAAAATATAAGTATGTCATTAGTGGTTGTGCTTACCATATTTAACATATGTCACATGTCAAAAAAAATCAATAAATTATGCTTTACATTCATATTTATGATTATATATCATATATTAAGTTCTAAACAATCTTTCAATTTTTTATTACTATTAAAATATTTTCAAACAAAAAATAGGTAAAATGTATTTCTAAACCTATTTGTTTCTTAAACATTGATTTTTTTCAATTCTTGTGCTCGGGTTTTAGCTGAATTAGTGATTCCCATACACTAAAGAGAAATTTGATCATCTTTAAAAGTATTTGATTGAGAATTGCTCTAGGATTTCTATTTCACATAGTGGTTTTAGATTAAAGTCCTATGTATTTCACCTAGTGGTTTTAGATTGAACTCCTAATTTCCATGCACGAAAATATTTTCTTCTATTGGTTTCAAATTTATTTTTATTTCTTACTTTCTAAAACATTGTTTTGATAGTTGTAAAATCAAAATGAGTTTTTCTTTGAAAAGTGGTCATGATTCTTACCTTAGCCATGGTGTGAAGGATGATAATATAATACTCAAGCCATTATTAATTATATATATATATATATATATAATATATATCTTTCACATAACTAAAATGTATTTTAGAAGCACAAGGTTTTTTATGCTTGTAACCATAGGAAGCATTTTGACAATTTGGCTCTCTAGTGCACTATTAAGTGGTTAGCCTTGTGACATTACTCTCAATGTAACTTAGAGATGGGATAATATGGCTGGGATGTGCAATTATACATAGTCAATGCCCATTTGGGCCATGTTCACTATTTATGACTAGGATAGATATATCTGAGAGTTTACAAATCAAACACACCTTACCTAATTACACCTTTAATCCCATTTAAAAATTAAAATTTTAAATAGAAAATCATGGCTTTAATGACTGATTTTTTATTCTATATTTTATACAACTCATAATATCTATCATCACATTTTATGTAAATTTTTTAGGCTTTATTTGAATTCAATACATATTTTTATTGATTAAATTAAAATATAAGAAAAGGGATAATGTACAATCTCAAGCCTTCCTTAATTCACATTGTTTCACTATCTAATCTGAACCACTACTTTTCACCACCAGGTGCTAAAGGGTGTGCATGAATCCTTTTTTTATCCTAGTATTGTTATGGGTTATATAATACATATAAATCAACATATTTATACACTTATCATGACTATTGAGACTGCTAAATCTAATAAAAAGCAATTTCATGAACTGAATGAAAAAAAAGTCACAATATCTTAAATTGATTGCACATTATATTGATGCACATAATATTGGACAAAGCTTTGGGATCTTAATGCTTGGATTTTGAAGCATTGGAAACCCCTCCTAAAAAGTAGACTTGAAATATAACCTTGTGAATTTTTTTTCTTTATTATTGTTTTTGATCATTTTAAGGAAAATGAGAAGATTAAAAACTAGCTTTGGAACTTGAATCACGACCCCTTGGTCCTAAAATCATTGTCCCCCACCTTCAATCCTCTCATTGAACCTGTTAAAGTAAAACCCATCTTGGTTTGAATACCCCATATACCACTTCAATCTTGGACTGAATCTAGTTTAAAAGAAATTGGTAAATCTTTACATGAGTTTATGAAAATGCACCTAGATGGCAATCATTTTTTCCACATTACTTTTTCTAGGATCTTGGTGAATATTGACACATCCAAGGATCTACTTGAAAAATTAATTTTATAAGTAGGAAATTTCTCTTGCTCCCAACCTCTAAACCATGTAGGCTTATCATTTCATTGTCATAGTTGTTTTAATACATGATATTTGACCAAAAACTTTAACTACCTTATAAAAAATAAGGATTATTATTGGTGGAAGGACTTCCTCCCTACGCACTTTACTATGCTGGTTGATTCTGATAATGATGATTTTAACTCATGTTCAGATGATATTTAACCCTATGTTCTAAAAGAGGACCTTTTAATCCCTCTTCATACATAAGGAGACCTATTAGTAGATCTAAGCACTCCAAGGAAGGTTATGGACTCAGATCAAGAGACCTCTAATCTAGATATCTCTATGGAGGTGAACTTAGAGATTTACATATTAAGGATAGAACCAAATGAAGATATATCAACAAAAGAAAAATCCTAGCCCTATAAATGAATTGAAAACCCTTTACCATTTCAAATGAAAGTCATGGAAGACAAGTGAGAGTGGACCAAGGTGTAGAAAATGAAAAAAAGTAGAAGAGCAGTGGTTTATCCCTCTAGTATGACCCTCCACTTAGGTGGACTCTAAGTATATATTTATTAGAATATAATTTAAAGTGGAGATAGGTCCCATGGATAATTTAGTGGAAGTATAGAGGAAGATAACCTGATGTAAACTAGGTTTCTAGATGAAGATAATATGTATTGAGTGGTTGAGTAAAGCTTTGGTTCCTTAGTTTTTCTTAGTCATGTGATTGATTTACAAAAACAAAATTTTAATGGAGACTATCTATTTATATTTGGTGTTTTGTTTGAGGCAAGGGAATTCATTTTTTGACTAAGATTTATATATTTTATGGTTTTTTGGTTCCACATAGATCATTGGTTGAGCAACCCTTGATATATAGAACACATCATTCTCTGCTCTTTCTATCTCTCTAACTCTGATACTTGCAACTATTTATTACAATCTCTCTCCACTATCTCCTCTTTGTGGTTAACTCTCTCTCCTAGTTATTAATTCTTAAGATGTAAATTCCTCTTCTCTACTTATTTGACATATATCTATGCCTTTATATCTTATGTACATCTCATACTCATCATTCAACTCCTCACTGACTTTCATTCATTTGACACACTAGTTTATTTAGACTTATTAGCCCTTAAAGACTCATCACCTTTCTAGGAATAATAGTTATTGATGTCATGATTAAAATATTTAACTTGGATTACCTTTTTAAGACTTATCATATTTTTTTAAAATGGTCTCAAACTCTATCACAACCTCAACTACCTTCTTCACTTATAAATTTCTCAATGAAACTCTCTCCTAGTAGCCTTTTTAGGCCTTTTTTGCTGGTATAGATAGGCACTATTGAGTATTAAGAAAATAAAAACATTTCATGACACCCTCAATCATTTTATATCTCTCCATGAGTTTTATTTCACTAACTCCAAATATATATCCACTTTTTAGTGACTCCTTAGACCCAATTAGGTCTATTTACCCCTCCTTTGCACACATTCACCTATTTCCATATTGTATGGTAATGGATAACTTCAAAATGTCACAATATTATTTATCACCATTAATTACATGTGATTACAAATTTTTAGGACATTTTTATAGTTACAACTTTAGTTATACAAGCTTATCTCTAAAAACCCTAGGTCTATGATTATGTCAGTTCTATATGGGCCAAGACCTTTCAAAATGTTTGATATTGAAAATTTTACCTGTTAGAACAATTTAAAGACCTGAAATAGGTATTTTCTAACCTTATGAAACTTATCCAATCCCTAATACCTTTCTTCCAATCTCCAAACACACTCCCAATGACTTTTCTTGACAAAACTCTATTTTCTTTGACTATTTTAGTAGGGTATGCAACCCTGTATCTCCATTTCCCCTTCCCTCACAACTCCAAAAAACTTAAAACCACCTCTAATCATACATAGGAAACCTTTGTCAATTTCCTTATCAAAATTTTCTTCTTCTAATAGCTACATCCAAAGATATACCACATTTTCCATTGCCTAGGGTTTCAACTCACCACACAGGTCGAGAGTATATTAATTAGTTTAATTTAAATTAGATCACATTTTAAAGATTTATAAAATTTAGAAATAGTCTGTCCTTATCTCGTAAAACTTATCTAAATGAATTTACATCTTTAACATTCTCCCAAAGCATTACAAACTTCCTTTTATACCTTGGTTGTGTCAAACCACAGTGTGTACTTAGACTGTAGGTTTTTCAAGTGACCTAAAAAGTAATATATGATTAAAAAAATCCTAAAAAATGGTTAATACAAAGCAAAATTTCCCTCTTACCATGTTTTATTTATTAATCAAGTGTCACATTTGACAAATCTTCACTCCTTTGACTATCTCTTCACCATTCTTAACATAGACCTGTAACATTCTTACAAACTACCTTTGTAATAGTCTTAAGATCTTTCCATATGAAATATATAAATAAATAAGGAAATTGACATAAAAAATTATTAATATAAGGAAATTTTCAAATACACTTCTTAATATTTATTAATTTCTAAGAGATATTTACAACATACAATCCATTTCACATTCTTGTCCTTCATGGACAAAACTGAAACTTCTTATTTTATTTCATTTTTCCTATCACCTTCTTGAACCTATACTTCCTAAACCCTATAATACTCTCTTATCTACACATAATGACACTCTAAGATGTATTAAAATTTTTACATACATATAAACAAGTAAATACCAACTTCTTTCTTCTTGGCCACCTCCACAAATGAAGGGGTAGTTACAAGTCTCTTTTCATTATTGAATGTGCATTGCTCTTATACATTGATATTAAATCCAAAAACCTATATAAGACCTCCTAGAACCTAAATAACCCATTACAGACATTTGAAATTCACCAAACACCACCCAAAACTAATGACATAAATCAAAATTTCAAATTTCATGTTTTGGAGGGAAACTCCAAAATGACTCTCAAACCTACACACATGATCCACTAATTATTGTAACACACTTATTGGGTACCTATTGGACTTAAAACACCAAATTAAACTAAAAATTATCAAAATACATACTTGAATACATTGATTCCTCATATTGGAAAATGATTCCCTGAATCATACTCCCATGACAAGAAAATATTTGATCTCTACTCAAATGGATTGTTGTAATTTTCTTCCTAGTCTTCTATTTCATGCTCATTTTAGCTTCCTTCTTTAATATTTATCCTTTATGCTTCCATGGTTCTTTTTTCATACTCTCTTATTTTCATCTATCAAAGGCAATTCTGCCTTCCTTCATCCATTGCTTGCTTACATCAAATAACATCTATTGTACCCTAATACCTTTTTTTATCCCTCTATTATATGGGTTGTATATTCCCCAAAACATTTCTAGTAAATATTTACTCTCATCTTCCCATATTATCATCTTCATGCTTACAACAAAAATAAAGACAATTTCTTGCCTATGTGTTATCTCACTAGAATTCAAGCCTCCATTTGGCTTTGTGTCTTCAATTTACTTCATTACTGCTATCAATGATTCCTCTTCACACTCTTTATCCTCTATCATGAGGTACTCAACTATTGAAACTTTTACCTCCTCTTCCACTTCTTCATGTTCTAGCTCATATACCTGTGCATTCTTATCACATCACTATGTAATTCTTGTTCTAGTGCTACTATTTTTTCCTTTAACTACTATTGACTCTCATAAAAAAATAGATAATTAGATTTTATATCTCATTTATTGGATTGTGCTCCTTTATCCAAGCCTTTAGTGAGGCCTTAAAACTAATCTACCTCTTCTTTGTCTTTCTCATCATCTAATTGGTTGCAACTATCTTATTTTTCCTCACTCAAGCCTTCCTCATCCTTTTCAAGGTAAATTTCATCTTCATCATTTTTATCACTATGCTCCTCACTCTTTCATACTATAATAATCATCCAAAGTATTTTCATCTCTCTCTTAAGTTGCCTACACAACAACATTTTCAGCTCTCTTTCCTCTCTCAGAGATTTCATCTTTCTTTTCTTCATTTGTAGCCTTATTGGCCACTTGATTGTCTTCTTCCTCATGACTCATCAAAAATATGGGTTATCCTTTTCCTTTAATTAATCTATGATGAGCATAAACTCATCCAACTACTACCTTACCTCTGTCATTTCTTTTGCCATATTTTTCCTCTTAGTGTCTTCTTTCACCTTCCTCTCTTTATGGTAACTCATCTCAACCATGACCTATTATCTCTCTCTCTCTCTCTCTCTCTCTCTCTCTCTCTCTCTCTCTCTCTCTCTCTCTCTCTCTCTCTCTCTCTCTCTCTCTCTCTCTCTCTCTCTCTCTCTCTCTCTCTCTCTCTCTCTCTCTCTCTAACCTATTCATCTTAGTGAGAAGGATAAGATGACCTCACCTATTCATCTTATCCTTCTCCTAATAGCCTTTTTAGGCATTTTTTGTTTGTATAGATATGTACTATTGAGTTTTAAAAAATAAAAATATTTTATGACACCCTCTATCATTTACTATCTCTCCATGAGTTTTCTTTCACTAACTCCAAATAGAGATCCACTTTCTAGTTACTCCCTAGACCCAATTAGGTCTCTTTACCCTTCTTTTTCACACATCACCTATTTATGTGCTTTACGATATTGGATAACTTAAAAAACTTAAAAATATTATTTTTCACCATAAATTACATGTGATTAAATTTTTTAAAGAGATTTGTATGGTTATAACTTTAGTTATACAAGCTTATTTCTAAAAACCCTAGGTCTAGGACTGTGATAGTGGCTGAGATTTTTAAAAATTATATATATTGAAAATTTTACCTATTATAACACTTTAAATATCTGAAATAGGTCTATTCTAACCTTAGGAAACTTATCCAATCCCTAATACCTTTCTTCCAATCTCCAAACACACTCCCAACCAATTTTCTTGACAAAATTCTATTTTCTTTGGTCGTTTTAGCAGGGTATGCAACCGTGTATATCCATTTCATCTCTCCTCACAACTTCAAAAAAATTAAAACCACATCTAATCATCTATTGGAAACCTCTATCAATTTCCTTAGCAATTTTATCTTCTTCTACTAGCTACATACAAAGATATAACACATTATCCATTTCCTACGGTTTCAACTCACCACATAGGTTATTAACATATTGATTAGTTTAGTTTGAATTGGATAACATTTCTAAGATTTATAACCTTTCCATATATTTTTTCCTTGTATCATATAACTTTTCTAAAAGCATTTTCATCTTGAACATTCTCCCAAAACATTACAAACTTCCTTGAATACCTTAACTATGTCAAACCACAAAGTATACTCAGACTATAGGTTTTTCAAGTGACCTAAAGGGTAATAGATGATAACACAAAGCCTTAAAATGTTTAATAAATATTAAAATTTCCCTCTTATCATGTTTAATTTATTAAACGAGTGTCACATTTGAAAAATCTTCACTCCTTTGATTGTCTCATCACCATTCTCAATGTAGACCTGTAATATTCTTGTAAACTACCTCTATAATAGTCTTAAGATCTTTAAAAAAACACTCTAATTTATGTAAGAAACACTTAAAATTAATTATAAGGAACTCTACACACAAACTACTTAATCTTTATTGCTTTCTAAGAGATATTTACAACATACAATCTATTTCACATTCGCGTCCTTCATGGACTGAACTAAAACATATTTTGTTTCATTTTTATTGTCACTTTATTGAACCTATAATTATTAAACCCTATAATACTCTCATATATATGCATAATTAAACTCTAAAATGTATTACAACTTTTAGATACCTTTAAGAAATTAATTACCAACTTCATTCTTCTTGGCCACCTCCACAAAGGAAGGGGCAATTACAAGTCGCTTTTCATTCTTGAAAGTATGTTGTACTTATACATTGATATTGCATCAAAAAACCTATATAATACCTTGTATAACCTAAATAACCCACTACAAACATTTTAAATTTAACAAACACCACCCAAAACTAGTGACATAATTTAAAATTTATAATTCTATGTTTTGGAGGGAAACTCCAAAATGACTATTAAACCTACACACATGATGCACTAATAACTTTAATGCCCTCACTAGGTCCCTATAGGTATTTTAACACCAAACTAAACCAAATATGATCAAAATACATACTTGAATACATTGATTCCTCAGATTGGCAAATGATGCCCTACATTAACCCCATTTGAGATTAAATGTTTTGTCTTTTGTATAAGGTTATAAGGCCTTAAAAATCCTGCATTTTACCCTATAAAATAAAAAAAATTAACGCATTAATATACATTTCATGATATGAAAAAAATAAACTAGATAAATATTCTACATTAGGAGAACAATATGATCTATTCCATGATCTTAATCACCCCTTTCAAGACAATAATTCCACTTTAAGTGTCATAGTATCTAATATTATTTCTATTCTTATATAAACACCTCTATTTACTTATTTGGCATCATCCATATGTATGTGGGCATCAAAATATTTCCAACATATTAAATTTCCTATTTTTATATAGGCATTATACACACCTTTTGTTTTCTACTTATAGTCCACCTCTAACCCCTACTAATGCACATTCCCTTGAGCATATTGTTACATCCCTTAATGATAAGGTGTTTCATTTAGAGAAAGGTGTATTTAGATCTATTCATTCAATGGATTACCTTACTTTGACTCATATTCATTTTTCACTTGAAATAACATCTTACCCATTACCAATAGGCTTTGTGGCTCCTAAGCTTCCACTCTAAGAAGGTAAATGTGATACATAAATTTTTTTTTAATCATTTCATGTAACATGATTTTATTTTGCATACAATGACAAATTATCAACCAAGATATTTCTAGGAAGCCTCAAAGAATAGTTTTTGTGGTGGTTTTATAATATTACACTCCAACAAGTCAAATAATTCAATCCTTTGGTAGATAAATTTCTAGCACACTTATCTATTAACATTATTAAAAAAATATATATCTTATGCACAAATTGATAAACTCAATCAAGGGTCTGCAAAGCTAATCATTGAATATGTTCTTCAACATAGAACTATGCTAGTTAAGATGATCAATTTTATGACAAATAATGAATTACAAGATATCTTCACATGTTCTTATAGAACTACTTCATGATTCTATCATGTTTAAACAATATAAATCTTTTAATAAGTTAAGCTATATAGTCAAAGAATGATAAGTCAAGATCATAGCTTTGAACAAACCTAAGAATGCACTAAAATAAAATATTTAAAATTAAACCAAGTTACAATGTTAAATATAATGAAATAAATAATCAAACAAAAGTAACAATCAATGCAATATCATAATTAATAATTTAAGACTTAACTGATAGCTCTACAAAGGAGGAACTTATAAAGAGTACCATTTCCTCCTCATAATTTTTTTTAATATTGGTAGATTTGAGTTTTATATGGGGACCCTACCCATTAAAATTATAGAGCAAAAGAGGTCTAGAAACAAGATATAACAATGCTTAAGACATAAAATACAAAAGGTAGCTAACATAATAAAAGAAAGAAAAAAGTAGTAGAAATATAGTAGTCTAAAATCTTGGACCCATCCAATGTTTATAAGCCTTGGACCAGTTCTGAGTGAGATTCTCTAGATTAATTTTTTATTCTTATGGGAAGGGAACTTGAGCTTTTCTTTAGCAATACCCTTCAATTTTGTATCCTTTGTTTGGGATTCAACATTTTCCTCTTTTCCTTTGGCAAGATATTTCAATGTTTTCATACTTTGTAAGCTCTTCATCACTGTGAGTCTACTATAATCAACCAGGGTGATGAGATTTTAATTTAAAGAAACATTTAACTATATAAGTTTCTTTAGTGAAATATTATATATCTCCATCCACCATTATAAGTTGATATGACTAAGCCTCTATATAACTTTTTTTGACAATAATGAATATAATGACTATCATAAACATATCAATAATGATGAAAACAAGTGTTTTAGGCTAAGACATAAGATACAAGATCTTATTGATGAAAATAATATTAAATTAAACACACCCTCCAAAGAAGCTAGACCCCAAAAAAATGAAAGTGAAATATTTAAAATATTAATTAATCCATTTACAAATCATGGAATAACATAAACTATGGATAATTCATAGGTATGCCCTACTTAAAAAATGTATCCTCATCATTTGACATGGTCTTCTAATAGATGACATTATCAGTACACATACAGGTGTATCACCACCACATCCTATGATCACATTTGATGACAATGATATTGTTAATGATGATTCAGATATACATTCACTCTTTATTATATATTATATCAACCAAAAACCTATACAATGTGTCCTAATCGATAATGGGTCAAGTGAAAATTTATGTATAATGAAACTTCTTTACACTCTTGGGTACTTATAACAAGATTTAAAGATACATCAAAAGTATCTAAATAATTTGATGAAAATATACAAAATATTATTAGGCATATAGTGTTACCTATTTAGTTTGGTTCATCAACAAAGGCTACTCCATTATTAGACTTATCAAGCATAAGTGTATTTGACATGTTATTAGGATGCCCTTGGATACAAAATCTCTGTATAGTGCCATCCATTTTATGTTGATGCCTCAAATATATGCATTATAATCAAGTGGTTAAATTTTGAGGCATTAAATATGAATATCCTCAATAATTAGTAGTGTCTCCCCACTTCCCCACCACCACCACATAATATTGTTACACCTATTTAGAATCACAATGAAGAGTCAATTATTTCATCTATTTAGGAGCATAGTTTAGACATAGTTATTGCATATGTGAAATATTTTTTTAAGATTTAGTTAATAGGAAAGTAGTACACCCTCGTAGACAAAAGGATTCACATTAGAGAGTTATTTATATTTAAAAAGACTTTCATCTTATATAGTGTGTCTTAATTTAGTACCTTGGATAGTTGAACATGTTCCACAACAAAAAAAATAGATAATGACTCCTTATCTTACTATATAGTGGACCCAAAATCCATTCACCCTTTTTGAGTTACACATCATACAAAAGGTTCTATGAGAAATTATCATGTTAGTTATGTTATTGCACCTGATTACTTTTTATATTATGATTCATCTACATGTATCACTTTCATGCATGGAAAATCATCCTGCCATTCTATGATATATCAACATATTGTGGTACTCCCACTGATGGAATAATTAGCTAGTTTATTTTACATTTTGATATATTTAAAACATATAAAAACATTCAAATATTTTAAAAATACAAAAAATCAAGTATTTTAAAAAAAATCAAAATAATCTCAAAAAATCAATGATCAAGACTTATGCATGACATGAGTTGATTATTTATATATGTTATTTATCACTTGTTTGTTAGATAACATATTATTTTTCATACACACTTGCATCTTATGAATATATGACTATAATGCAAGACATAACTAGTAAACATGGATTCTTAGATGTTAGATTTCTTTCTTCCTAATGGACATGCCTATGCTATGGGCATAATATTTTATAGCTTACATTACCACATTTTACATGTATTTATAACCTCTAAAGCATACATATATTACCATTTTATTTCCAATTAATCATATCTTACATTGTGATACATTGATACGCTACTTATGATGAGTTTACATTGATGCATATGGATGGTATATACTAGTTTTCACATATTATATGATCTTTATATGTTTTAACTTTCATACATGATAAGTTAGACATCGATTGCTTATTTTTTTTGTCTACTTAACTATGTGTGTGAAATTTTTTTATGTCCTTGTATGTGGTACTTGAACTTATGTGTGATATTGCATGACATTGCATAGTTTGCATGTTATTATTGTTGAGATAAATTAGTGGTGCTATGACCCATATCATGTAATTTTACTACATGGACTTATTTAGATATTGTTAATTTATTGCATACCTCATTACTATATCTATCAAGACATCGTTACTATTATAACACACTCTCCACATGTTGATATGATTATAAATTTATCATATGATAAAATTAAATCTTAATTTTAGATGAGTGACTTGTAGGATACATCCCTCACCTACAAATATTATAGTGGTAATGTCTTAGAGATTCAAGCTTGTATGAGTATATGAATCAGATTTTATGATAAAGTACATATTTCAAAGATTCAAATTAATTCAAAAATAAGTTACAAGATAAATATTGGTACAATGATACATATTATGGGGGCATATGATATGCATATGAAATAAATTTACAAATACTTGATTACATAATAAAAAACACTTGAATGCATATACACAGGCATATGAAAATAGGAATTACATGTTTCACATAAAATTGGAATGAAGCATATATATGCATAACATCTATATAATTTGGAACATATTTAGGGGGCATGATGTTGGTTCATGAACATATATAATTTTTTTAAAACCATTTATATAATTAAATTGTAACCTATACATATCTATGACCTATGTAGCATAAATATCTTACTAGTGTCTTGTTATATACTCATATCTTACATTATCATATGCATACACACACACGCACACATGCACGCTCGCATGCACGCATGTGCGCGCACGCGCGCGCGCGCGCGCACACACACACACACACACACACACACACACACACACACACACACACACACACACACACACACACACACACACACACACACACACACACACACACACACACACACACACACACACACACACACACACACATGACCTCTATATCATACATATCTTACTAGTGTCTTGATAGTTACTCATATATTACATTATGATACATGGATATGCTATTTTACATGGTGTGACATTGATACATATGGATGGTCTAAACTAGTTTTTCAATATTATACTCTCTTTATATGTTTTAAATTTCTTACATAATAGGATAGATATTTCTTACTTATTTTGTTTGGCCACTTGACCTTGTGTTTGTGACATTTCAAAGTCTTTTATGTGTGTCCCTTGGCCTTGTTTGTTACAACATGTTCATATCCATTGTATATGGACCTTGAACTTATGTGTGATATTGAATTACATTATGTGGTGTGATTTTTGTGCATGTTGAGATTGATTAGTGGTGACATGATCCATATCATGAACTTTTAATACATAGAATTATTTATATATGGTTAATTTATTCCATGCCTAATTATTATATCTATTTATAAATGATTACTATGATAACATTGTTGATGCTTTAAAATTGCGCTTGTTCTAACACCAACAATGGGAAGTTTCAAGATGGGGGACTTGCGACTTGAAACAACCTCTAGATTTTTGAGAAGCTAGTTCTTTTTTATATCAAGTGTATACTGGGAAAAGGGATAGGAATTTTAACAAAAACAAAAATGTAAGAAATAAAATATAACTATGGCGATGCACCTGAATGTAATTCAACCTTAATCCTGAGCACAATGAGACTATATGTAAGATTCATTTACATTTAAGAGAAAACAAGTGCATGATCAATGTAAAAGATGGAAACAATAGAAATAGAGGCTCACAGCATAGACTACTTTTGCAATGATATAGAAAATGTCAAAAAAGGCATAGGGTTCAATCTTCTTATTTGAATTTTCAAGTCACATAAGAGGCATAGAAACATGCACAGTTATATAAACTTTTCAACTCAAGAAAATGAGACAAAAGCAAATGACATTCCCAACCACAGCTCTAGAAAGTCTAAACTCTTGACAACATAGCCTAGACTACTTTTGCAATGACACAGTAAATATCAACAAAGGCATAGGATTCAATCTTCTCATTAATTATCCAGTCACATAAGAGGCACAAAAACATGCATAGTTACATAAACCTTCCAATTTAAGAAGATAGAACAAAATAAAATGATATTCCTAGTCATAGCTCTAAAAAGTCTAAACTCTATAATAATTCTCTCAGAAAATTCTCTCTGGTATCTGATTCCCCCTTGGTGATCTCTGCACCCTTATTTATAGTCTTGGATTCCACCAGATTGTCTGCTTGTTCCCAATCTAATGGCCCAACTAAAATCTAATAGCACTAGAAGTGTCTAATAGAAGATATTTTATAGATTCTGAAATGCTTTGTCTTCTGGAAATTCATTGGCTAAAATAGATTGCAGGACGTTCCCTTCTCTTAAACGCTAGGTAACACTTAGACAATTTCTTGAAAACCTTCTTATTACTTTAGGAGACACTAGAGGATGACACTTGGTGGCTTCCACAGCACCTATCAAAGACACGTGACATTTTTTGTGTAACTTATACTCTTTTTGTATCTTTGCTTATGAGTGTTCTACCTTTGACACCTGTCGCAATCCGCTTCCTTGAAATTTTAACAATTTAAAAGAAAATAAGACTCACAACATTTCTTACCTGAGTAACTTTTAAAAGGAGCATAGGGATAGGTGGCAAACTCTGTTGCTTCATCAAAAGATATGTGGCAATCTCTGCTTTACATATCTGGGGTTACATGGTGGTCTCCGCTTCTTTTAGCTACCTTTTTAGAAATCTATGGAAGATGACATGTGGCAGTCTTTGCTTTACTCTATTTATACCATAGAAACAAATGAGTCTCATTTCATATTTACATAGACAATGACACCTAGTGGCTTTTGCTTGCCTTAGAAACAACACTTAAGACCCACCACGGTCTTTTTATATCAGTGAAGCAAAAAAAATGAAGATGATTCAGATCGTGACACATGGTGGCTTTTGATCTCTTTTGCTATGGTACGTGGTGTCTTCCATCAATTTCAGAAAAGCAAAATTGAGACCTTCTGTGATTGCCACTTAGTGCTTTTCGCCTGATCCTATACTTAACTTGTTAAAACCTTTCACATGAAAAGAGATGAAATGCGGGTGCTGATATGAAAATGTGGATGCTGACACTTAGTGTGTTCTGCTGAGTCACTATGAGATATGTGGCACATTTCAACCAACTCATAGAAAATATGAAAGGTGCCTCGGATGATGACACTTGGTAGCTTTTGCTTGATTTCAACACTTGAGAAAAATGAATCAAAAGGAAAATAGAGCCTGTGCTCTGTTTTGAAAAATTCACCATCTTGAACCAAATTATGTGGGAACAAAACTTTGTAGCTAACAACTAAAACTCATAATGGAACGTAGAGTATTTTTTACTCTACAGTTATTAGCAACCCCAAGGACTTTTGAACCTGCTTAAAAAGAAACCACAACTCTCGCATGATCTGAAATTGCTAAAAAAACATAGTTTTAACTAAAATGTTTCAAATAAATTCCATTTACAGGAATCTTTTTAGGTTCACCTTCCATCATTTCTAGCTCAAATAAATTTTGTTGTTTACACACCTGAATTTTATAAGGGCCAGTCCATAATGCTTCAAACTTAGTATGTTGACCTGGTTTGGCAGCTCTTGCATCCCATTTCAAAACAATTGAGCCTATTTCGAAATGGGAATTTGAAGTCTTTTTATCAAAATAGTCTTTAACTATTTTTTGATGCTTTATCAATGATTCATGTGCTGCATCCCTCTTTTCTTGAACTTCTATAAGTTCTATGAGTCTGACTTGCATAGGGCCATTTTCTTCAATTTCAATCTGTTTGATCAACTGGAGTGTAGGAATCTCCAAGCTTAGGGGAATTACAGCAAGTTTCCTATATACTAATTCATATGGGGACATTTTGATCACTTGTTTAGGCATAATTCTATCAGCCCACAATGCCAAATTAAGCACTTTATGCCACTCCTTATGATGATCAGCCCCTATTCTTTTGATGAGTCTAATCAGGTTCTTATTAGTTGATTCTACCCAACCATTACCCTGAGGGTAATAATTAGAAGTTTTCAGATATATCCCATGCTTATCTAAAATTATGGTGTGAGGAGCCCCAAAATGAGTAGTGATACTCCCTATAAAATCTAGGATCACATTTTCTGTTGCTTCCTTGAGTGGCACTGCCTCGGTCCATCTAGTGAAATAATTTGTGGCTATTAGGATCCATTTGTGACCCATACTAGATACTAGATTTATCATTCTAATGATGTCAAGACCCCATTGAGCAAAAGGTTCATCCATGATTATAGGGCTAAGAGCCATTGTTGCATTCCTTCTCATCCCCACATAATATTGACAAGATTGACATTTTTTAACCAGCTGATAACAATCTGTAAATAAAGTAGGTCAAAAATAACCTGCTTCACTTATCTTTATAGTTTTGGTCTTTGCAGAAAAATGTCCACCTGATACTGCATGATGCATTTCATGTAGTATTTTCTTAGCCTCATCCTTTTCTACACATCTTAACAATTTGCCATAATAATTTCTTCTGAAAAGAACTTGTTTAATTAAAATAAAATGAATTCCTTGCATCCTATAGTATCTTCTCTTATTTTGAGGGATTTCTCTTGGGTAAATCCCATTTTTCATAAAATGAATCATGCTTGTGACCCAGGATTCCTGATCAACTTCTTGTATTCTCAATACAATTTCTTCTGTTCCTAAATTTATCTCTTCATATATCATATTTTCAAGTTCCTGAGTCATATATTGGTACTAACCCCTACCTATGAATAATTTAGTGGGTTTGAATTCTACATCATATTCAAGGATTTTAGTTATCCAGTTTGCTCTTTTTTCAATAATTTCACCCTCCATGATGTATTCTCTGACACTTGGATGTGCTACAAGTATCAAAATTTTACTTCCTGATACTATATGCCTAAAATTTTTAAGAGCTTTTACCATAGCATATGCTTGTTTTTCCACAAAGTTATATCTGGTTTCATATTCTCTAAGAGTCCTCGAGAAAAATGCTATTAGATGTTCTCCCTCTTGCTTATCATCCTTCTATGTTAGAACAACAGCAATACTGAGCTCTCCTCCATATAAATACATTACAAAAGTCTTAGAAAAATATGGATTTATAAGTACTGGAGCTATTGAGATAGCTTTCTTGACCTCTTCAAAGGGTTGCCTTCCTTCCATAGTCCACTTGAAAATTAGGTCTTTTTTCAGCAAAAGTGTCACTAGTCTTACTAAGCCTGCAAAGTTAGATATGAACTGACTGATGAAATTAATCTTTCCCAAGAAAGATTGAATTGCTTTCTTATTGACTGGAAGAGGTAAGTTCATTATAGCTGCCACTCTTTCTAGGTCTATGGAAACTCCTTCTTTAGATACTATATGTCCCAACAATTTGCCTTGAGGGACCGCAAAGATACATTTCTTAGGATTTAAGGATATTCCAAATTCTTGACATTTTTTAAACACAGCTTCTAAATGATCAAAATGATCAGCAACATTCTTTGAAAAAATAGTAAGATCATCAAGATAAATCAAGATGATTTTATTTATCAGTTCCCCAAATGCAACATCCAAAGCTCTCTAAAAAGCGGCTCCAGCATTTGACAGGCCAAATGGCATCTTAGCATATGCAAATGTTCCCCACTTGGTAGTAAAATTAGTCTTGTATTGGTCTTCTTTAGCCAACCAAATCTGATTGTATGCAGAGAAACTATCTAGCAAAGAAAATCTCTCTGATCCAGCCACAATTTGTAGAATTTGTTCCATGGAGGGTAAGGGATAGTGATCCTTCAAAGATGCTTTGTTTAAATCTCTGAAATCTACATAAAGTCTTATATCACCATTATTTTTCCTAATTGGTACCAGATTTGATACCCAGGTTGACTGTTTGATTGGAAAAATTATTTTAGAATCTAAAATTTTCTGCAACTCATCTACCATTAGAGGCTCAATTCTTGGATTCACTAGCCTCTATTTTTGTCTGACAGGCTTAGATTCTTTAGTCAATTCTATTGTGTGTTGAATGATGTCTCTATTATATCCATGAAGGACTTCATAGCTCCAGGCTATGACTCTATCATATTTTTTGCACAATTCAATTAGCCTTTCCTTTTCTTCTTGAGTTGCAGAATTTCCAACTTTTAATTTTTTCCCTTCACTCACTTCTATTTTAAAATAATCTGATTTGTTTGCTTGGAACCTTTTCTTCTCCAAGATTACATCTTCTAAATCAAAAAGGCTCTCTAAAGTGATTAAACCTTTGGGAAGTTTATTATTCTTTAATTGTATAATTTGATCTTCATATGCCTCTTCAATCTTTGGTTGCAATTGATCGGCAAATTCCACTAATTGTTTCAAGAATGAGAGTTCTTGAGAATCATTCTCAAACACTTGCCAATTCTCATCATTATCAAGGATAGTTGGCCTTACTATAACCTTTACTGACTCATTGTTAACTAATAGGCCAGTTGTTAGATCAAACTGTGAACCAATTTGTGCCATCCTATCAGCTTCATAATTTTGAATCTTGGGAACTACTTCAATATTAAAAGCTTTAAAATCTTCTATTAAGTCCCAAATTTTGTGCTTATAGGATTTCATTCTGACATTCTTTGTTATTAACTTTGCTCTAATTTTCTTTACTACTAATTCTGAATCTCCTTTTACTATTAGATTATTTATTCCCTTTTTCTTGGCTAATAGAAGCCCATATACTAAAGATTCATACTCAACATCATTATTAGTACAAGAAACTTGAAAATAGATAGCCCTTAAATTTTTTTCATCATTTGGAGCAGTAAGAAAAATTCATGCTCAAGCACCATTTTTACTTCTAGCCCCATCAAAATTTAAAGTCCAGATTTTTTAATCTTTTTTGGATACTTGAGTAGTTGGTGTATCTTCTCTTAAAAAATTTGGGATTTCATGGTCCTCATCAAAAATAACATAAGTGCCCAAAACAGTAGAGTTATAATTTTCATATGGGTCACTATGCATCATGGCTAACAACTGGTTATTTTGTTTTTCCTGATTATGCTTAGTCCAGTCACCTATCTTAGTAAAATCGAAGGAATCTAGTTTGAATTTTCTTACCTCTAATGCATTGTTCACTAAGGCTATTGTCTACAGATGAACTGTGTCTTTGAGTTTTCTTTTATCAGTAGGTTCTTCAGTATATTTGGGCATTGCTTGATTTTAAAGAGCTTCTTGTAACAACGTCCTTTGTTCAGGAATAGCTAATATGTCCCAAATTGATACTTGTGCTGGGGTCATCTTTAGTTGATCAACCACATTCATTGACCCCAAAGTTTGAATTCATGGAAGATTAGGATATCTTGTCTTTTTTTGAACTTGTTTAGGAACTTCTTGATTATGCACTGGCTGAAGCATTTCTTGTCTAATAGCTGTGTGTTGATGACCTTGAAATGAAGGATTCTTTGTAGCTTCATTGTTCACAACTTCAGGTGGTTCTAGAATTCTTCTCTTTGATCTAGTACAGTAGTCTGTTTGCACCACTGGTTTCTTGGAAACATAAGCTTCATTCAAAAATACTGATTCTTCATCTTCAACCCATGAGAACAAAGCATATTTTAGGGCTATTTCTTCCTTTTGTTGCAAAGACATCCCTTGCATCTAAGCCATTAAGACTGAATTTTGCATATCAACAGACTGGTAGGCTTGATTGTCACTGGAACTTGCAAACTGATCATCCATTCTTCTTTGCTCTGCCACCTTTTATTGTAGATTACCCATAGGATAATCTCTAGGTGTATGAGCATTATTTCAAGGGAAACACTAGGCATTAGTGTTATCGACATAGTTATTTTGCCCTGGAACAATCTCCCCATTTGAATTGGGAGGAATAGTCTATGAGGGTGTGGGGACTCCAACTAATTGGTTTGCTGGTTGATGGTTAGTTTGTTTTGGAGGACCCTGGTATTGGTTTGGCTGAGATGAAAATTTGTTTCCTTGATAGCCTTGATATGGACGCTTAGGGAAAGTATTCTGCTATCTTTTTATATTGATCAACTCATTAGAAAATGTCCTTAGGATATTCTTGATATCATCCACCTCAGTTGACTGAGTGGGGACAATTTATTTAGCAGATGATTGAGGATAGGTGTACATAGACACATGTGGGGCTATAGATTTAGGGTCTTCTTGAGGTAATGGTAAGGAAATTTCTGGGAACATGGGCATGGGAGGCCTTGGAGGCAATTTTATAGCATCTATCAAATTATTCTCAGCTCTGACCACATAGTAATAAGCCTTAGGCAAAGTGTGTCCTCCAAGTGACTAAATCATAACATATATATGAATTCAAAGCCTTAAGATAAAATACTATAGCCATACCTGGTAATGGTTTAGTTGTAGTAGGGATTCTTTCCCAAGTATTTTGGAATCTGGAATTAAAATTAGTCATGGCTTCTTGTGGTGCCCTTTGAATGGTAATTAATTGTTGTAACAAAGAATACTTATCACCCTTCTCTTCAAATCTTTCAAAGAAAGATCTCTGAGCTGATCCCATGTAGATATGGTATTTGGGATCAAAGACCGATACCATTCTAGAGCCTTCCCTTTAAAAGAAGCAGCCAATAATCTTATGGCTACATTTTGCTATGTGACAACATGTATAGCATAGACATCTAATACATCCTGCAGATGTTCCTCAGGTGTTTTAAAGTCTTGCCCACTGAATTTGGGTAGAGATTTTAAGGCATTCATTGGGATAGGGTCCCAAGTGGCTAGTGGTATTGGGAGAACTAATGGACTACCAGTGTTCCAGCTTGCATAATTTCTTGGGGGTATAGGGGCTCCCATATTTGCTCTTGGTATTGGTATAAACTGGTTGACTCTTCTCCTTAGACTAGTTACCAAAGGTGGTAAAAGAATACCTGGATTTATAGCATATTGTGATCCAGTCACTGGTCCATAGTTATGACTCCTCGTAGCTCTCTGGTTCATATGATCTTGAAAGAAACTTCAAGATTGGTCCCACTAGGTGTGCCCAAAACTGTTGATGATTTAAAATTGCACTTGTTCTAACACCAACAATGGGAAGTTTCAAGATGGGAGACGTACGACTTGAAACAACCTCCAAATTTTTGAGAAGCTAGTTCTTCTTTATATCAAGTGTATACTAGGAAAAGCGACAAGAATTTTAACAGAAACACAAATGTAAGAAATAAAATATAACTATGGCGATGCGCCTGAATGTAATTCAACCTTAATCCTGAGCACAGTGAGACTATATGTAAGATTCATTTACATTTAAGAGAAAACAAGTGCATGATCAATGTAAAAGATGGTAACAATAGAAACAAAGGCTCACATCATAGACTACTTTTGCAATGATATAGAAAATGTCAAAAAAGGCATAGGGTTCAATCTTCTTATTTGAATTTTCAAGTCACATAAGAGGCACAAAAACACACACAGTTATATAAACTTTTCAACTCAAGAAAATGAGACAAAAGCAAATGACATTCCCAACCACAGCTCTAGAAAGTCTAAACTCTTGACAACACAGCCTAGACTACTTTTACAATGACACAATAAATATCAACAAAAGCATAGGATTCAATCTTCTCATTAATTCTCCAGTCACATAAGAGGCACAAAAACACACATAGTTAAATAAACCTTCCAATTTAAGAATATAGAACAAAAGCAAATGATATTCCTAGTCACAACTCTAGAAAGTCTAAACTCTTTACAATAATTCTCTCAAAAAATTCTCTCTGGTATCTGATTCCCCCTGGTGATCTCTGCACCCTTATTTATAGCCTTAGATTCCTCTAAATTGTCTACTTGTTCCCAATCTAATGGCCCAATTGAAATCTAATAGCACTGGAAGTGTCTAACAGAAGATATTTTATAGATTCTAAAATGCTTTGTCTTCTAGTAGTTCATTGGCTGAAACATATTACAGGATGCTCCCTTCTCTTAAACGCTAGGTAACACTTAGCCAATTTCTTGAAAACCTTCTTATTACTTTAGGAGACACTGAAGGACAACACTTGGTAGGTTCTGCAACACCTATCGAAGACACATGACATTTTCTACGTAACTTATACTCTTTTTGTATCTTTACTTATGAGCGTTCCACCTTTGACACCTGTCGCAATCCGCTTCCTCGAAACTTCAAAAATTTAAAATAAAATAAGACACACAACATTTCTTACCTAGGTAACTTTTAAAAGGAGCACAGGGATATGTGGTAAACTCTCCACTTCATTAAAAGATACGTAACAATCTCTACTTTACTCATCTAGGGTTACATGGTGTTCTCCGCTTATTTTAGCTACCTTTATAGAAACTTGTAGAAGATAACACATGGTGGTCTCCGCTTTACTCTATTTATACCATAGAAACAATGAGTCTCATTTCATATTTACACAAACAGTGACACTTGGTTGCTTCTGCTTGCCTCAGAAACAACACTTAAGACCCACCATGGTCTTTGCTATATTAGTGAAGCAAAAAAAATGAAGATGATTTAGATCGTGACACGTGGTGGCTCTGCTCTCTTCTACTGTGGTACGTGGCATCTTTTGTCACTTTTATAAAAGCAAAGTTGAGACCTTTCATGATTGCCACTTGGTGCTTTCCACTTAATCCTAATACTTAACTTGTTAAAACCTTTTGCTTTAAAATAGATGAAACGTGGGTGCCGATATGAAAACGTGGATGCTAACACTTGGTGCATTCCACTGAGTCGCTATGAGATACATGGCACATTCTGACCAACTCATAGAAAATATGAAAGGTGCCTTGGATGATGACACTTGGCAGCTTCCACTTGATTTCAACACTCAGAGAAAAATGAATCAAAAGGAAAATAGAGCCCGTGCTCTGTTTTAAAAACTTCACTGTCTCAAACCAAATTATGTGGGAACAAAACTTTGCAGCACACAACTGAAACTCAGAATGGAACGTAGAGTATTTTTTACTCTAAAAGCATACTCTCCACATGTTGATATGATTAAACATGATTATACACTCTTAATTTGAGATGATTGACTTGTAGGCTATATCCCTCATCTCAAAATATTACATCGGGGTTGTCTTATATATTCAAGATTTCATGACTAGAAAAATCAGATTTTATGATAGAGTACCAGTTTCAAAGATTCAAATTAATTTAAAAATTAGATGCAAAACAAATATTGAAATAATTATAAATATTATGGGATCATATGACATGCATTTGAAATTAATTTATAAATACTTGAGTGCATAGTCATACACACTTGAATGCATATGCATGGGCATATAAAAAATAGTTATAGAAATAAGAATTATAGGTTTCACATACATTTACAATTTATCATATAGATGGATAGCATTATATACAATTTGGCTCAAATTAAGGTGGCAAAATATTGGTTCATGCACATATATACATTTTTTTAAATTTCAAAAAAGATGGTGTTGATTCATCCACATATATACATTTCCAAACTTTAAAAGTCATGATGTTTGTTCATGTATATGCATACACCTTTTAAATTCAAAATTAATGATATAAGTTCATGTGCATAAGCACTACAATATATTTTATAATTTTATTGGAAAATAGTTATTATTTTACTTCAAATCTATTAACATTACAGTCATGATGGGGGCATTCATATTCTTCATTTTCTTTCAATCATAAAAATATAATGTATTTTTTTATACAACAAAGTGATTTGTTTTGTAATAGGTAATGTGTGTTCAAGTTTAGAGACACTTAGTGACCTTGGAATTAATTTTTGTGAACCTATTGTGTGGTTCAACATTTTATTATAGGTGATGTGCATTCAGTTCTAGTGACACTCAACAACCTTGGCATCACTTTTAGAAAATCAATCACAATTCCACATTCCTTGGGGATAGTACGCAAGGTACTTTTCCCCCTTCATGAGTGTTGGAGAATGCATATTTAAAACTCAACAGGCTTTATAAGTTATTCAAATTTTTTACTTGATCACTATAATATTTATAATGGTTCAAGGTGAGGAACCATCTCTACAAGTATTATGACAAGGGTGTAAATTTCTCCAATGCTTCAACAGGGAAACATCATCTTTTATAAGTTAACATGGAAACACAGTTTCATATCCATACATATGTGATACTTTATGTTTTTCAAGTTTCAAATATGGACATTTTGATAAAATGAGGACCCAACATAATTGGAGTTTCCTATCAAAATAAAAAGTGTTTTGTACAAACTTAAGTATAAATTTATCCTTTACTCTATAAATTCCCTTACAAGAATAGGGGAGGTCTGGGGGGAGGGGGGAATATGTGAGGAGGAAAAATGTATATACCTAATTCTCATCACAACTACTTAGAAATATTAATTCTTGACATATCTTGAACGTCTTGACTTATACTCAAATATGTGACTCTTATTTACCATTCCTCTATCCATTTATCTATATGCGAGTCAAACACCACTATTTTCCATAACTACTACACATGATATATGAGGTCAATGATTAAACCACTTTATATCACTCTCATAATTCTCCTAGCCTCAATGTAGATGTTCATGTTTTTCTGAGACAATTCCACATTATGGAAATACGTATTTTTTTCATGGACACTTAACATGGTCTTGTTCTCATATCATTTAATGGATAGTTTAAAAACTTATAAATATAAGTACGAGTTATCTCACACATTTTGAAAGTTAGCTAAAGTGAATCATTCAAAAAGATCAATATATAAATAAATCAAAACCTCATCGAAAAGGGACTTGATATCTCTCTGGAATCTATATATTACACTACTTCACACTAAGAAAATATTCCCTCTTCTTTCTAAATTAACTATCAATCACTAGGCTTAGTCAAAAAAAAATTATAAAGCATTCCAAATATAGTCAAGTGAGAACATTATCATGCATCAAATGTAAATGACTAGTTTCATACATATATTGAAGAAACTCCATTGTGCAAACACTATAGGTCGTAAATCTACTTGTGGATTTATTCCATCATTGAAGTATCTATATATTTATGTAACAATCAATCATCAATGGGGGTGATTTGCAACAGCTCAACCCATTAAACTTCCCCTTTTATTTCCAGGTTTCTATCTCTCAAAATTATATTTGGGGTTTCTAAAGTGAGGAGAAGGAAAATTGAGGTTCCTTCATAACAGTACCAAAATTAAAATATCTCAACCATATCAATAGACATAGGTATAATTTGTATATCACTTGCATTTTCTTTTTTTTCATAATGTACAAGACCATAATTAATGGATAAGGTTGCACTATATAGTTATTTAGGGAGTGTAGACTTGTCTAAACATAACCACATACTCTATTTATGGAAATGAGCTATCACATGTTTGTTTTATAATATTTCCCATTTCTAGACACCTACTATAGACAACTAAAAACTATAAAATATAAGTATCTTATTATTAGTTGTACTTACTATATTTAGCATATGACATTTATCAGTCAATTTAAATCAATTTAAATTTACAATTAAATTTATGCTTAAATATCATATATTAAAATATGAATAATCTTTCAATATTTTATAATATTAAATTATTTTCAAATAAAAAATAAGGTAAAAAATAATCTTTTAATTCGATTCCTAATAGGTGTTCTAAAAGCATAGATGCATTGATATGTTTGATTTTTCTAAATGTGAAACATAATAATGTGATCTCTTACTAGTGTGGTACTACTATTACAAGTGAACCTCCAAATTCAACTATTTATATTTCCTATTATAAAGTTAATATACCTAAATAAATTCAGTCATATCACAAGATATAAAGCTTTGACAAGGAAAAGGGAAGTGAGATTCATAAATGAAAAGGGTAATGATGACTAGAATATGAAATGGGATCATTCATTATCTTTATAAATATAGAACTATCACCATGCAAGAAAGAAAATGAACACATAAAAAGGAAATAAATTACATGAGATGGAATGAAATATGAATATGAAAAGGGAATTATAGGAACAAAATAAAATGTAGAGAGTTAGGCACATAATAAATTATATTTCAATAAGAAAACTCAAAGTAATCTTAAAAAATAAATAATAAAGGCTAGTTGTTATAAGCATAGATTTAGATTAAATTCCAAGGAATCAACTTTTTATACTCAAATGAGATCATACAATTTATAAGGGAGAAAAGAGATCATATAGTTTATACAGGAGAAAAGAAATAGAGGAATGAAACACTCTCTACTATTAAGTAGAAGAGGGAAAAATTTACTTGCATGTTTTCCTTTTTAGTAAGTCAATTATTTATAAGTAGTTTTTATCATATTTCAAACTATAGTTCAACATACTATTTTTTCATATTTATCCAAAATGGTCTCTCTTATTTTAAATTAAATCTCCTTGAGTGCCTAATTAGACTAAGTGGGATAGCCCATATTATCCTTATAATCTTTGTTATTTTGATCTCACCTAATCTCTAAAAAACGTGGCTCAATAGGGCTTTTGGAATTACTTATCCATTAAGTTAATTGACATAAGATGGTGAACCTTTTGAATATCTACTATAAGATGTGTGGTTCCAATTAATTTTAATAACTAATTTTTGGAAAAAAGTTGATCTAATTTATATTATTAAATTTAGTTTTTAAACCTTTAATTAAGAGATTTTAAGTAATATATTAAAAAAGATGGTTGTAGAAAAATATGGCACTCTAAAAAAATATATAATTACTTGTTTATTATTTCCCTATTTTTATTATGGTTAATCACAAAAATTGGAAAGTTAATTCAACATCATACTATATTTTAAAATATTAATGATATATATTTTATTTAAAATATATCACATTGTTGATAAATTATTGATATAAATATTTAAGGTTCCTATTTAAATATTTTTACATCTAACTACTTTAAATAATTAAAGAAGGTCACACATTGCGAGGGGATCTAGAATATTAATGGAGGTGCCTTTGAATGTTGATTTCATCATAATCAATTTAAATATCTCATGTCATTTGATGAAATTATATCCAACGGCGTGATATTTTATTGTGTTGCTTTACTTAAACTAAGGTAAATAGTTGTTAAGTCTTTTAAAAATTTAAATCAACTAAGGAAAAATGACAATAAAGATTTGAATATGCTAATGATATTAGCTTATTTTGGTATAAAAGTATCCAGTAGATTGTGAAACTAAGTGGGAAGCTATTAGTAATAAGTAGATTTTGTATTAGCCTAGGCTTGTTGGTTTTATTGAAGCTATTTTAGTTAAAAAGGAAATAAGTTAAGTATTGAATGTTTAGAATATTCAAAGAATTGATTTGTAATTAATATATTTTGAAAATTATATTATTTAAGGGTATATTTTATTGAACAATTTATAAATTAATTTGTTTGGATTTTAGTATATATATATATATATATATATATATGGGGAGGTTAATAGTTATTAAGTTTCAAACATTATTTTTAAAATATAATGACTCCTATTATTAATAAGGGTAGTTATATTATTTATAATTTTTCTTTTTAAGATAAGTATGTTTTTTATAATTTTTATTGATATTATTGATGTTAATTATTTTATTTTTTTTGGGGAATTTAGTGGCCATTAAGTACCTGTTATTCAACTATTTAGAAATAATTTTTTTAGTAATCTAGCGGTTGTTGTCAGATTATTATTATTATTATTATTATTATTATTATTATTATTATTATTATTATTATTATTATTATTATTATTATTATTATTATTATTATTATTGATCTTTGTGGTCACTAGGTTTACACTATTATTACTTAGATATTAAGTTGGTTTAGAACTTAGAAGCTATAAGGATTTCATTATATAATGGTTTGTATTTCTGCAAGTATGACAAAAAAATGTATTGAAATAAATATTAATTTGACATTACTAATAAATAATTTTAAATTATTAAATTATTGTAGTTCTACATATGTCAAATAAATTGATAAAATTAATATTATTCTTCCATTTATATCAAAAAGTAAACCTACTTCCTAAGCCAAGATGGTATCACATATGATATTCAATATATTATCCATTCCCTAAAAAATTTACATATTAATCATCATATAATTTACCTTAGAATTTAATTACATGTTCAATCTACATGAAAAGTATGCATTAGTGGCGTCATGACTCCGTCAAATACTTAAATATTATCTCCATTCCATATTCTATTTGGTGACTAGGATTCTATCCACATCAATGTTTGATGTTATTTCACATTATTATCTCCACCATTAATTTATCCTTAAATAATATTTATATTTTCAGCTTTTCTATCCACATTTTAAACATCATTTTAATGTAAGTATCCCATTCTACCCTAACCTTACACCTCATAAAATCCCATACCACAACCATATATTTGGTATACACACCATTCATTTTATTGAATTATTCTTTAGCTATTTCCAAAAACCCCCAATGCAAATATTTGATCATACATATCCTCTTATTGGATATTTTTGAGAAAAAAAATCTTCTAGGATCTCATTACAATTTACAAGTCTATCAAAAGCACATAAACATGTAAGAGTTGTATTCAATTTTAAACATTTGTGAGTCTTGTAATGTCATATTATCAGCTTGAGATATTTGTAAAGTCTTTTTCTTATTGTATTCAACATAAATACATCCACTTATTTTGGTTTTTAGCTTAATTTAACAACTATAACAGAATTGTTAAGATGAAAAAATTGTGTAGTAAGCTATTTTATACGAGATCTTTCTAATATATAAAAGTATTTAAAAGGAATGTTGAAAACTTTATTTATATGTATGCTAAAAGTATTTCCATCTAATATTTTATATTGCATCATGTCTCCTTCAAACACATTTGTAATTGTTACCTCTATAGCAAAGTTTCTTTCAAATGAACATACATGGATAAAATTGGTTGTAACTAATATAAATATTTAAAGATATAGTTTCCCTTAATATATGTCACCAACATTGACATAAAACTTGTGTTTGAAAACCACACATTTTAATAAAAAATAAACTCTAGCTTTACAACCAACAATGTCAGTGAGTTCATTACTCTTTGTATTATATGTATATAACACTATAATTATTTGATTTACTATCTAAAGTGAAAAGTAAATGATAAAATCCAAAATGTGTAATATTAAAATATGAATGTTTGAACATTTCCTTATTTTTTAGAGGAGATAATATCCCTTATTATTGTTGTATGCCAAAGTTTCTAGGTCATCAAATAATTAAGGTACTCTAACTTTCCTATCTAATACTATACTAATAATGGAAAAAGGGAACTTTTACCATATCTCTAAAATTTAGTGGATGCCTACCTAGATACATTCTACCCTTTGTAACATTAATACATTTTGGAAAGCAAGTAAACATGCTAACATTCTTCTAAATATGGTATATATGCTTCCATGCTAATGTACAAAAGAAAGAATGACATATAATAAAATTTAAATTGATATGAATTAAATTTAAGGTGAACACAAACATTTTTTAATGTGTCAATACATGGACTAAAACATCTATCAATAATCTTTATATTTATAAGATATAGGATAAAGATAATATACATAAAATTAACTTTTTCACTCATCTTTATCATATGATGTTTATGCCCTAATAACACCCATATACTACTATGAAAATATTTAATTTTTTTCTTGGTAATGTAACTAAAATTATTAATTAATTTTTTATATTCTTTTCATAAAACAAAAGTATTTGGAATAAAAAAAATTATATTATTTATTTTAGTAAAAAATATGTCCCCTTTATGTCATTTATATTTTTCATCTTTCTATATAATAAATGAATATTTATGTATTTATTTATAAAATTAATACTTTATTAATCTCAAATACCTATTGAAATATCAAGTATTTTACTACACTTAAAATGCTTTGAAGAGTTCTCAAACTCAAATAGAGTTTCCTCACTTATGTTTGTATGTGAAATGGTGAATGCAGATCTAAATGATCTTTCTCCTAACTTACCCTTAGCATGAGTATGTAAATGTAACAACACATAAAATATATATAGATATTAATTTAATTTAGAAAATGTATAACTTTGTATAGATCTTGAAATTTTAGAGTGTTTCTGCAATTCCTTTAAACAACTTTGTTTATATATAAATATTTTAGAATTGGAGTAAAAAACATAATGGCATGATAATAGACCCAAAGACATTAAATTAAATGGATAAAAAGGGTAAACATGTTAAAAATTAAATTAAAATATCAAATAATAAGATTATCAAGAAGGGTACAAGAAATAGGATGTTAATTAATACTTTTCTTATATCTTGACCTAGACTCAAAATAGCCTAAAAATGACAAAAATGTTTAGATATATCTATTTTTAAATGTGTATTAAGTAATATGGATAGGAAAAGAGGGTCTTAAAGTCATTTAAAATAAAAAATTAAAAGGTAAAAGCATAAAATATAACCATCACTATACCTTTAATTCTTAGGTTAGATTTATATAATAAAAGTGGCTAAAGGAAATTGTAAAACAATGATTTTTACAAATTTGGGTGGCTACACTATCTAATTATCATCCATATGTTCACTTAAAAAGAGCCATGATTGGGGAACCTAATAAAAATAATGATGACTACATTTAATAATAAAAAAATCCAATAAATCAATTCTAAAATAATATATGATTGGTTATACAAACCTTAATACAAAAGTAGAAGATGATATTTATTGGAATAACAAGTCACAATTAGTATGTGAATACAGAAATTATGTTAAATATTCTAGCGCAAATGATACATGACCTACAATTAATCATCCTATTAATGGGATTAAAGGTTAATTTAGACATATTTTATTTTACATATCTTCTTATTGTTTGATGGCTTGATCATTTTATCCAAAGATGACTTATTCATTTCTCTAATCATCTATATGGACAAGTACATATGTTGTTGCTTTGATTATTCTTATAACCCTTATTTTTAACACGATTATCTTGTTTTTTTGGTCCTTAACTCTTTATTTTTTTCCCTAATTTGAACATTCACATTAGATATTCTATGATGACATATGCATTTGCATCATTTACATAAGTCTAATGTTAGTTTCCATTATTTGAGGCATGTTACATCTTGATGCAACATACTACTTGCCCAACTCTCCATATTGAATTTAGATGTTTGATTTTTTAATGAAACATATTGAGCCTACATGATCACATATATTTTATTCCTTTGATATTTATGACATTCATACATTGAATCTTTCCCACTAGTGGCATGTTCCTATTTTAGTTTCTATTTGTTCATTATTGAGACATGGATTTACCACATAATAAAGGAATAACATTTACCTTTGTTAAAATTATTTTATACTAAATTTGGTGTATATTATGTGTCAACATAATTTATTTATTGTTTAGATCCTCTCTATTATTCAATTTAATAGGATGTCCTCATAGTCTTATTTCATTTATAGATTGTTATTTATTTAGATGTTTCAAAAAGTGTAAAAAAATAAAATATTAAAAGATCCAAAACTATCACCTATACATGCTTGATTTGATGATACACATAGTTTTTTAATGTCATTTTTTATATACATGTTGAATTACATATCTCTTTTTTATGCACATGATCTTATGGGTATACTAAAAGTAACATCAACAAGATCATTCTAAGCCCTATATCTAAAGCATTAACAGTAGAAGTGTCAAAATAAGATTTGTAAGAACTTCAAAGATGATATGCAAATAAAAAGGAAATATCATATAATATCCATAGAATAAATTTTATGTGTTATAAATGAGAATACTTTCATATATAGCCAAGGAAAAATAAGAATTAATTCAAACTAACCAATGCATGATAAATCCACAAAAGGACAAACTAGGAAATAGACAAAAACTATCTATAAAACCTAGAAAACATGAGAACCAACTCTAACACCCGCTTCAAGTGAATATAAGGTCTATAAATAGCCAAAAAAAAAAGTTGTATATGCATATCCATATTATGATTCTTAGCAACTAGCCCTGATAAGGTACTCTTGCACAACATATATCCATGAAATAGAGAAAGGAAGAAAACCCATAGGAATAAAACCCCCCTCCAAAATGATTTAAAAGTGATAAAATAAGGAAAGGAAGGACTTCATGGGGAATCCCCCTTAAAGACAACTTGTTTCACCCCACATGAAGATCAATACTAAATATCTTGCATGGATGGAAAGGATGCAAGGAACCATCTACATCAGTGGTGAGATAGTCTAAAAAATAAAATATTGTTTCTATTAATATACCTTCCTCCCATGTGATATGAACAACATGTCACAAATAAATATCAATTATATAAATATCGATGCTAATAGGAGATATAATACCTTGTAAGAGTCTATCAAGCCCTTCATGAGTGTATCTCGTAGAGTGAAGTATGCAAGATATAAATTCAAGATTACGTTTCTCAAAGTAAACAAGCACATAAGCATGTGGATCCAAAGTGGGACAAGTAATCAATGGAGTACCAAGAGTATCAACAAGATCCAAATTAGAATGTGCAACAATAATAGGTTCTTTGTGAAAATCACCATCTAAACACATATCCTCATAAAAAAGAGGATTAGGTGATGAAGGAACAACAACTTTGGCACAATTAAAGTCGTCTTTAGGAAGTTTTGATGGTGTCTCATCCATGATCTCCAAAATTTATGGTGAAGTTAACACATCCTCAAGAATCATGTCCTCTCAATCAATGATATTAATAAGAGTAAAATCTATATTAGGAGTAATAGGTACCTCAAGCAAACCATCATCAAAAGACAATTAATCACTAACAACTGAAGAAGGTTGAATTGTGAGAGGTGTAAGAGGTAATAATGCCTCATTTGGATCACCATCAAGATGTATGCCCTCACAAAATAAAGAGGAATCTTGATTCATATCACTAGTAAAGAGTGAATTCTCACTAAGAGGAAAAGAAGGAAGTGTCAATAGTGCCTCACCCATGTCACTATCAAGACTCAAATATTAAACAACATCAGTGCCATCATCAAAATATAAATCCTCACTAATAGGAGGATAAGGAAGTGGATTAGAAGGAGGTGGAGTAAAAAAGGGTGATAAAGACCTAGAAGACTCACCATCCTTGTCAAATAAGCTTATAATAGCATCCAAAGCTTCCTTTGGTGATGTGACACATGTGACATAGAATTAAAAAATTATCTAAAATATGGATGTGAGTCAAATGAAGAGCCTTATCTTGCTTATATTTAATCCAACCAAGAACTTCTTCATCTATAAAGTGGGGAATGTCACCAAGCATAACACTCCACACACCTTTCCACTGTAAGTGTGTCTACATTTTTATCTTCCAAATAATATAGTTGGAGGTGTTGATGGGCTCAAAGAAGGAATAATGCATTATCAAAAATAAGGATAAAGTTGATAAGAATAAGAACACTCTCAAAAAGACAAAGCCCCCTATGATAATTTAATGTCACTTGACAAAAATAATGAACACCCAAAAAAGTGTAAGGCCCCACAAATTTGGCACTTTATAGTTTAGTGAATTTTAGAAGATAAACAAACCTAATGGATGAAGAATAAAAAATTATATACACTTTTGAAAAAAATATTACTCAATTTTGAGTCATAGTTTAAAAGTTATAGTTTTTACAAGTTTCTCATCATTAAAATGGGCCAAATAAGTAAACATTGCACAAAAATTAAATGCTTAGAGAAAAACTAAATTATTTCTTCTAGATCCGGAAAAAATGAATTTGAAAGAAAATTTTAGCAAAATAAAACAACAATATTCCACATAGATTAATCTTGCATTATGATTTTTCACTCTGAATACAAGATTTGATTTTTTTCTTGATTGAACATAAAAAATTACAAAAAATAAGATTCATAGGGTCAATTTCAGAGCCCCATATCTCTTCTATACCACTTAGAATCCTTATTTTGACCACTTTCTAGAAACCTCTCAAATCCCTCTTTCCAATAGTGGAAGAATATTATTATTAAAACACCTATGTGAGGAGAAAATTGATCTACAAGATAGTCATAATTTTTTGCAAAAATAATTTTCAATTTCTCAACAAAAAACTGTCAACGACCAAAGAAAATATCAAAGATCCATACAAAACACCTCAACTACACCAAGAAGAAATTTTGATAAATGGAAAAAACTTTATAGTATCAAACTCATAAATGGATGTCTTCAACACCTCTAGATTTAATACCATGAAAGGAATATCAATAAGATCATTCCAAGATCTGAATAATTAACAACAAAATCATCACAAGAAGAGTTGTAAGAGATGTAAAGATGGTATGCAAATCCAAATAAAATATCATATAATATCCATAAAATAATTTATATACGCTAAAAATGAGAAGCCTTGAATATATATGCAAGGGAAAATAATAAGTAATTCAAACTAACCAATGTGGGAAAGATCCATAAAAGGACAAACTAGGAAATAGATAAAAACTATATATAGAACCTAACAAACATGAGAACCAAATCTAACATATACATGAGTTAGATGAAAGATATATAGGTTATATATGTGACATGAAAATAAAAATTTGAAACATTAATCACACCCACGATCAACCTTTTAACATTTGGTGGCATGCCAATACTAGGGGAATCTTGGTGCACTTTTATAATTATATCTTTCTATGCCATTCCATTGACCAAAATGAGATACTTAAACTATTTATACATGAATTTATCTTGTTCATAATTTTTAGAGTTTTATTTCATACATATATTGTGTTTTACTATACTATATGGTGACATTGACTAATCATGCATACTAACATTGCTTTCTCAATTTTTATTTGATGCTAACGATTCTGACATTGCTTGATGATTGATGTGCTCTATATTTATTATTATATTTTATCAAGGTAAGTTTATTATGTCTTATCAATTTATGTCTTAATTATGTTATATGATCTTTAAGTCCATGAAATGGTTATGTTGTGTCATTTTAGGTTAGAGTCGAGTCACATTTGTTATGTTTGTGTTCTTATGAGTTACTTACTATGATATTTAATGCATGTGCATATTGACATAAATTGTTTTGGAACAAATTTATCATTTTTTTGTTTTTTTATGTCATGATTTATATCACACACACACACACACACACACACACACACACACACACACACACACACACACACACACGCACACGCACGCACACACACACACACACACACACACACACACACACACACACACACACACACACACACACACACACACACACACACACACACACACACACACACACACACACACACACACACACACACACATTTTATATGTGTTTCCTTCATTTATATCATACATCTATTATGATTCTACTTACTATTCACTTCATGGACATAACAAGCTACATCTCAAAACAATTTTTAAAATAATTATCAAGATAACAACTTATTTGCAATTAACAAATAAATTAATTTGCCTTGGATTGCATGTTTCATAAATAGTTACAATGCTCAAAATATTTATATGGGGACATATCTTATCATGTTTATACATATAATTTGGATTATTATAATTTTATATACAACACATGATGCACATAACTCTATCTTTGAGATGAGTGATTATAAAACTTCATCTATTATATCAAAAGGGGGGCATACAATGTCTTTATTTAAGAGGTTCAAAAATGTCAGATAGATCATTTCACATTATAAGATAGATTATATATTAAAATAAATTATATTGGGTATATTGAGACATATTCACATGATTTTGAAAAATAATTGAGACATTATATGATATTTTTGGACATATTTTGTCATTATTTATTATTTTGACTGATAGGTGAATCACTTTGGGCTATAGATTTTTAATCCATGAATAATAAATATATTTTATTTTATTCTATGGATGATGGAACAATGGTAAAAACATGAGAAATTTAGTTTTATATATGTCTGTAGTAGTTTAACCTCCTACACTGAACCTAATTCATGGGTTCCATAAAAGGGTATTTTGATAACTAAACCATTGTGTTTGATATTATGTTTTTCTAAAATTCTAGCAAAAAAATTTCAAGGTGATTATTTAGGTCATTTACACTCTTCAAATAATAATTTTAGTAGTTACATCGCCTAAGGACATGATCACCACATAGGTTTCTCTTGTCAAGTTCAACAAGTGAGAACTTAGTTCACATACCATTAGATTCATTCATTATTTAGCTTATTAATTTCAAGTTTTGCAATGATTCATAATATTTTATTTTTATATTTATGATGAGAAATTTATCTATACATTTTTTCTTGAAGATTTCATGTGGATATAATGATGTGTTTTGGTTGCACTTATCAACACCAAGTGCAAATATCACATGTACCAAATTTAATCTGTTATCCTTTAAATTTAGAATTTTTAATACTAGATTAAAAGGTAAATCTATAGTCACCTAAATTTGGTCTTTGTAACTTTGGAAACATCAAATTTGACATCCTTTGACATGCTTTGATATTTCACATAACTTTGAACCTTGAGCACACTTTCACACTATACATCTACCCATCTACCATCTTCTCCACCTCTATTCACTGAATACTTTTCTTTGGGATCAATTAAGACTATAAAAGAAACTTATAGAATCCTATACAAACCATTTACATATTTCAAATCATTATTTTAAATTTTTAGGATAACAATGGTGAAACCAGATTATATCTATTACTATAGGTATCTCTTCCTATAGGTAGTGTTTATGATCCATCAATGGCCATCTTTTAAAATGTTAAGTCTCTATTAGGTTGACCTAGACATGTTTCATGGGTTGGTAATAGTAGATATTAATGAATATCCATCCATAAATACTAGTTATTAATCACTTGGACACTTTACAAAATAGCTAGTTGCTCTCTTGGAATAATATCAAAATGCATACACCCATATCCAATCTTCAAAGAATAATCCTAGAGTAGAACATATTGAAATCTAAATAAACAAATTCAAATTTACATGGTGATCCATATTAATGATCAAAATATATATTTGTATCCTATATTTTTCAAGAATTTGCGCACACACACACACACACACACACACACATGTGGAATAAATTCATGCAATTTGATTCCATATTCAAATTATTTTAATGTATGAAATGTTCATTCATTTAGTGGAGAGTGGTAGGGGTCATTCAAACCGAAAATACTAACCCCTTATTAATGGTATCATGTCTTCATATAAGCATAGTTAATGTTTGGATAAAGGAGACAAAGTACAATCATTTCAAATCTAGATCAAAGATGTGCATACATAAAGAATCACACTGATATCAAATACATAATGTTTCCATATATATCAGTACCTTAGTATGTGTAGGGACACAATAAATAAACATGATAGTTTTGGATATCACAAGTGTCTATATTTTTGGTAGTGTTTATAAAAGTTTTTATCCACTATTTATAATCTAATGAATTGATTAAGAACATATAAATAATTTTTAGATTCAATAATAGATACTATATGTGATAGGAAAAAAAAATAGTTAGGTTCATCCTCCTGCTTCCTTCGTTCTTTCTAAATTGAGTAAGTGAAATTTCCATCAATATGTTTCAATTTAAATCAGTGATTTTAATTCTATATTTTACATAATCTTAATTAGTGCATATTTTTAATATTTTTTATCTCTTAGGTTTAAAATAAGTAAAACATGGCTAATGATATGTATAAGGGTTGGTAAAGTGGGTTGGTTGTGTCCAACCCCACCTAATTTCAAATCTCACAAGTCATTTATAAGCCAGATGTGGCTATTTGAGTTCAATTAGTGGTTTTGAAGTGATCAATTGGTATCTATTTATTAGTTTAATAGTTATCGAGGATTGGGCCCCTAGTTTGTGCCCTAGAACTAATTGATAGCTATGATCAAAATTGAATATCAATTAAAAAAAATAAGTAAAAAGTTTTGGTGAAATCAATCATTGATATGAACATGAGAACTACAAGTTCCCTTCTTCATTAGGGTTTGAAAATTTTCATCAAGTTTCAATTTAGGCATGTGTTTGGATTTGTTTTTTTCTAATTTATGTTTATTTCCTAATTATATGTTTTTCATCATTTTAACTAATGTTCCATGTTTATTATCCTATTAGGTTTTATCCTATTAGTTTTGTTTCTACTATTAATAATTTTTAGATGATATCTTATTTAGAATGAATCTATTTTCTAAATGCTTAAATTTTTTCTTAGTTTCTTTGATTTGAGAAAAAAATGTTTCCTAAAATGCATGAAATATTTTTTTAAAGTGGAGTTTCCATATTTTCACTAAAATTGGTCTAAAGGGTAAAGGGTATATTTATTTTTTAAAAAAGGATTTCATTCACCTATTGATATTATTTAAAAACATATTTTTTTTCCCAAAAGTCTTCATGATATTTTCATAATAGTCATTTCTTTGTTTTGACCTTTGTTAAAATGATATTTTTCTTCTATGCACCCTAAGACATACAAACTCATTTCATTAAGGGTTGTTTCTCTTTTTTTAAATTTGATTTTTAGATTTGATTCTTTCATCAATGTTAAATTTTCCTTTTCCACCCTTATGAATTCATTAATTTTCATTTTTTTAGTGTAATCATGGTTCAAATTTGTGTAATCTATTTATCTTTTTTGAATCCTAAATTTTAAAATGTAAATATTTGTAACTATCCAAATAATAAAAAAATATATTCTTGTAGTGTTTGTGATTATAAAGACACATATTCCAAACCCATGAGAATCGGTATACCTAGTGTTATCATCAATGATAAGACTCAATCTTTGAAAAAATCTATTTAGAGTGTCATCATTTCTACACATGATATTACTAATATCATGCATTTCATAGACAGGTTATAAAAACAAGCTGAAAATCCATCTCTAAGTGTCAACTCACTTGAAGATAAACTTGCACACATCCAAAATATTGATCATGCTATTATAAATTGCAATTATAATTCTTAAATAAAAAATCTATAAGTATCTAAAAACATTTCATCTCCAACATGGATTAAGAAACAAAAATAATGTATGACTAATGAATCACAAAAAATTCATAAGCTTAATACCTCTCCATGTGAAATTATTAGAAACATGCTTACAAATAATTTATCATTTTATATTATACTAATCCTATGAATATGGATAAATATTATTGTTTTTATCATAGATTCAATGGGAATTCCACTAATATGTGTCATGATTCAAAACATAAAAAAAAAATCTTATTGATAGTGATGACCTTACATTAAATTTATTAAGATACTAAAATACTAAATAACACCTTCCAATTTTTACCAACAAACCTCAATTTTATATCCTTCTCAAAAAATAGGTTCATGTGTGAAATAAACTTGTTCCAAAAGAGGTGTCATTGCCTACAAATAAAATACCCATTACAATCAATGTCAAATATCTTATTATATATGAGTTTCTTAAATAATATTTTCTTAATAAAAAAGTTCTAAACTACATATATAAGTAAGATAATTCTAAAAAAATGTTTCTACTATGATACATAATAATTCTTATTCATTCATAAAACCTTTGATCATTATCCATCACATATACTATAAACAATGCACCAATTTCATGGTTGATAATTTTTGTGAAGTTAATGTATGTAACACGATCCTTCTTAAATATCTTCGATATAACATTGAACACTTGAATAATAATACTTTATCCGAAACACTCATAGGATCCATTTAGAGGACCATATCTCTTAATTTCATGTTGTATTAAATTTTATATTCCATACTGACCCTGATTTGACCCAGTACAATGTCATACTTGGAAAATCATGGAAATTATCAATGGATGCAAGACTTGATAAGAGTCATGATCACATTACATTTTATCTTCAAGGTAAGACTATTTCAATTTTAAGAGACATAACATCTCTAAATTAATAATAGAAAGTGGAAACAATTCCTAAATAACTATTACTCAAGAAATGATATATAATTTTAATCTACATATTAATTTTTAAATAAATAACATTGAGGCACTTGATACTGATAGTGATGAATAAATTGAAGAGAAAATAAAAATATACTTAAACAATTCTAAAATATGTTATTTTCAGCTATGAATACCCTAATACAAATGTAAAAGATGATATTGATTAGAATGACACGTCATAATTAGTATATGGATATGGAAATTATATTCATGAATATGACACATATTATATAGGACTTAAAATTGAGCATACCATTGATAGGATCATAGGTTAATTTGTACACAATTTATTGTAGACAGCTTCTTAATATTTTATTTCTTTATAACTTTCTCCTAAGTTGAATTATTTATTTATCCATTATTTGATATGGATGTGTACATATGTTGTTTATTTGATGGTTATTATAGATATTGATTTTTAAATTGATTATCACAATTTATTTCCTTGAATTTTGATTTATTATCATGATCTAAACATTTACACTAGTTATCATATGATGACAGATGCATATACATCCTTTACAATAACATAATTTTAATTTTAATTACTTGAGGCATGCTACTATAGCTATTAATATTTGGTACTATATACTTTAAAAAGTTTATTTTTACCAAGACTTTGAATACATGACTTTTGTGCACATTACTGACTTTTTACTCACATTCTCTCTTAACCATTTTATTATTTACAGTCTCAACTGTCCTAAATTTACATTACTAATAAATAATATTACCCTATTATCTATTTAAATATATTATTATCATATTATAATTATCTTTAGAACTAAGATCAATTTTTCATGTCTTATAGATGGTTCTGACTATAGTCAAATAGATCTAGTTGTACAAGAACCATTTACCTTATTTGGACTTGTTTGTGATCTATTTAATGGATATTTTATTAGTTTAAAATCCTTCATATGTTTTGGAAGAAACAATTTTCAATTTATTTCAGATATAAATTTCCTAGGGAGTTAGCTATGTAGACATATCATGCCTAAGCCTATTCATGTCCAACATATAACACTTATCTAGTAAGCACCAGTGTATTAGTGGAAAACATCTATACATTAAGAGGAACTATGTTAAAACTTCCAAATATAAAAATACTCAAGAGAAATCCCTAAGCTAATTTTGAATATCATTACAAATTAAAAATCATGGGTTTTCAAGTTTTGAAAGATATAAACCTAATTTCACAACATGTGATTGTTACATTGATTACATACACTGAGTTAGGTGGTAAAATTAATTTTTATTTTATCCATTTTCATATTTTTGGAATGTAGTAAGAGATTATCAACTTAGTAGGAGGTGGTTGAGTTAATCTCGAACCATCCTTTCTAACTTGTTTTAATATGTAACATTGGTCTCGATAGTGCAAGCCATGGTTTTGAAGCAAGGTGAAGGACAATAACATTGTTTATAAAATTATAAATATATCTAAATATAAAATATATATTTATAGATTTAGGTGAATAGATCCAAACTATCATAAACCTACACAAATATCCTAGATGAATTTGGAAAAGCACCAAAAAAAAATTAGCTACCACAAGTGTCCATATAGAACCAAACACATTCCAACAGGTTTCACATTTTGTTTCCTAATATAATTAAACCAAATCCATGGAGATTTTTTTTTTATGATTATACACTATCATAAAAACTACACAAAGCCTATATAAGATGAGTATCATATCTTCTAGGTCATTTCCATAAATAATAAATTAAAGTAGATGAGTTATACTCTTCTATTACAATTATATTTTATTAATTCAATTGTATTTTATGAAATATAATTATAATTAGTGATTTTACTTATTTAAATAATTAAATCAAAAATTATTTAAATCATATTGGTGAACTTAGTCCTTATCTTGAGCATAGTAATCCCTATATGCATTAGAGTTTCCTTCTAGTTACATAGGGTTTTAAATTTCTACATTTACATCTTATTTTTAGATATGATTTCTAATTCATCTCATATGTATTCTTCAAACCCTAGTTTTATATTTTGAGCACATCTAATGAATATATTACCTTTAAACTTTTCATTTTCCTTCATAGGGTTTCAAATTTCTATGTTAAGGTTTTAAAATCTAATTTAAGATTCATGATCTCCTCATATAACACAATAATCTATCCTTGGATCTAATCCCACTTGATGTTTTCATGATCATATTTTATGCCATCTAAGAAGGTTATCTCTCTTATCCCTCTAAGGTGAAGTGATAGATTAATTTGTGTTGAAATTAAGCATAATTATATTTATTTAGATTAACCATGTATGCATAAAATGGATAAAATTTATGAGATTTAAATTCTTCCTTCTTCTGTTGATGAAAATTTTAATAATGAACACATAAAAAAACATATTGTTAATGACGATCCCAAAAAATAAGATAATGATGAATATCATGGAATAAAATGTTATGACAACATTAATGGTGTGGACCCTGAATAAGTTACAACACTTTTTTAATTTCTATAACTTATTTATATGTAACCTCAAAATTTAGAAAAGGTATTGAGAATAATATTTAAATTTAAAAATGTAAATAATACTAATGTTTTCAAATGTTAAGAATGACATGAACCCTTCTCTACTACTAATATACCTTTTAGAGGTAGTAAATCCATAATAGGTATTATGACTACTGCTATTGTTACTATGTATACGTCTACACCTATGGTTACACATGTCATGCCTACCTATGGTGTCAGGGAAAGACATGGTTTTACTCACATTACTATGAATCCCTACATAAAAAACTTTCATACCTTCTAGGGTTACTATTCATGTAACACCATCCACTAATATATAGTTTTCTATGCCTAATTCTCATATCCTTATGGAAAAAAAAAAAAAAAACTTATTTTCAAACTAAGGTTTTAAAATTTGAACAAGGTTCTTCTAGAGTGGGCCATGCCACTAGTTCTTAATTATTATTACATAATATATTGTCCTCTAATATCTTAACTTATCCATTACCTATATGATATTTTTCACCTAAACTTAAATTATATGATTATTAGTGTGTAAAATTAGCACCTTCAAGCCTTTCACATTACATGTTTACATTATCCATCCAATGTTAATTTATTAACTAATCTATTTCTAAAATTTTCAAATATTGTGCTTTGTGTTGGTTCTATGACTTCATTTTTTTTATCGATTGATGCCTTCAATCCTTTATCTAGTCAATTTTTATCACAATTTGTAATTAACTACAATGAGAGCATATCTTATGCTCAGAGCTCATATCTTAATGAAGGACTCAATGAGCCTATTAGAAAATATATGCTCTGCTAGAAGAATATATGTTATAAGATGAAAAATATAATGGTTGTGTAATCACCCAAAAGTTGTATTTGAATGATAAGAGTGCTAATTGAGACTACTTATTCATAACATAGACCTATACCTATTATATATATTTTTATCACACTTATCCAACCTTTATGTGGACAAAAATCATCCCTAATCAGCTCCACAGTAGTACTAAGCCCTCATTTCCTGATCTTGGCCCTTCATGTCTAGTGTTCTACCATGTAGACACTAACTCAATAATAAGGACACTAGCACCACATGGTGCTAATGTCCACAAAATGACACTAATGTACTTTGACCTATATTTTCCCAAATAGATATCATTTCAAAACTAAAGCCTCTTAAGGTTGGCCTAGACATCTTTAATCATACACACAAGTAACAAAACAATATTTATACATGAATTTTAGCCCTCTAAGCATTAAATGAAAATATGATACAAAATACACATTAAAACATAGGACAAGTTGAGCACAATTAAGGTTATCAATCCCTATTCTTTTGTACTTATGCATACTACCATCCATAACATCCCTAATCTTAGATTTATCCAAATCTACAATCTCAAGCATATTCAAAGAGCTCAAGGACACTATCATACTATCATCACTTTCACTTACACCAACACTTATGTGGGGAGAACTATATTGGCATTTATCCCTCCTCAAGTTATTGGTATGTAGGAAAATCTCTTCATAGTGGGGTGTTAAATATGTCTAACCTACCCTACTAACAAACACACTTTTCATATCATGACCTAGATTTATAGAGTATTAGGGTTTTAAAAATATATCATTTATTAAAATCATAATATGGTGTTCCAAAAATCATGCACATGGGAACATACCCTAGATATCAATACATAGGTGCAACCAAATGTTTAGGATAGTCCCGCATAGAGGACATTACTACCAATATAAGGACACTACTACCACTTTTCTAACAATTATGCTACTATCTAATTGTGGTGATGCTATCTAGGAGAAGTTATGACATAAGGATATAGTTTAAGAACTCAAACAAGCTTCCATCTTAGTTTTGAGCACTAAGATCATTTATATTAGGTATTTTCTAGTTAAGTCTTTATTTGTACTATTTATTACTATTTTTAGAAAAGTCAAAGATAGTCAATTATATAACAAATAAATGGCTATATTTATTACATATTATTTAGCTGATTTAGTCTACTTGTCTTTTTATCAAATATAATATTTATATTCACTAAGTCCTAAAAAGTTAAAACATTTGGTGAAATTGACTTACTTTGAACAATGTACAAACCCTAAACCTAGATAACCCTAGGGTTTATGTTTGTATACTTATAAAACCCACACTCAGATTTTAGATCCATACATCTTATGGATTTTATTTAATATAATCATGATATAAGAATTTTATCACTTTTTGTTGCAAAATTTAATACTTTAATTTGCATGTTTTTCCCTTTAATTTGGAATGAACTCAAAAAATATATAATTCATGCATAGATTATGCTTTATGTCAATTAAAGTGTATGTTCTATTTCATTATATCTATAGCATGTTATTTTTATCATATGCATAATTCAATTAAGAAATAAATCCTTAATTACATAGAGGATATATTAGATAAGCTAAAAACTAGGTTTCAAGCTTCAATGTCATATCTTATGCATAAGAAAGAATATCCTTATCCTCCACATCCCCATGAGGTTGATATCTACTTTCCCGGCTAACCAGGTCTATCATATCAATTGTCTATAAGATTAATCAGCCTATACCATTATCACTAATCTCCATAATCATCTTAATCACACCTATTCCTTACAGGGTGTGTGCCTACATGTTCAATAAAAAACAACTAGGGTTTGCACTTATGAGACTCTAAGGAATCAAATTATTAATATGAGAAAACTAATATAAGATTTATAGAATCAAAATTATTTATTAAGTGAACAGGTCACATTATTGGTAAATCACATTACATGTAAACAATCTTTAGAATTTGCTAACGTAAACCATCTATATGCATCTACACCTAGAAACGTTGTGGCTAGCACTCTTTCATATCCAAATCATAAATCAAAATAAAGTAAATCTAAAAATAGTGATTTTAAAAAAATTCATAAATTAAATAAGATTTCAATTAAGTTAATAAGAGAAATGATTAAAGCTAACTTGATCAACCTACCCGATTTAGATCCGGTGAGTAGACCTAGATATTATTGTGCATATCATAGTATGCATGGGAACCACACTGATTCATATTTAGAATATAAAAGGAAAATACAAATGATAATGAACAAAAATTAATCACATAGTGACACATCATACAAAAAAATATAATGGCACATCTACAAATTGAAAAAGGGTCAAATTTAGAAACAATATAAAAATGGCTACCAAATCATAACTCAGAACAATAAAAGGTTCAGAAAGCATAATCAAATAAAGAAAAAATAAAAGCATAGGTAAAGAAAGAAAAGTATGCAAATCCACCTCTTGAAAATGAGGCTTAAATTTTAAAGTATTATGGGTTTGGTCAAAAATATATATAATATTTTGATTATCATGGTCAAGGTTTGGGCAAGTAGGCCCAAGGCATCACTTCTCCTATTATAGTAGTTGATAATGTTGGTCAATATATTTTGGTATTCATTGAACATCTTAAGACACATCATTCATAGATATAGTTTATCAAGGCATCATACTTAGATACACATGAAATTTTACAAAAGGATAAAGAACTTAAGTTGCGAAGTCAAAATCATGCTAACCCAACAAACATTCTCAAAAGAGGCTTTCTAGCAAAAGAGCCTCCAAATAACCATATGTCTACAATAAGCATAGTTTCAAAGGGAAAAATCATAATCAATATTCCAAAGCATAATTTATAAAGTTCAACTCCATAGTATGAGTTAATTGCCTCTAGCATCCTAGGTTATTATGATTATAATGATGAACAATACTTAGGTTCTTATTGCAAAAACATTCAACTACAACATAATAACCAAATTGCACGAGAGATTACCATTCCTAAATTTGACATAGACCATAGTGATAGTGAGTCTCCCATGAGAATCATTAGTCAATATTGTTTTTATTCTTGTACGTACTTTCCTTCTCTTTTTCTCCTTGTACACAATTCATTTTCATGTTGCTTTCACATAGCTTATATCAATAAAATATAAAAACATTATAATACTTTTAAAATCACAAAAAACATTCAAAATTTACTTAAAAACATAAAATTACATATTGTATGAATTTATATGTTTACATTTATTATATTTTCTAGACATCTCATATGTTATCTATCTTAGTATAGTGGGTTTTATCATACATACAAGCTTCACTTTTTATTTTTGATTGATTTTAGATTGCTACAAGATTTGGGTCCACTACATCAATCTAGACATGTTATTATCTATCCACTAGGTGAATATATACTGATACATGGGTCTTCACTTGAAACATTCACCCACTTAGGGGCACCCTATACACATTTTCAATTACCAGGTTCTATCCTTCTAAATTATGCATCCTAGTTTTAGCATTTTTATATTTTGATATTTATCATGCTACTCTTACTTAGATTTTTTTTACTATTACTACTTTAGACTCAGTATTTGTACATCCTATCTCTTACACATATTTATATTAAATATTCATGCATAGTTTCATTTATAGCTTACCTAATTTGGACTTGATTGTATCTCTATGCTTCTTCTATTTAAGGGCATTTGAATATGCCATTTTTTTTAGCTCCACACCACTACTATTCACAATATGTATGATTTAGACATGTTCCCATGTTCTTGTGTGTGCCTTAATTATTATGTATGCAGACATTTGAACATGTCCTTCTATGTGGCTCTAAGACAAATTATTTGTTACTTATGTATGTGGACATTTAAACATGT